>CAJQZP010001146.1:3040000-3367500 GCA_907164705.1 Parnassius apollo | reverse complement strand
CTTGTAAGTTTGTGTTTTTAAGGCTATTAATAGTATTTTCATAATTGACTGACCTTTTGAATTTATTACTAAATGTAGTTTTATAATAACGATTGTTTAACTTGAGGAAAATCATGTAATGATCTGTGATAGGTGTGTTTATCACTACGATTGTTGCATGTGATTTATTTGTATCTATTTTCAACATACAGTGATCGAGACAGTTGCTACCTCTCGTAGGTATCGAGTGTCCTGGAAGCAAGCCATGTGTACATAACATATTTAAATAGTTTAGTCTATTTATTCTTTCATGTGTACTTTCATTATATTTGTGTATTATATTAATGTTAATATCACCCGTCAAGACAATATGTTTGCACATTTTTAAGGACTCTAAGTAAAGACTAAGAGAGTTGATAAAACTTTCAGCATGTATGTTAGATGGCGAGCGATAAATACCAATAATTATGTAGTCATTAAATTGAATTTGCAGACAAGACGCTTCTGATAGTGAAATTTCATTGACACTCACTGAATGCTTATTACTAATATAAGCAGTAACACCATTGCAATGATTTATGTGCTGTGTTGTATTATGGGACGTGTAATTATTTAATATAGGAACAGGTTTGTTCTTGTCTAACCAACACTCGCTAAGGATAATAAAATCAGGCGTTATTCGAAGTTGAGTAAGATTTAAATATAAGTCATCAAAATTTCTGTAAATACTCCGAATATTTTGTGAAATAATAGTTATATCGGATTTATGTATTATTTGTTATGTTCCAAAGTCTTGGACTCGACATTCACTGGATTGTGCAATGCTTATATTGTCTAATTCATGTAAAGTATTTAGAGAACTATCCATAACCAGTGTTAAATTCAGATTCTTTATCTATAATTTGCATTACTTTTCTTAATTCTGTAAGTGTTTATGTATTGATTGTAAAGAAGTACTTTTATGATATGTGTAGGTATAATGTGAATAATTTGTAAATATGCTAAAGATGAGTTTGTTTAATAAATTCATGAGAGTGGAAGGATATGTGTAATGTGTGTTATTTTTGTCTGTGTGTGTTGACATTATGATAAGAACAATAATTTTACATTTATATAGGTTAAATATTTTAGGAACACTAATCTTACAAGAACAATAAACATACGAATAAAAGTGTATCAATACAAAATAAATATTTAGTACAAATAGTCATGCTTTTTTGCATAAGGCTTTGAATTTGTGAATCAATTTTAATTAAAATTATAGGAGAGCTCTCATTTTTTCTATCATAAATTCTTCCATATGCAGACCAGCAGAACTTATACTCTTTTGTCTTAGCAAGATCGCGAGCAAGAAAATGCAGTCGTGTTGCTTTTGCTGTCAGATGCTCACTTACATATACGGGGGGAATATTCGTCCGTGGTAAAGCCTAGATGCTTGACACACAATTTCTCCTTTTGCTTTATTCTGAAATACTTATTCATTTTTAAAAACTCCGTCTTTTGTACTGTTGACGTCAATTCAGCAATGATTGGACTTTTATTAATGTCACGTTTATTACGGACTCCATAGATGTCTTTGATGTCGTTTTTCTCAAGGTTATAACCAATATTTTTAGATAAAGTTAAAACCATCTTCATTAAGTCCTCTTTAGACTCTTTAGTGATTTTCGGAACATTTTTCAGTTCTATGGCTGTCTTACGGTTCTCACGTTGCAGATCCTCGATTTTATCCTCCAATAAAGTTATATAATCTTTATCTTTTTTTGATTTGAAGTTCCATTTGTTCAATTTTATGTTTTAATTCCTCATTCTGTGAGGTGAGAAATGCTATAGAAGCTTCTATGTTATTATTTGTGCTTTTAATTTCCATCAGAGTAGGGTGTATTTTATTTATTTCAGTTTGATGTTCAGTCAACATTTGGGAAATCATTGACTTTATATCATTTCTAAATGTGACAAAGTCTTGCTCCCAGTCATTTTCTCTGCCCCGTTTATGGCGCTGAGTAACAAAATTTGGTGGCGTGCGCTCCAATCGATCAATATTAGATTCCGAAGTTGATCGGTCATACTTATCCATATTAAGTACAAGGAGATAATAACGCTTTTGCAGGTACAAACAGTACTATTGTGTAATACTGTTATAGGTTATAGGTAGGCCTTGCCCACTTTATGCTGTCGCCAATGACGGCCTTTTGTCCACGAATGCTAAAAATGGCGTATCCTGCGCGTGCACTGATTTGCCAAAGTGAGAACAAAAGAATTCACAGTACCTCGTAAGTGGGTGATTCGCCAGAAAGTACCAGGGCAGCAGTATAAACGTAGAGGTTGCTAATTTTTCGTTCTTAATAGTTTAGTACCTTCACTTGATTTATGCACTCCTATTTTCTTAAGTAATTTATTAACACAAATTTTAATTTATTTTAAAAGTAATTTCAACAAGATGACAGTATACGTTAACACCATATGGCGGTCCGGGGGGAAGAGTTCATTAGCTTGTAGGATTTATTAATGCTGAGTAAAACCATAGAATGGTCTGTAATTTTTGTATTAAATACTGCTACAAGTGCTGAGTTTTTATGTTTATCTAATTTTAGGAACACATGATCAAGGCAGTTGTCCTGTCTAGTGGGTAAGCAATGGCCGAAAAGGAGTCCATGCTGTGCCTGTTATTGTACTGATACGCTAGCTCTGTCGATTTAGTAATAAGGTTAAGATTAATGTCGCCAGTTAAAACAATATTTTTATATGAGGCTATAGTTTCCAGGTGCGCATTTATGGAATCAATAAACATATCAGCGTTTGCAACTGACGGCGATCTATAGATACCCAATATAATAAAGTCGGAAGTAACAATTTGTAAGCCTGATGCATGTGTTAGCTTTACTTCAGATACTTTTTGCATCTTTAGGTCGTTTTTAATACAGGCTACTACTCCGTCATTCTGATTTAGTTGACGATTAATCTTAAACCGTTTATAGTTATCCAGTGCAAGTATTTCTTTATTGGTGTTTAACCTGCTTTCTGTCAATATTATGACATCAGTTTCAAATGGTAATTCATCATCATCATCATCATCATTACAGCCCTTCACAAGTCCACTGCTGAACATAGGCCTCCCCCAAGTAATGCCACAAAGCACGGTCCTGAGCCACCTGCATCCACCGACTTCCTGCATGTCTTACCAGGTCGTCACTCCATCTAGTGGTGGGTCGCCCTACACTACGCCTACCGGTACGAGGCTGCCACTCGAGAACCTTTCTTCCCCACCGGTTATATGTGGCTCCAACGATGATGTGTACAGCTGCCCATAGAACCTCTCAATCTCACTCAAAATCTCAGGTGTCCCGGAAACGATGCTGCCACACTCAGTCTTCAGCTTTGACAGTTGGCTCTTTCTGGCAGACAGATCTCTGGCAAAGACTTTGGAACCCTGGTTCCGCTCGATCGCTTCTTTAATACGAGCAGTATTAAAGTTGCGTAAGTCTCGCCGCATGCATTTGGAGATCTGTCTGTTCAGTTGCCTGTATGCTGTCAAATCTGTTGATGATTGCAGCCTCATCTCCCGTCTAACAGCCATGAGATTAAGAGTGTGATCGGAGAGTTTTTGTGTTCTGCGGCGGGTCTTGCAGAACTTAGCTCCGACCGCATGGACAGTTTCCACGAGCTTGTCATTCATATCGTCCACTGCATTGCAATCTTCTAGGCACTGGAAGCGGTTACGTAACTCGAGCTGAAAAGTCTCGGGATTCTGGATTAGAGCACGAGGGGGACGGAGCGTTGACTTCATTGGACGAGACCTCTCCAACTTAACGTTTAGGTTCAGTGTGCCTCTAACCATTCAGTGATCGCTGCCGGTTTTCACCCTTGCGATCACTGAGACATCACTGAATAGTTGGCGTCTGGTCGTCATAATGAAGTCAATCTCATTTTTGTCGAACCGTCGGGTCTCAACCAGGTCCACTTCCTGTGGGGCCGCTTCTGGAAGAAAGAGTTCATCATAAAGAGTCCCTCTTTCTCCATAAAGTCAGCCAGCTGCTGGCCCCTACGGTTCCGTTGACCTAGTCCAAATTTCCCTAACTTCAGCTCACCGGCTTCTCTTGTGCCTAGTTTTGCGTTGAAGTCTCCCATCAACACCGTGTAGTGGGTTTTGGAGGAATGCATGGCTCTAGAAATATCCTCATACATTTCCTCCACCTCCTCATCGGGATGTGCCGAGGTTGGTGCGTAGACCTGTATGACCTTCAGCGAATACCGTTTGGTGATTCTGAGTATCAGGTACGCGACCCTCGTCGACACACTCCCAATCTTTACAACGTTGTTGACGAGAGACTTGTGGACGATAAGTCCGACACCTCCTTGGGACAGATGGTCGCCCTCCCGGTGATAGAACAAGTTGCCGGACTCGAGGATTACCGTGTCCTCCCCCTCTCTTCGGACCTCAGATAATCCAATAATATGCCAGCGCAACTTGTCTACCTCTTCTTCCAGCTCCAGTATCTTCTCGTCAATCCTCAGGGTGCGTGCGTTATACATTACCAGTAGGGGTCGCAAACCGGGATCCCGAATCTCGAAAATACCGGGATACCGGACTGAAGCGAAAGCTTTAAAATATCGGAATTGAGTGAACGGAAACCGGTATATACGACTTTTCGGTATTTCAGTATAAATCTTTGTTAAATAATATTATGTCAAAAAAAAATAGCCCACGCTTTTCGCATGGTGGATGCTATGACAACGCGGCTAGACTATGCAACGCAAGTCACGCGACTACACTCTGGAGTGAGTGAGAGAGAGTACCTTACTCCCGAGTCCTGAGCCGACGACGAATCCGCCCGCTCGCCTATACAACTAATGACGGTGCCAGTGTAATGATCGCATTTGGAAGAGAAGCAGCTCTTTTCCACCAGCGATGCCTTGCTCATGGTATACAGTTAGCGATATTAGACGTGCTCTATAAAAAAGAAAACAGTTCCCAAACTCAACTAAGAGAACTGGAAGATCACGATTCTTATGACTTTGCTTTGGAATGATATGGAGAAGATTACTATGACGAGGGAATGACTGGGTGTTACCACCTTCTTGGGATCCTATAAATTATAATATTAAATCCCAAAACAAGCATACAATTGCTAGACTTCAAGATACGCCCATTCTGCGTACATCGGACCAAAAACTAATAATTCTTAACTGAAGGTAGCCGTGTTTAACTATGACACTGCGACGTGAATATAAAATAAGTTAAAATACGCAATAAAATTCGTAAAATTTAGTTTCATTTAAACTTCTTCAATTCAATTAAAACTAAATTTATTATTAATAGATTTTCTTCTTCTCTAGAGATATCGCTTTTGGAACCGGTGGTAGATTTTAACGTTCATAGAAGTTTTAGATGATCGTAAACTGAAGAATATATATGACTTTTTTTAACTACACCATAGAGCAAAGAAAGCTCTTACTCGATTTCCATAAAAAAAGTGAAGAAAAAAAAGATAAATCGCCCAAGAGTATTTTATGTTTTATTAAAGCTGAGGATAATGAAGAAGTTTATAAGAACATGAAGAAGTAAGCCTATGAAGAAGTTACTTAGCAGGAGTATTTTATGTTATTGTTAAGGTTGATTACTGGAGGTTTCTTATGTTTAAATAGTTTAAAATATCATTTCTTATCATATCACACTTCTATTGATTGGCTGGTGACAATTCCCTTATGAAAATTACGGTTACATTACATATTTTTAAATATTTTTCTCACTATGTTAAAAGAAAAACGGAAATACCGAAACTACCGAAATCTCGGTATTCATTAAAAACTAATACCGAAAACACCGGTTTTTGAAAAGAGGTCCGGTATTGCGACCCCTAGTTGCCAGGTCGAGTCGTCGTAGGTGGCAACCGAACCTCCACCGGAGATTCTTAGCACCCCCTGCCCCGCCGTTACCATGGTCGCCACCGTAGCCAGGAATAGCGGGGCCGCCGGGGACTGGGGGCCGTTTATTTGCGTCGTTGCTCATGGGGGGATATTTGCCATAGTTGCCACGCTTGGCGAGCGGGTTGGCAACCGCAGTTTTTTATTATGTTATTGTTGTTATTAGGAAGATGCTGCTGCCCATCTCCTTTCTGTGTCCCTCTGTCGCCTTTTACGACATCCACGGGAAGATATGGGGTAGTGGATATTCTCAACCGCCAATACACGACAAATGGTAATTGTGACATATTAATCAGTAAATCATCTATGTTGTGATATACATTACTAATATTTTGGGTTAGTATTGTAAAATTGGAATTAGGTATAGGTTGCATTACTTTAAATAAGTCCTGTATATTACATAATACAGATTTAGCGGAATGAAATTTCGTCCAAATCTTCAAGTGTTTTCGTACAGCTATCCATAATTGTTTACAATAATAACTGAATAATTGTAGCTACAGAGTGTAGTATAAGACATTAACGACATGGCTTTTTGGCTTCATTTTTAATTCGCTTAATTTTGTAAGAGATCTGTAAATAGTACCTAAAAATCGAAAAATTCCTAGGCGGGTTCTATATAGGTAGCGAAATGTATAATAGTTTTTAAGGTAATGCATAAGTAAGTGTGTGTAAGATTTTGTGTTGTGTATGATTTTATTGTGTGATTTGGTTTTTATAAATAATAAAGAAAGTGCAAATGTGTAGATTTGTGGTTTAGTATAGTTATATATGTATTTTAAAATCATAAAAGAATCATAATTACATGATAATAATTCTGCATGTGTAAATTTAAACACTAGAAGAGGTAATAAAATTTTGAAAGTAATTATAGAGAGTAGTCATGCATCTTGCATTAGCTGATGTATCTGAGATTCGCTGATTATTTTAATGATTCGGGTGTTATCATCTTGTCGCACAAACACCTTGCCAAAAGACGTCCAGCAATATTTAAATTTCTTGGATCTCACTAGATCACGAGCTAGAAAGAATAGACGAGCCCCTTTAGGAGTCAACTGTTCAGAAATAAAAATGTATTCGTTAATTTTGAATCCGAGATGCTTTGTCTGCAGTTTGGTCTTATTTTTAATATTGAAAGTTTTTGTCTTTTGTAGCAAATCAATTTTTTGGAGAGTGGATTCAAGTTCATCGATGATGGGGGTATTTTTAACATTTCTGTCTATACTCCATGACCTAAAAACGTCTTTTATATCCTCAGATTTCATATTCAATTTGATGGAATTTGATAGATTTAGAATGATTTTTATGAGATCTTCTTTTTTTTCTTCCTTAACTTTAGGTACGTTTTTAATCTCGATACTTGCTTTTCGTAATGTTCTCTGTAGACCTTACACCTGTTGCTCAAGGACTTTGACATATTCTCAATCAGATTTAGCTTCCAGGGTTTCTACTTTCTTGCAGAGTTCCTTGTGAGCCTCCTGAGCGGTGAGTAATAATATTGACGAATCGATATTAGCATTTGTATCCTTGATCGAATTGCAATTCACCTTTAATTTCTGTTAATTGTGCAGACTGAGAAGCTATTAAGGTCGTAATTAAGTCCCTCATCTCTTCCTTAAATTTGACAAATTCAGTCGGTAGGTCCTCTTCTCTTAGTCTCTTAGTACGCTGCGTAACTAATTTTGATAGTGAGTCCTCGTGACCCAATCATTCCACATCCGTAGTAGAGAGATCTATTCATGACCATATTAAAGTTTTAAAATAGAGTTTAAAAATTTATACTGTATTGTTTATTTCAAGGTTAGTTCGTTCCAGAATAAGGATCCAGTTAGTATCAGAATAAGAATCTTACGGAATGAGGATCCAATCTACCAGAATACGAATTCCAAATAGTATTTTATCAATTCAGCTTGTCAGCTACTAGGAGCACAGGAGGCGGGCGAAGTAAACATACAGTTGCGATTTGCAATTACTCGCACGCACATAGCAGTTGCGAATGTATGCTAGTGATATATGTTACTCACCCTGTCACAGACTGTGTTGTTTCGCCAACGCGACGTACAGCGTATTGACTTCTACGCTGCGTATTGACGACTACTTCTTATGTACTCCTATTATTTCAACTTTATTTATTGCTTGAAATTTTGTATTTATAATACTTAAACGACAAAACGAGGTTTTATTATAACGTCTACTCGCTAACGAGGTTCGGGCGGGAGATATACAAGTGTTCTGTTTTTGGCTATTTTGTGTTTCTGAGATCTGTTACTTTTTTTGTTTATCCTTTGTGTTGGTTTTGGTTTTAGTAGTTATAAATCCGTAAGTATTTAGTAATTGTGTTGTGTAGACTCGATCCAGCTGTCACATAGGGCTGAAAAGGCCCATCCATCAGTTGTACCGAATTTTATAAAATACAAATAAATCTATTTCAGAAAAATGGTTGTTGAATTTAAACTTGAATTTAAACATGTATTTCTTTGTTCCAATTACGAAAGTGTTATTGAACCCACTTTTTACTAATATTATCGTTTTTGATAGTTGAAACTTAAATTTCATAAAAGAGCCTTAATAAATAACATATAAGTGAGGAAGAGAGGTTTCGGAATGGCAGCATCATTTCCATAACCATCGCACAGGGCGGCACCCTATTATATGGAGAAACGACCTGTACTAATCTACTGGTAATGCATGTGGAAAGTCAATGGATGCAGGATACCAAAAACTGTGTTTTGTGGAATTAGTTGAGAAATTTTAGCTTCCGTTGACATTTATATATTATAAGTGAATTAAAGACCCAACTTTTCTATATATCTATGCAAATAAATAAAATTGAAGTGTCTATCTGTAATGTCAAAATAACATTTTTTACTTTATGTATGTGAAAATATGTGCGGCGCTTATAACAAAAATACAATCTTTTAAATTTTTGTCTATCTGTCTGTTTGTTCTGGCTAATCTCCGAAACGGTTAAACCGATTTTGACGGGGCTCACTGGCAGATAGCTGATGTTATAATTATTAGTATGTATATATGTTTATATTTTATTTCACCATGACATCTTTACAAATTTCAGGACAAAGCTATTATAGCTACAGATGTTGAAACTGGAAAATTAAAACAATGCTATGAAAATGCTCATGAAGAACCAGTTTATAGCCTACATTGTTTGGGGAGCAACAAATTTGTAACAGGTAATTTAGATATAACGTAATGTGTTATTATAATTTACACTAGCTGTTCTGGCAGACATTATGTTCTTCTTTCAGGTAGGTGGAGGGATGAGTTTCACTCCGATTTTAATCTGAATTCACTCTGGACTTTTTACATTGTAAATATAAAATTTATTAGTAACACGACCACAGCGTCACCTATCGAAGGCACCCAAAGTTTGGGGGTCTTTGGAAAGCACTCTGTCTTACACCTTTCTATAGTTGGATAGGTTTTGTACTCCGGTTCTGAGCTCTGACTGGACACTATTATGCAAACACTTTTCAGATACGAGGATGGAATTACAGCAGAGCTTCTTTTTTTTTTGAAACAAACTATTTTATTCAATGTAGATTATAAACAATACTTATTGAAAGTCAATTTTTTCATTTACCACCGGTTCGCAAAAAAAACCTCTGTCCTGGGAAGAACCAGCAAGAAACCCAGCGGGACTAATTTCTACTTTAGAAGTAGAAATTAGTCCATAGTCCAAATCGGATGGAAAACTGGTACTTAAAGTCTTTCAAAAGCTCTTCAATTCCGTCCTCCATTGTAGCACTAGTTCGGACTTCTGCGTAGAGTACAGAAGTGCCCTTTATTTACAGTCTTATACATACTAGATATATTAAAACTACGACGACTATCCGAGTACAGAAGTAGGGTACGAAACGTATCCAATTGCAGAGAGGTGTAAATCAGTGATGCTATATCGATGTTTAAAGCTATTGAACAGCAAAGGTTACATATTTTTACCCGTTATTATATATTTGTACCTTTGAATTAACTGGGTACTCAGTGGACTTAAAGATATATAGCATGTTGTGTCAATTAACTATGACGTAATTTTCAAATTTATGGTCAGGAGCAGCTAGCAAGTGTTCACCTATTAAAAAATGGCCAGGGGTATTAAACGATCAAACATTATTGGATAAATTTACTAATATTAATGGTCGGAAAATCTTTTAATTGTGAGCATGAGGTGGTATGAAATGCCAATCAGTCCGATAATTAGCTAATGAAGTTGAAATCTCATTCAAAAATTAAAACTATTCATTCTAATCATTGGTTTAGAGCTCATTGGAGCTTTGACAATAAGGCATTCTAAAAGCTAATCTAAAAAATCGAACACATTATGTTTGCCCTCATAGCATATTTACTAAAATTAATTAAATGTATGTATACAAAAACATATTAAATGTATGTACACAAAAACAAAAGAAATAGGAACAAAATTATGAAATAGAAAATATATTTTTAAAGGACGAGAAATCTTGATAAAGTACCTAGAGACAATTTAAGCAAAATGTTTTTTTTTTTCAATATTTTTTAATTTTTTATTCTAGGTGACGATGGGGGCATAGTTAAGTTGTGGGATTTGAGAAAATCTGACCCTGTATTCAGTATCAAAATTGGCGAAGAATATGTTTCTGACATGATTACAAATGATGCACAGAAGTATTTAGTTTGTGCGGGAGGTGATGGTGTACTTACATCAATAGATTTAAAAGGAAGGTATGTTATTTCCTTACTTTCGATAATCATGTTGTGTACAATGTTGTGGCATATACAAAATCTATACTAAAATAGAGATATGTGCTTAAAGTACTCTCATAATCGATTTTGGAATTAACAAAAACAACATAAATCATATAAATATAATTATGCATAATGTCTAGACTTGAAACTAGTAATCGACCACACACCGAATATCGAATATCCTGTGGACTTACTGCAAATAGCCGAATATTAGGCAAAACCTGAAAAAAAGAATGGTCTTTCTGCACCATTATCTTCCATTTTAATTACGATAATTCGAGTGTATAGACTGATATTTCTTTTTTAATTTTCATAATATAGCTAGTTAACCTAACCAACTAAAATCAACTACGACTAATTTAATAATTAAGTATAATAAACGCTCACGCCTTTCACCCAGACGAGTGAAGTCAGAGACTACGGACTTCCATTTGACACGCTCCTGACACATCTCTATCGCCCCCGTTACACCCATATATCTACGTATACACTTTGGTCGGTTAACGGTACATTCTTTTCTTAATCCAGGTCACAACATCATCTTGCAAACCACACTTTTCTCTTATCACACAATTTATTACCGTCATTCAGATTCAACCCTAGCATGTTCCTTAACGACCGCATTTCTACAGCATTTATTCTACTCTACTCATGTACACATGTGAATCTTCTGATGGCAAAAGAAAATGTTTGCCACAAAAAGATTCTTTTCCACACATACGGTGAGGGGGCCTTCACCATTCTCTTTTATACTTTCATTACCAAATGTTCCCAATATCTTTTCG
The DNA here is from genome assembly GCA_907164705.1 of Parnassius apollo. Lineage (NCBI taxonomy): Eukaryota > Metazoa > Arthropoda > Insecta > Lepidoptera > Papilionidae > Parnassius > Parnassius apollo. The sequence goes on along the minus strand of CAJQZP010001146.1, from coordinate 3,356,068 downwards.
TAACAATAACCAGACCTCTTCACCCCAACCCTTTCATTAAAATCTCCTAACATAATAATATTTTCATTTCCCTTACATTTCATCAACACCATCCATGTCATGTCCAAAACTGCTCTCGATATACGTGTACATAAACATTTTTGGTATACGTGTACATAAACATTTTTGGGCAATTAACAATTTCATTGGTGCCGGTGGGGATCGAACCCGGGTTACTCACGTTCCGTTATATTTACAGCGAACGTTAACCATCTGAGCTACCACGCCTCTAAATAGCCTATAGTTAGTAATTTATTAAAATAATAAGGAAAAGTATGGGTTAGTTCACACAAAGACGCAACGCGATGCGTCGCGCTACGCATCGCGTTTATACTGGTAGAGCCATGCTGCAGTTATATTAGTCGTATAGTTGTAGCACGAATGGGTCGGCTCGACCGGGGAAGGACCACGCTCTCACAGAATACCAGCGTGAAATAGTAGCTTAATGCTGCTGTGTTTCGTATGGTGAGTGTAGAGAACCGGAGAGCCGGAGACCCTTTTTACTGAAAACGAGGCATTCCATCTTAGTGCTCACGGATGACAACGCATCTGCATTTTGATTTGTAATCGAGGATAGATGTAAATGTCTAGTCAGCAACCACTTATCATAAGGTGGACAGCGTGCTCGTTTGTCACCCTATCCTATAAAAAAGGCATCTCGAGGGGCAGCGAGCCGTAACACGATGCGGTGGAATATTTTCGACTTATTTCAATAAAATGTGTATGTTTTTGTGTAGTAAATACGGTTATATTTTGTATCACTATCTTAAAAAGTGCGCGCCGCGTCGCGTCACGTATTGGTGTGATCTGACCTTTATTGAATAATAAAAATCATTCACAGACCGGTTAACGGGAAACAACGTCAAACGTGAACACCAAACGTGATGATAAAGGAAAATCCTCCCATCAAGGCGAGCGGCCGATTTCCAACAGTGTAGTTTTTAGTTCTAATAAAAAAATCTGATTTAAAATTAAAATATAAATTAAATACGGACAGGCGCGAGAAAAACAAAAGAAGCAAATTTAGTTTGCGGCACTCTAATAGGCCTTCTACACGGTCGGGACCAACCACCAACCGTCGTGACCTTGGTCGAGTTGATGTAAAAATGGACAGTGTAGACATCGGTTGTCTGACCAATATTTTGGTTGAGTCCGACGGCCTTGGTCGCGAGCGCATCCCTCACGAACGCTGTCGGCCGACGAGAGCGCCTCAGTGCGCGCTTAGCAGTCGTCGCAGGCGGATGTTTAACGGCGCTATGGATACGAACGGAAGCAAAGAACGTGAGGTCCTGACCGAATTCTTGTCACTGTACTGTGATTTACCATGTCTTAAAGTACCGTGTCATGTTTGTTTAAAGTAATGCGGTCTTTCAGCCACAATTTTAGCCATTTTTTTTATTTTTTTTTTATCTTAATTCAAGCATAGAAACGTTAAAGCCAAACCGATTTTTTGTTGTATAGAAAAGCAAGGAGCCATTTCTAAAAGTAACTACCTTACTTCTTTACTCTTTAAATACCAGAGACAACTGACAAGTTGAGTCAACCACCCGACCGTGTAGAACGAATACAAAAATCGGTTGACGCGACCAAGGTCACGACGGTTGGTGGTTGGTCCCGACCGTGTAGAAGCGCTTTAATTATAATTATTATGATTTTAAAAATATAATGTAGAGTAATACTTAGTATAATGTAGTAAATAAATACATAGGCTTATATTCAAAAATACAAATATATAATGATTTGTTATATTTACGCGAACACTTATTTAAAAATAAAAATAACTAAAAGTAAAATTAAACGCGATAGAATCCGTAAAAGTAGTTTCAATCAATACAAATATACATATATATTTTATACATGAAATAATTGTTGAAACAAATGTGTTTAAAATAGAAGCTTAATTTTTACACACCCAAGGACCATTGATTTTAGTATTTGATGTTAATTTTAACTTGATACCCATTATTAGGAAAAATTTTTTGACGACGGACAACAAAGTGATCTTATAAGGGCTCCTTTTTTTCTTTAGAGGCACGGCACGACCCTCAAAATAGATAAAAGCGCGGTCACATTTGTCTTTTAAATTACTTGAGCTGAGCGCAAACAATTAGCCGGTGAATAATATGCCCAACGAGAACTTGTGTGCCAATATTTCAAGTACATGTATAATTACCCGCATCACAAGCAGCTTGTTGAATGTCAGCATTAAATTTTTTTTTGTTTATTTCAGTAAAATTTATACAACATCCGAAGAATATGACGCAGAATTAACTTGCATGGGACTTTTCCGTTCAGACACTAAATTGTTAGTTGGATCATCAAAGGGAAAACTATATTTATTTAATTGGAAAGAGTTTGGTCTACATAGCGACGAATATATGGGACAGAAGCATTCTCTCCAGTGTATGGTTCCTGTTACACAAAATATCGTTGTGACATCGGGAGAGGATGGTGTTTTAAGGGCAACACATATGTTTCCTCAACGACAACTGGGTATTGTCGGCCAGCACAATTTACCCGTAGAATGTCTGGATATAAGTTACGACGGCCAGTTCATTGCTTCAAGTTCACATAACAATGATGTCAAATTTTGGAATATATCGTACTTTGAAACTATCGACTCTATTATTGATGTAAATCACAAGCAAAATAAGAAAAAAGATATGAGCAACAATTTACCTTCGAGCAGTGTGAAAAATGCTTCCGACTTTTTTTCTGGCCTAGTTTGATCTATTGATTACCTTTTATTATATTGATATTGGTTTTGAATCCCTATTGCAGATTTTTTAACAATGTAAAATACATTTAAACTTTTGAACAAAGTCGCCGATACTTGACCAGCACTTGCGGGCCTTGTGCGCCAATAGTCGACAAAAACCTGGCCCACAAATATATGAAATAAAGATATTGAAACAATAATACTGGTATTTTAATTCTACATTCCTCAATAGAGAATATCCCAGCAATATGTAAGTATAGTTTCTTAGAGCCACAAGTACTGAGAAACATTGAACTAAAGAACATGGATTTTTATCCAAGCATTTATGTCCAGCACGCCAAAATCGTCTATGGTTGACCGCTAGTGTCCCAGCAATGCGGGAGGCATAGTTTTCTTGAAAACTATTCAAAAATCAACTTTCTGTTATTTTTTTAAATTATTATTAGCATTGGTAATAAAACAAAAGCTAAGAAACATAAAATTATTATCAATTACATAAATAAAAAATAATGTCATCAAATTAACTTCGCATAATAAATCTAATATCTTAACTCTGGCGTCATCTAATAATCAGTTCTCTGGGCGCCGTGGTTAAGTATAAGGATACATGACTGATTGATGACGTCATAAGTGAATAGCTGGATACGAAGTGCAGGGCAACTTGAACATTTTGTTTAAGGTTAAAATAATTCTCATCACGTTTATCTACTTTTATAACGCAACTAGTAGATTTATTCTCTCAAAAAGCGAATTGGAATATTCTTTAGAAAATAAATCACAAGCTATTATCATTGGTAGCGCGCAAATATTGTATAAGTCTTGTCTTGATCACTTACCTCAAATAGTATTTGATAAAACTATTATCCCTTACATAGATTCAGTGAAGAACTTTGGGATCCACATGGATGAAAAATCTGTCACGGGACCATCAAATCAAAGAGATTCATCGTAAAGTTTATGCCTCTACAGCCTCCTTGCGTAGATTACGTATCTTTCTTCCCATTTACACCAAAACTACGCTTGCCAACTTCTCTTCCCTATTTTTGACTATGCGGACGTCAGCTATGTAGATCTCACCGAAGCTCAGCTTGATAAACTTGAGCGAATTCAGAATTTCTGTATAAGGTTTATATTTGGATTACGCAAATATGACTATATATCGTTGCGCGCCTAAGTTGACCTCATGTACCCGGCACTAGCGCCATCTAGTGTCGGTGACCAGAGCGAGGAGGGCTTCCTAGAAAATGTCAGTCTTGACTTTCGACCAACAGCGCCATCTAGTATCGAACAGAAGAATTAAGCTTTCTAGAACCCCCACACTCGAACTTTCCGCGCGTGGTCGGTTGGCGCCAGTATTTACTTAAATATTCTGGATGTTTCGGTGAAAATGGTGTATTTAAAGGCGCTGCAAGACGCGATCGAGGCAGTATTGAATTCGGCGAGACAAGCGAAGCTTCGGAGCGAAATAAAGTGAATCAGTGTGGTTAATTATTAGTGTTTTAAGTTTTAATTGGTGTTAGGTAATAAAAGTGTAAATTTTGGTAATTCAATCGGCAGTTTTTATCGTCACGAACCTCAAGCTCGTAACAGTACTAAGCTCAAGTGGTTGTCAATACGACTTCATCGGAATGCTCACATAGTTCATCTTCTCTATAGTGTTCTCTTTAATCCTTCTTACCCTTCTTGTCTCAAAAATAGTTTTGAGTTTCTTCGTAATTCTCATTCGCGTAACCTGAGATCAGCAGAAAGCTTGAAATTGAATATGCCACTACACGCTAGTAAGTTTATGAACAAGTATTTTACTGTACAGGCCGTTCGTTTATAGAATGAACTTCCATTGGCAGTTAAACGCGCACCATCCCTACCGTTATTTAAAAAACTGATAAAGAACCATTAGCTTGCACTTTGAATTGTAACTTCGCTCCCACAATATATGTGTATTATTTATTTATTTATATATATATATATATATATATATATATATATATATATATATATATATAGGCATAGTATATTGATTGCATTTAATTAAATATACATTTATTTTATTTTTTTGTTTGTACATACGTTTGTTATCACACCAAGTGCCCCTTCCTCCCACCCTTGTCATCTTTGTGTATTCTTCTGTATATATAATTTTTAATTTTTATATGGTGTACAATAAAGTATATTATATAAACCTTTTAAACCATATTTAGGTAGCGTAGCGTAGCGTAGGTAGCGTATTTAGGTAGCGTAGGTATATGGATGTGGAAGAGGCGAGAAAGGTATGTCAGGATCGTGCTAAATGGAAGTCTGTAGTCTCTGCCTACCCCTCTGGGTGACAGGCGTGAGTGTTTTATAAACCATATTTCAGCATAATCCGTCGAAAAAGTAGCTATAGTATCATGAGTAGACTACAAATTATAGATCAACCTAAAGAAAAAGTGTTAAGGCCTATAAAATAGTTCATCGACTTGCTAACTTTCGGCATTACAATCGTTCCGAATACTATTTATTTATTTAATCTTTATTATACACCTTATACTAAGGGATATAAAGGGCGGACTTAATGCCTTATGGCATTCTCTGCCAGTCAACCCTGGATGATTTGAGAAACTGTGACAGGTGTAATTAATCACTTCATATATAAATAATAGGGATATACTCGTAAAACAAAATAAAATGCAGATGAATAGAATAGATATATTTAGTAAAATATACATACGTACTTACTTAATATATAATATAGGATAAATAATAAATATATAAACGGGTACTTCTATACAAAATCTATACGTAAATAAAATATTATGAGACAAAAATAAAATAACACAATACATTTTAAAATACATTATACAAAATATTACTTATAAAGTAAAAGAGAAAAAAATAACAATAGTCGGATAGTCAGGTGGTATTATTCTTACGACAGAATTCTCTAGCTAACTAGTCTTTTAAAATAATTCTTGTTAGTAGTTTTCTTGATATCAACAGGCAAGGCATTCCAGAGCAGTAGGTATGGATTGCACAGTAAAAGAGGAATTAAAGAAACCACTCCTATGTGGTGAAATACGAATGTTAAGACAATTTTGGGAAAGGGGAACTTTATCATGAGTAGAATACAAATATTGAAAGTTATCCTTAAGATAAGAGGGAGAATTGGGGTCATTTAAAATTGAATGTAGTACTTGCAAAGTTCGGGAGCTACGCTACTGTAATTAGACTAAAAATCGATCTAACGATAAAGCGTTAAGATCTAAAATGGCGTGTCGACTTAGTACTTAGCGGCTCCTTTATTTTCTGCGGCGACGTTCTTTTTTGTAAGCTAACACTTTCACGTTACAGCATAGCCTTATAAGAGTTACCCGCCTAAATAAAAAATGGATCTTTAAAGGTAAATAGCCATGTTGAAATAAAAGTTGAACATTAGTACTCATAATTTTTAGTAACAATTTAAAATAAAATAATAAGTAATTTAAAATGAAGACAAACATCTGAATGTTTGTCTTCATTTTATTCTGAAATACGATTGCAAATGTACATTAAAAGTGACGAATTTATCCAGGATATAAAATTACATCTACTCAATAATGAAATTAGTGTCGGTAATTGCCTGGACAAATTGCAGAATTTATAAATTACGCAATAATGTTATTTAAAACGAGGAAGTTTAATTTGATTTAACTTTATTTTAATTTTGCAACACATAAAGCATCCACTTTAACTGTACATAGTCGCCGTAGCGAAAATTCGCGCGGCGCGAACGGCGAGGCGCCTAGCGACTAAAACAAATGTACAGTTCATACATTATGTAGCATGCCACGCGTAGCGGCGAGTGGCGACGCGATCGGCGAAATTTACCGGGCGAATCGCGAGGGCGACTGGCGGCTTTCAACACTCATTCTGGTATTTAATCGAAATTTTTTCTAGATGCATTCTATTTGTTGTGGAATTCTCCATCTATAACCCGATTCCTATTCAAATCAAGTACTCCGCAATCTCATCCAAATATTATGTCTTGAATCAAAAAACAATTACTTTCTAAGCAATATCGAGATAACTTTGATAAAGACATTTCACTCTCGGCCTATCTGGTCGCGGTGGCAAACGTGACTTCCCGTAGCCTTCAGATCGCGCCGCGCGAATTTATGCCCCGCCTGTCGCTTCGCCGTTCGCGCCGCCGATCCCCGTTGCCAGGCCGTAAGGCACACGATGCCATGCTGTGTTCGCGCGGTTGTTTTTTTTATCATAGAATAAACATAGGTAGAATGATCCGTAGGTAGATTTTATTTTTAAATAGGTAAATTGTATCCAGAAAAATATTTAAAATTTGTCATTTATTTTGTATATTATATTTGCTTATTTAATATAATATTATATCACAAATACATTTTAATGATATTTTTATCTGAATATTTCAAAAGGTATTCTATATCAATTATAAAAAAAATATACTAAATGTATGTTTAGGAAAACTAATTAACATAACATTTAAATTACAAATATATTTATTTAAATTAGAATAAGAGTCGTTCATAAATGCTGGGCACGTGAGAATTAAAAATGGACGAATTTATTCCACTTTGACTTTGATGTGGAAACCTAAAAATAAAATAAAAAAAATAATAAGCATATTTAAATATGAAAAATTTAGCCTAATTATTATAATCTATATATGCCGTGTAGTGGCGGTTGAGAATATCCACTACCCCATATCTTCCCGTGGGTGTCGTAAGAGGCGATAGTGGGACACAGAAAGGAGATGGGCAGCAGCATCTTCCTAATAACAACTATGACAATAAAAAATGCGGTTGCCAACCCGCTCGCCAAGCGTGGCAACTATGGCAAATATCCCCCCATGAGCAACGACGAAAATAAACGGCCCCCAGTCCCCGGCGGCCCCGCTATTCCTGGCTACGGTGGCGACCATGGTAACGGCGGGGCAGGGGGTGCTAAGAATCTCCGGTGGAGGTTCTGTTGCCACCTACGACGACTCGACCTGGCAACGTATAACGCACGCACCCTGAGGACTGACGAGAAGATAATGGAGCTGGAAGAAGAGGTAGACAAGTTGCGCTGGCATATTATTGGATTATCTGAGGTCCGAAGAGAGGGGGAGGACACGGTAATCCTCGAGTCCGGCAACTTGTTCTATCACCGGGAGGGCGACCATGTAAGGAGGGTCGGATTTATGAAGTCTTCAACAACGTTGTAAAGATTGGGAGTGTGTCGACGAGAGTCGCGTACCTGATACTCAGAATCACCAAACGGTATTCGCTGAAGGTCATACAGGTCTACACACTAACCTCGGCACATCCCGATGAGGAGGTGGAGGAAATGTATGAGGATATTTCCAGAGCCATGCATTCCTTCAAAACCCACTACACGGTGTTGATGGGAGACTTCAACGCAAAACTAGGCACAAGAGAAGCCGGTGAGCTGAAGTTAGGGAATTTTGGAGTAGGGCAACGGAACCGTAGGGGCCAGCAGCTGGATGACGCCTTCTTTTTCATTCGCACACGATAAAGATAGATTTATGCATACGTCTTGCATATAAATGAGACAGGGCGGTGGGATTGTTTGTCCCTTTCTACGTGCCGATTTTTTTGTTTAGCAAACTACACTTTGCTTTACAGTTCAACTTTGCCACAACTTTGACAGTTCGTAGCGATCTAAGGAGTTTACAAGTTGGTTCAAGTGAGAAAAAAGTGTTTTGTTGTATAACCTAAAACTAAGTTATCGTCCTTTCTCACTCGAGGCCACGCTAATCATTGGTCTATTAGTTTCTCTGTCTACGTGCACGACAAAGTAAACAAAAATACCTACAAATAAAATAGACAAGAGTTGAAAAACTTGTCGTTGGGCGGGGGTTAGTTTACTCCTAACTTTTTGACATTATCAGTAGCACTAGGTTAACACCTATTCTGATCTCCTATCCGGCGAGCAGTTTTCCGGTTGCCGCCTGTTATTTAGTCTGGTTCAATAGGAAACAGACAGAACAGAAACACTCACACGATCCTCTTCTTCTTTTTTTATCCAACCCCCTTTTTTCCTATCTTAACCCAATCCAAGGTGTCAAGTGTATCGTGCCGATGGATGCGTGGCTGGAGGGAGTCCAGTCGCAAATAGTGCCTACCCGAGACCATGGTCAACCGGGATATATGTATGTAACACACCGTGACGTGTTTTTGTTGGTTTTTTATGCAATAAATGACAACGTGATGTTTAATTTAATCTTGTGCTATCTCCCACTCTTTGTATATATGTTCTTAGTACATAAACATTGAGCTATTATGTACTACGTACTAGAGGCGACACTGCATTCAGCTACTCTGTTCCAATCAACTGCGGTGCATACACCGCACTTTAATCAGTCACTCGCTAGGCGCTTGTTGAGTTGTCACGTGTTGTGTTGATTTAAAAAATCTCTTCATAAAAATATGCCGTCGTGTGTACTTAGATATTGCACAAATAATTCAAGAAATGTCAGTAAAAGCCAAGGAATTACTTTACATCGGTTAATAAGACACTTAATCAATAAAAATGTATTATAGATTAATAATAAAACAAATTATTCCTAAGACGCCATCTCCTGTCATGGAATATAGATTATGAAATTAATATGTTCAGACGCAACATTTCTGTGGGTTCTTAAGTATAGGACGAATATATTATTATACACATTTTTTTTGTAGAAACATATATAGATTGTAATCATCATCATCATCATCATCATTACAGCCCTTCACAAGTCCACTGCTGAACATAGGCCTCCCCCAAGTAACGCCATAAAGCACGGTCCTGAGCCACCTGCATCCATCGACTTCCTGCATGTCTTACCAGGTCGTCACTCCATCTAGTGGGGGTCGCCCTACACTACAACTACCGGTACGAGGCTGCCACTCGAGAACCTTTTTTCCCCATCGGTTGTCGGTTCTTCGAGCTATATGGCCGGCCCATTGCCACTTCAGCTTACTAATCCGTTCGGCTATGCCGGTCACTCTGGTTCTACTGCGGATATCCTCATTTTTGAGTCTATCACGCAGAGAAACTCCGAGCATAGCCCTCTCTATAGCTCGCTGAGCGACCTTGAGCGTCCTCATACGGCCAGCGGTGAAGGACCACGTCTCTGATCCGTAAGTCATCACTGGCAACACGCACTGGTGGACGTGAAGATGTGTCGTAATTTCCCGAACGCTGCCCAGCCGAGTTGAATCCGTCGATTGACCTCTCGGTCGAAGTTGGATTACCTAGTCGGACTATTTCTCCCAGGTAAACGTACTCGTCAACAACTTCGAGCATAGTGCTCCCAACAACTATCGGCATAGGTGTGACATGGACATTAAACATGATCTTTGTTTTGTCCATGTTCATCTTAAGACCTATCCGTTGGGAAACACCATTGAGGTCATTGAGCATAGTGCTAAGGTCCTCCAGCGATTCTGCCATAAGGACTATATCGTCGGCAAATCGAAGGTGAGTGATGTACTCGCCATTGATATCAAGAAAACTACTAACAAGAATTATTTTAAAAGACTAGTTCGAGAATTCTGTCGTAAGAATAATACCACCTGACTATCCGACTATTGGTTATTTTTTTCTCTTTCACTTTATAAGTAATATTTTGTATAATGTATTTTATGTATTGTGTTATTTTATTTTTGTCTCATAATATTTTATTTACTTATAGATTTTGTATAGAAGTACCCGTTTATATATTTATTATTAATCCTATATTATGTTATGATTAACGTCTGGGGAGGAGCCTGTCAGACCTTTCTAACCCACCTGGAAAGGGCACTAAAATCCCTATTAAAAGTCATGACCTTTAGGCCACACAGATTTCCCACTGCAGAATTGTATGAGAAATGTCGAGTATTAACTTCGAGGCAACTGTACATTTTGGATTTAATTACTAAGCATCATATAATACCGCGAATTATAACAAACACCGGGTTATAAAAATGTATACAGACCTATTACATGTCTAAGAGCTTCTGCTAGACGGCAACATGCTTATAAGGATATATTTTTATACCACAAAATTAATAAGCTAACAAATATACATCCCTTAACTACTAGTAAAATGAAATTTAATGTTAGGAGTTGGCTATTAGGATTAGATTATGAGCAAACTGAATCGATATTAGTATAAAACAAATCAATCAACATCTAAAAATTTGTTAAATCTTAAATAGGAATCGTAGCTCAGGAATCAGGGGCTTCAAAAATATTGTAACTCTTATGCTAATAAAGATTTATTATTATTATTTTATCGCATCTGCCACAGGGACTGCTCAAAGAAATTTTTCCACGCGGACTAATTCCAGCCGCTAAATTTTACCATCGCACATCGCGATTAAACTCACGATGCCATCCATACAATCTGGATGATTGGCGGTCCTATACGATTTACTACAAGTTTTCTTTCTTTCACAACTTCCTCGTGGAATATCGACTACCACCAGACTTTTTGGACCGATTTTATAGATCCTTGAAGGTTCCTCTTAGGGACCTTCAAGAAAAGTTGTTTAGTCAATGTTTAGTTGATCTTTCTATAGGTTTAACGAGCGTTACCAAGGTGTCCATACTACTAGTTCAGTTCGGAAATGGACGTCGAAGTGATCGCTTGTGTGTGGCTTCTATACCGTCGCTATAAAAGACGACGGCAGAGGCAAAGAGAATATTGGGTGCACCCAATATTACGAGATAGACTGACGCATGGAATGTTTGTAACATTGTATCCAAAATTAAGGCAATATGAACCTAAGTTTTTTAATTATTTTAGAATGTCCATAAAATCATTTGATGACTTACTCCATGTTATTAAAGTAGATATTACTGGTGATTCAACGATTTTGAGAGACTTGATTTCCGCAGAAGAAAAACTCGTGATAACGTTAAGGTAAGTATATTTGTTTATTCAAATAAATCTAAGTTGTCCGAATCTTGGCTGGAGGCTGAACGTGACGGTGACCATGATGACGGCGGTGGTGGCGGCGTGGTAGACCGCTGTTGTGTTGTTGAGGGTCTAGCAGTAGTATATCCAGAATATGTCGGTGTAGAATATGTGTATTGGTGATGATTAGTTTCTAGTGGTAATGATTGATGATAATTCTGTGCTTCTTTAATGACATTGAGTTATTCAATCTTTGTAGTTAAGCGTCGATTTTCGGGCACTTTTTTAATTCACTGTACAATGATAAACAGAATAGTTTATCATCGTCTTCTTTAGTTAGTCGCCCCATTTCATTTTGTTCCCTTGCATTTAATCTTTTCTGTAAAACGTCGACTATTTGTTTATCTACAGCATTTATTTTCTGTCTTTTCCTTGGGCCTTCCATTTGATCTTTAGGAGGTGGCATCAAGTCTGCATTGTCTATAATATTATCTACATCTGAACCAGTTGTGCCAGAAGATTGATAATTGCTCTCTGTGTCGTTATATGCTGTAGAATTCGCAAGAAATTGTAATTTCCTGTAATACACATATGGCGTATGTTTGGAAGATCCAGATCCAGATGGAAGCTTTTTTTGCATCTTAGACTCCCTAAGATAATTGTCCCGAATGCTTTTCCATTAAACCATTTTTATTTTGACAGATACTTTCCACAGGCTGCTCTTTCGCTGATTTGCATTACGGATACCGTCTTGGAAAATCGACAATTATAAAGATAGTGGAACAAGTTTGTAAAGTACTATGGAGCAAATTGAAGTTTACATCTATGCCTGAAATGACAACAGAAAAGTGGAAAGAAGTAGAAGGTTTTAAGAAATACGCTAACTTCCCAAATTGTATTGGTGCGATTGACGGGAAACATATTGAGCTAATACAACCAGAACATACAGGGTCGCTTTTTTTACAATTATAAAACATACTTCTCATCAGTCTTACTAGCAGTTTGTGATGCAAATTATTGTTTTGTATACGTTGATGTCGGATCCTATGGCAAAACCAGTGATTCTGCTATTTTTAAAAATTCCGAATTTTTTAAACGGATCGTGAATTTAAACATTCCTAACCCCAAGCCTATATCAAATATCGATAGAACTCCATTGCCTCATGTGTTCGTCGGCGATGAAGCATTTGGAATTATGTCGAATGTGATGCGGCCGTATGGAGGAACACAACTCACACACACAAAAAAAGTTTTCAATTACAGATTATCGAGAGCAAGGCGCTATATTGAATGTACTTTCGGAATAATGAGCAATAAATGGCGAATATTTCATAGACCGATAGATGTAAACATAGATTTCGCGGAGAGTATCATCAAAGCTTGCACAGTACTACATAATTATGTTCGAATGTGCGATGGTTACAGATATGAAGATACACTTTATGTTTCACCTCTACAATCTATACATTTAGAAAATTTACCACGAGGCAGCTTATGTGCTAGAACAGCAAGAGAAAAATTTGCCAATTATTTTGTGAACGAGGGAAAATTACAGTGGCAAAACAACATGATATAATTATAGAAAACATCAATAAATAATTATACTCACCCAACAGTTTTTTCTTTTCCAAATTGTCTTCACAGTCACTAAAAATTTCAACTATTTCCTCCCAATTACGTTTTTTTAATATTTTATTTTTATAATCTGGACTTTGCATGTCCCTTATAGCTGGACGCTTTTGGATTTCGTCGATAAATAAATCTGTATCGAAGTGTTCGATCTCCATGATATACGTGCACCCTACACGAAAGCGCGCGATCAAATGTACAGCAAAATGGCGGTGCATGTATCTACAAGCGCGCAGCTGACGCCCGCGTAACGCGCGTTCCAACGAAATTCTGAGAGCGCGCGTCCGACGCGCGCTTGATCAGAAGCGCGCGCTTGCATGTGTACACTTCAATAGGGACTTTTGGATCTCAAAACGCGCGTTAGTAAATCGTGCGTTTCAAAGCGCCCAATGTGTACCCGCTCTTATTCATTACCTCAATTATGAAGAAAGGTCATATTAAAAAATGAAATTTTAAAATATTGGTATTTATTTTTTAAACACATGCAAAAACATATTCAAAGGAGAACCCTTCCTATTTTTCGTTATTTAAGCTACGAAAAGTACTCCTCTCTCTCTCTCTATCTCTTGTGCGTGTGTGTGAACATTTACTTTTAATGTTCTTTGACAACTTCAAAATAAATAATCCATCTTATTCATCATAGTTCTTCATGTCTTATCTTTTTCGGACTCGGAAACGACCAAAATTCAGAAGGTAATCCTTTGACATCTCTTTCTCTTTTAGCAAAAGCAGAGTATGATGAAACACAATTTCCAATAAAATAATTGGCCTGCCCCAATATAGCTAAGTCCAGATGAGGGTTTGGTTGTTGTAGTTTTACAACACTAACATCAAATTGACGTAATGCAGTTTTCAAATCATCAATCATATGATTTGAATCTGATGCGACGAAAATATATTTTATATCGTTTAGTTTCTTCATAGCTCGTTTTATTTGTCTGGAAAAAGAAAGTAGTCTGGCTGTAGTGTTATTCTGCTTACACAATGACAAGTCTGACTCAATTTATTTCGATAATTTTGTTTATAAACACATGAAAACTGACTCTGGTTTTTTGAGAAGTTTTAAAGCGAGACTTTCGTTTTGTCCGAGTGATTATCACATTTGTAAAACGAGCTGAAAGGCATTTCGATGACTATTTAATGAATTCTAAGTAAGTTTTCAGAAAAGCGTTCGTGTGGACGAGACAAAAGCACCCATCGCAGCTAAATGAAAGTGCGTTAGTTAAAGGTAGTTTTCGTTTTCCAATTTTTGCGGCTAAGTGCTATATTATATTCCCTTTGTTGTTTAATCAATGCATCTTTCTAGCACTTTACATAGTCTAATAATGGACGCCCACAAGAGGAGCTGGGGTAATTATATTGTTCTCTTACGTCTCTAACACATATAGAAAAGTGAATTAATTTAAATATTTTAACCAACATAAACAGAACTTAAGATGCCATCAGATTCCAGCGGCTTAAGCAGTCACTAGGCTTTTAACTTTGCTAGGAAACCGTTACATTTCCTATTTAGTGGGTCAAATAATAAGTGATCTTTGTCACGTCACAAATGCATAAACTGTGAAGAATAGCACATTGTGAATAGTATGGTCCTAATCCAGCCTTCAACTTCTTTTGAGGTCAGAGTAGAGCTCCAAGAAAATCGTAAAATGACAAAAGACACTAAATATATGAAGAAGAAATACAAATATACTTCTTTGCTGGGTCATAAATTCTGTCAAAACCTTATTATTTAAAAAATTTTAATAATGGCTAGATGAACTTTACCAATTTTAAAAATATAATGTTTGCGCTTGCCGAACGATCTCGTAGCGACGAATCTCACGGAGAGCGACGGTACCGGGCCTGTAGCGATGGGGTTTCTTAACACCGCCGGTTGCTGGTGCGCTCTTACGTGCCGCTTTGGTGGCTAGCTGTTTACGCGGCGCTTTGCCACCGGTGGATTTCCGAGCGGTCTGCTTAGTACGTGCCATTGTAGACTAATTACACACACAAAAACTTCACTATACGTTTACACGTGCTTGACGCGCGAGACACAGTGGGGTTATAAACTTTTTTGATGCAAGACACAACGCTTTATATATACGTGAGCGTACAGGAAAGACTTCTCTACCCATCTCTTTTCCTTTTACACCCCCCCCCCCCCTCCCCTCTCCCACTTCACCATGCATACCGTCCGACCTCATTATTTAAATTATATTATATTGAAATAATAAATATATTCGATATTATGTATAATATTCGCATTACCTATATAGAACTTAGCTACAATTCTTAATAAAATGAAATCTAAAATCAATATAAAATCATATAAAATCACAAATATCTTACTCAATATAGTAAGTATTATATTTATATAGTTTGTGTCTTAAATTGTAGGTTTTAATTGTTACCAATAGTTATTAAGCCCTCCCAGGCGTTTTAGCCCTACGATTTGTTTATCGCACTATCAAACGATTCATTGAAGATTCAAGCTTCGAAGGTTGTAAGAGGACTGGCCGAAGTCGTACAGTTAGAACACCCGCCATCATCAAAGCAAGGCGCGAATCCAACGAAATCCTGTTCGTTAACAAAAAATCTTAGCACTTCAGATGGGCCTAAGCAGAACCACGGTCAAAAGCTTATCGTAAGAAGACCGGACATTTTTTGAACGAGCGTTTGAAAAAAATTAGGTTGGATAGATAGAAAAAAATATCGCGAAATTTTGTTTTCGGACGAAAATTGTTTTAACATCGAAGAGTTATAATAAACAAAATGATAAGGTGTATGCCCACAGCAGTGAAGACGCACGCACGCGTATTCCGAGGGTTCAACGTGCATATTATCCTTCGTCACTCATGGTTTGGCTTGGAGTCTCATATTCAGGCTTAACTGAGTGTGTTTTTCTGTGGAAAAAGTGTAAAAACCAGTGCCGAGGTGTACCAAAATACCGTCCTAACAAACATAGTGGAACCTCTTTCTCAAACAATGTTCAAAAACAGACATTGGATATTCCAACAGGACTCTGCACCAGCTCATAGGGCACGAAGCACGCAAAACTGGTTGACCGCCCATGGAATTGACTTTATCGGACATGAAGACTGACCCTCTTCTAGTCCAGATTTAAGATATTCCCTGGATTATAAGTTAAGGCAACATTTGGAGGAGAAAGTCTGCGCTAAACCTCATCAGAATTTGGAATCTTTCCGAGCATCTTTGACTAAAGCAGCGGTAGAAATAGATATGAGTGTGGTGCGTGCTGCGATTGATGATTGGCCGCGTCGATTAAGGGCATATATTCAAAATAGGGAAGTGCATTTTGAATAATGTAAATAGAATTATTTTCTTAATTAAATTTCATTTCATATATAATTTCTATATACTTAATTATCAAAAATTGTATGATCAATTTTATAAAAAGTTTTTGACAGAACTTATGACCTGAATAAGCATAATATAATGGACTTACTTTATGATTTCAGACTTTTCAGGAAGGCACATTGATTGAGTTAATAACCCCCTTTCATTTTTATAACCAACACACTGGGGAGCAGCAAATAATCTTGGACTATCTTTTACATGATGGCAAGCTTTGACCCAATCTTGGCCATTTCTTAAATGAATTCCTATGAAACCACCACCACTCATATTCTTTTTGATGAAAGATCTCGACTTGTTTTCTATGTCACGATTCCATTTCAAATATTTATGTAGATGAACATTTTCTTTTTGGACAGGGAAACTAGCTGGAGCACCTGCAAGCCAAATAAAATGTTATTACAGTAAATATATAGAAATATTTCAATTGAAAATACGCATCTGATCATGTCTTGACAAAAGCAGGTAGTTTATTGACCTGTAGTAATCGAAAGAGTAATTAATCGAAAATGTTTTATAAATATTATAATCCCACCAAGAACATACACTACATGTGAAAAAAGGGCCAAGTTCGCTACAAACTAGAAATAAACGATGGTTGGGGTTTGACAAAAGAGTTTACGTTTGAACGAAAGCCTCATTATATGGCCTCATTTTAATATAATATGGCCTTTGGTTTTTCTTGCGTGAATGCTTCACTGCTTTTTTTATTCTAACCAGGTACAAGATTTTTATTTAATAACTTGACCGGAAATACACTTTAAATCCCCGAGAATTGAATTTGATTTTAATCTCGATTCTTTCGGTTTTTTGGGAATCAACTGATAACCTAAAAATTCACGTGCATTGAAAATGGACACGGTACTCTTTCGTAGGGTTGATAATTAATCCGGTAGGTAACAATTATTAAAATCCGTCGACATGATTCAATATAATATTATATTACGTTAAGGTAGCCACTAGTGTAGTGTACTGTTATTATATAGACTATGTAACAAGCTGTGCTTATTATTATTACCTGTTGAATAATTAAGTCTGAAAGTAAGTTATAAAATGTTTAAGACGTAATGCATTCCTTTTGTTTTTTTTGTCGATGTTGTCTCCATTTTTTATTTTCTTACGTACATTATTGAATTGTTTATTATTAAAATTTCAATGTGTTAAATTATGAGTGTAAAATGGCTTTAGGTAAATACTTCACTTTTTCACTACCACATGGTCTACAAGCGAGTGCTATAACATGAGTTGCTGGTAACGGCTCTGAAGGCCGAAGGAAGGAGTTACGGCTCTGAAGGCCGCGGGTTCGAATCCCGCACGGAACAAGTATTTGTATGGCCTACAAATAATAGTTCCGGTTCTGGATGTGAGTCCTTGTGTTATTTATGTATGTAAACCATAGAATACTATAATACATACATAATAGAACGGGGGAGGGGGCGGAGCCCATGTAGCCACTAAAATACCACCAACACGTCAATTCACACGTATAAATGTCAACGAGATGTGTTTTGACGTTACAATCGTTTCCAAATTTCGCATGCAAATTATTTAGAAAATGCCAAATTGCATGCTATTTACAAATAAATATGTATTAAAATCCGTCTGTCAACACAGCGAATCGGGTTTGTAGTAGTGATTAACTGATAATACGACGTATTTGCTTGTATGTATGCTCCCGGCGACGCCTACAACTCGTACAAAATAAGGTTGACAGCCATTCTATTGTGTACTATAGTATTCTATGATGTAAACTGCTTGCACAGAAGAAAAAGAAATTAGGAATCCGGTGGTGGTAAAAGAATTAAGAATGCTTCATACAGAGACATCATTTTGAAATTTAAATGTTCATAACAAAAAGTATTACTTCCTAAAAATATTGCCTATACCTGCCAGTTAGTATATGTATATACAAGGTTAACATAATCGAAAAAGAAATTAGGAAATAATTTGTATTGTATGTCAATATATTGTCATTTAAATATTGTTCGCTTATCAATCAAAAAAACGAGTGTCATTTTTTAATTAATTGTAAACTTTAAAAATAAATTAGTAATTCATATTTAGTGGTATGTCCTTGGCTATGGATAACTGCTTGACCGCGGCGCGGCAATGACGCTATCAACTCTCGACAGGTTTCAACTGAAGTAGAATTCCACTCTTCGAAGAACAAGTCGCCTTCAGCCTACAGCCTTCAGTCGTACAGCCTATGACCGTGTAGTGACATTAGTCACTATACGGTCTGGTTGACTTAACACCGAAGATACTTGATCGGATTAAGATCTGGACTGTTCGGTGGCCAGTCTAATACAGTTACCAGTTAACTGTGCCCCTATCCTCGTTACTCACCTAAACAACTGTACCCACACTAGCAGTTTTTGAAAGGTACGCGCAAAGATTACCCTAGGGTTATTCTCACTAAAAACTTCATTTTTATTTCATTTGATCCGTTTAATCGAGTCCTGATTATTTTATTATATGCGAGCAGCTATGCAGATCTAGGGAAAAAATACAGTATCACTGCAACCTAAAAGATCTATTGTGATCGCTGCTATGGCCATAGTTCACTGTTAAGCCCTATGTCTTCAATGAATAGAATGAGTTTTTTAGCTGCGAGCATTTTCATTTCTGGGCGGAGTACATAGTTTCCCAGATGAGTGTTACGTTTGCGCATTAAGGGTCCGCAATCAGTTAGGATGTTCAGAGGCGTTTCTTCGGTTAGGGAACAGAACCGGCACATGCTTGAATTGCTTAGTCCCAGGATGGACAAGTGCTTTTTACGTTTTAAGACAAGAGTGACCAGTTAGGGCTTTTAACAGAATGCAATTTATTTTTACTTATTCCCAGGGCTTCTGATGCGAATTTACGATCAAAAGCCCGGATTAAGGTTTTAGAAAGTTTTAAGCCTGGTGTGTCAGACCAGATCTTAAGTGATTTACTGTGATAAAGAGTTTCGAGGGTCAATCGGGGTAGACTTTTGGAGATTCCACAAAATGGCTCGGGTGCAAATTGTGTACTCTTTGAACCCTCTAGTGCGAGCTTGTCAGCAATTTCATTACCTACAATATCCGCGTGACCCAGAACCCATCTTAAGACGACCCTGTTGTTACATCCCAAGGCGTTTAGACAGTTCACGCAGTCTCTAACTAGCTTCGAGTTCACTAAGTTTGACTGCTAGCAGTGCTGCTTGACTATCAGACTTCATATAAATTTTATGGTTGACAGTGCTTTTGCAGATTTTTGCTGAAGTATGGTGAAAATTTCTGCCTGGAAGATAGAAGTGCATCCACCCAAATTCATCTTAAGTTTGAATTTGGGGCATTCCCCATAAATTCCAAAGCCTATGTCGAGGCTCATTTTCAACCCATCGGTATACCATATGAGGCTACCAACTTCAGAGATGACCTGGCCATTTAGCCAGTCTTCGCTAGAGAGTAGTTCCACTACCTACTTTTTATTAAAAATGTATAGTGGACGCATGCTATCTAAAATCAGGCATAAGACCAGTGTTTCTTTAATCGAGTCAAACATGGATCTCAATCTGTAGAAAAGCAAGCTCAATCCACCCTGGGCGTTAATCCTATACAAACTAGCCCTCACCTCCTTGTTTAGATAAAGATTAAGGGACGTTAGACATAGAAGTGCATTAAGAGCTCCAAGGGATGATCGCATCGCCACTGCCATTCCTGGCAGTTCCTTGTAGACTATTTAGTCTGTCCCCAGAGGTCTTTTGGTTGACCTTGTTGCACTAGCCAGTGGAGGCGTATGTGAGAATCGACCTCACTGTGCTGCTGTACCACCATAGGATACTCATACTGAGTTATTCCCGACCAAACGACTGCACGTACCTAAAGCAATTTATGCCTTAAGGCATACGTTGCTAAGGTGAGAGTTCCACATTAGTTTTTGGTCGATTGTGATTTGATCAAGTACTTAGCTTCAGTGTAGAATGGTACTTCTTTACCATTGAGTTTTGGTGTGACTAGTTTCTCCAAACGTCTCTTTTTCGTAAAGGGTATTATGACAGTTTTTATCAGCATTAACTGATAAATTGTTATCCCTACACCAGTTATTTATGGTGTTTAGAGCTCTTTGTATGATTAATGATAAAGTACTTTGGCAAAAGCCCCTCACAATGATCGCAAGGTCATCAGCATAACCTAGTGTGTCAAGCAAAGGTCTACCATCTTGTACAATAGTTGGTCAACCGCAAGAGTTCAAAGAAGGGGTGACAAAACACCTCCATATAGACAGCCCTTTGTAGTTGCAACCTCAATCGAAGTTTGAAACAGCGCTATTTTTGCCTTTTTGTTTGAGAGTATCGACTTCACCCACCTGATGGTTGTGAGGTCAACATTTTTAGATGTCAGACCCCAATAAACAGTGATGTGGGGCATCTGTCGAAGGCATCTTCAGTATCTAGAAAGGCACAAAGAGCTCTTTGTTTATCCTCCAATGCTTTTTAGATCCTGTTAATGACACTGATCAGGGCTGTTTGATTTGGTTTATCTTTCGAACGAATTGAGAGTAGTCTTGCACTGCGAGGCAGACTCAACTTCCTCACATAGCTTCCTCCACGATGCTCTCTTGGCTTGGGTCCCGATTAACAAGGTAAACTATTCTTAAATCCTCTCATCTATCTGGGATATGGTTTTTTAAAATGCTTCACAACCTGGTACACCATAGTTTTTGAGCAATGCAAGTGATCCAAATTTTTTTATACAACTATAAAGTAAAGTTGTAAAGTTACAACCTATATACGTCCTACTGCTGGGCACAGGCCTCCGGCTCCTCTCATTTCTGAGAGGGGTTTAGGGCAAGGAAGTGTCCGCCACGCTGCCCCAATGCATGTTGGCGAACTTCACATGTCTTCGAAATATTTTTTTATCTTATTCCTCAGACATGTAGGTTTCCTCACGATGTTTTCCTTCACCGCCAAGCATGTGATAAAACAGCACTTAAAATTGCATATAACAATTACATTGGTGCCGGCAGGGATCAAACCCGGGTTACTCGTGTTCAATGCAACCATGCAGATTACTTATTATAAACATGGCATTGCATCTCGGTCCTAAGAGGTGACAATGCAAATGCATTTTGAAACCTAATTGAGGATAAATACAGATTTCTATGGGCCACAGCATCTACTTATCATCAGGTGGCCTGTGTGCTCGTTTATCACCTTTATTTAAAAAAATGATAAAAAAAGAACAAAATATTTTCATTCTTAATTACTTATTTGTCCAGACAGTATTCTGGCAACTTTATGAGTCCCTATACTTTAATAAATAGGAAAACAAAAATTCATTTTGACAAAATTATTACACTTATAATACAGATCAGTCACAAAAATATTCTACAACAATATCACAGTATGTTTAGAAACAAATTGTGCACTGAAGTTATGGTGAAAACATAGTATTGACTTCATACCATTAATCATTCTTAATTCTATGACCACCACTGCATATTATAACATTTCAGTTGACAACTTCAACTTCATAGTCAATATTGGGTCTGAAGGTCATCATCGCTGACTATGTAATACATACAGCAACACAGGAGGTGAGAAGCTATAGTGTTATTTTCCGATACCAAACTCTCTGTCATTATTTGCTGGGAAAAATCTGTGCCACACATACTTTTTCAGACTCTTACACAAAAAAATTCCTGTTACTACAAAACTCGCACATAAAATTTAAATTCAACATTTAACAAAACAAATCCGAAACAACACAACCGTTACTATGGAAACAAAGTTATTATTGTAATTTTTAAATTAAAAATAAATAAATAATACTAATTTTGTTACTTACATATAAAAGGTAACTCTATCTTTTTGTAAATTTGATGTGGAAAATCTCTTTTTGCAGCAAAAACCTGAACAATTTGGCATTTATGAAGGACCTTGATTCAGTTGCGCAACTAAATTTATACTAGTCAGCAGTAGAGTTGAAACTAGTTTTATTGTACACATAGGACCGCTGTGTCACATATAGGGGAACGCCTACATATGGCTAATCCAGACAGATACGTCGGCAGCCCTTGTTGCTTTATGACAATAATTTGTAGTCTTAATGAATAAATTTTGAACCTCTTAATGCTATCTGGTAGGAATTTACTGACCTGTAAATGCTAAGACCGGCCAATTATTCAATGAATACTTTTGTTTCCATTTATTCATCATTTCTTTGTTATGAGCATCATAATTTAAAGGTCCATAGAATTCAGAACCTTTAAAGTCTATATTAAATGTATCCCAAAATGGCCCAAAAGGGTTTCCCGACTTTGCATTACAACTATTTAGTTTTTCACCATTTCTCTCAACATAACAAAAAGATATTCTTTTATGTGGCGGCCACACAACAGGAGCTATATCTTTCATGAACTCTTCCATAGTGATAACATGGTGATATAAATTTAAAGATTCTACCTCAAAATAAGTGTCGAATGGCACTTGAATTGATTTTGCTTCTCCAAACCGATATTCAACCCATGGGGGCAAAACAAGGGTACGATTTACACCTTTGCTAAATGCTAAAGCACCTAAAAAATGATCTGCTTGATTTCCAAATCTGCCTGTAAAAGAAAACAAATCAATATTTCAACGTAAAGTAGATGGATAGATAGATATAATATGACTATGTATTAAAACAAAGTTGTTACAATAAGGGAAAACGTATGAACTACAACCGGTGGTCATATCGCTTTAAACAATTTAATAATAAACACCATTACTAACTACTTTTTAATGCAGTAATTTTTGTTTAGATATGATATATTTTTTGTGTATGTTTGCTAAGCAACTTACCCATACATGGACAATACACCATATAACCACTGTCGTAAGTAAAAGATGTAACGAAATTTAATTGTAAAATAAATAATAACAACATGCTTCTTCTGTTTTTATTTCTCTGATATAAAATCAATGTTCATCTGCTTTAGCACTTACTTATTAAAATAAATAAATATTATTTACTTATTAGTTTGTGATTATATATTTTCAATTTTCATTATAGATAAATAAATATGTAGCAAGTATTTTTTTATTTAACTGGCTTTACGGCTCTGGGTTCTAGCTTTTCTGAGCCTATCATTTCTTTCGGGATCTTGATTTTTATAGATTGTTTTTTTCTTCATAATATACTGATGCGCCACATTGTGAAGTTTTTGGAGATTGTGACGACAGCTCAACCCAGTGGATAGTTAATGATAAGTTACTCAAGTTCATAAAGCGTCTAAGCGATCAAAATAACTTGAGGTTTATATGAACATCGAAGCACTTGTTTCGTCGTTTTCTCTAATAGTTTACACGCGCAAACACTTAATTCACAAAATCACATATTTTTAAAAATTAAAATCCACTTCAAACCATTATATAAAACATATCAAATATATAATACAGGAGCTATAATATTACGTCGAGTCGACGGCCAAGCAAGTTCCCACCAAAACTCCCCATCAATACGTCAAAACACAAACTTATAAGAGTACTAACGTAGTCATAAGGTGGGACCACAGAGTACTTACTATACACCTGAAAGGCGGGACTCGCTAGTTTCAGTTTATACAAGTTGGTGGCCGCCTAAGGATATTAGTATTCTGTATCACTGATTAAGGTGGCCCTAGTCGATAGCTCGAACTAATCGGTAGGCGGGGTTAAAATGCATGCTATCTCAGCCGACATCACGTGCGAAAGGGATAGACGCTGTGATGAGCAGTAAGAAGCTAGTGCGCACACACATGCGCACTCCTGAGTGACGCAAAGCGACGGCGTCATCCTACATATTGCAATTCTTTTTTGAATGACGACATAAACTCAAACCACAATTGAAAGCTCCCTGGCGCAGTGGCTGCGCTGGAGGCCGCGGGTTCGAATCCCACACGGAACAAATATATATATGGCCTTCAAAACGTCAAAGCACAAACGTCTATCAAAATAGTAACGTATCTAAACGGAATAGGACAAGGTAAGTAATTAGAAGAAAACTACAATTTAGAGATCGATTGTAAATCAAATTAACAGTACAGACACAATTAGCGAAATATAAATAAAATTTAGATTTTTTTATGATAGTGGATAACGCTAGTTGAAAACTAAACACTGTATGGGAATGACATCACTGAACTAGTCAGGTGGTGAGTCCAAGCAAATAAAAGGCGCGATTGTAGAAAGAGATTCGTTACGAAACGTTTGTAAGCTAGAGGGCTTGGCCTGTTTATGCTATTGATAACGAAGGCTATAAAATATGTACAACTTAGAAACTAAATCTTATGTGTACTTATCTGTATTCATAACCCAATATTTGAGGTAGGTTGATGCACTCCTTAATTTTTGTATAGTTCGTATTATTCTGTAATAAATTAAATCTAAACCAAAATGTATACTATATTACCATAGCAAAGCTACTTCTATTTTATTTAGTAGTAGCTTATATAGTAGTATAGTAAATTATATATAAAAAATATGAGTATATCTGAGGTAAGGTTAAATATAAACAAATATTTGCCAAGTGCGAATCCGACTTCCGAGCTTCTTTTTCTAGTAGGAAACCCTTTAATTTCAAATTTATTTTTACTATTTGCTGTTATAGCGGGAACAGAAATACACGTTCTGTGAAAATTACAACCATCTACCTATTACGGATCATGAGAAACAGCCCGCCGACAGACAGACACACGGACAGCGGAGGCTTCGTAATAGGGCCCTGCTGGTTACCCTTCGGGTAGGAATCCTAAAAAGTACTTAGTTGTCCACTCACATCTGTGTGGTTCTTTCTTCAAAGGGCCATTAGCCACCTGCCTCGTCCTCGTATGACATGACCAATGTAATACCTGGACTAACCTCTCTGAGTTTGTTTCGGCAGATCGGGTGCTTCTTCTCAGTTTCATGTTTTTGTTGTGTTAAAGTGTTTTTAAAAAAAAAACAACTTACAAAACAAATTTTATTTATCATTGACTGCCCTTCTTAGATTCTTATGTACTTACATAAAATTACATTAGGTATATTAGGATATGAAATTCCTATACGTAAGCACGATTATCGAAAATCTAAAAATTACCTATTCTAATTAAATTTCAACAATCAACAAACAATCGTGCTTATCAATGAGATGCTTTCGTTAGTTGGCAAATTAAAGTAGTTAAGTACCTAATGTAGTTAAATACCTTCGATACAGAACTTTCGATACTACCTGTATCGAAAGTTCTGTATCGAAAGTATATGTGCTTCAACAACTTTATGGGTACATTTTACCAGCTATATTCATCCCGGCTTCAGCAAGTGGACACGAACAAAAGGAAGCAATTTTTCTAAATAAAGATGTAAATATGTAAGTATTACAACCATAAATAGATAGCAGCGGCTAACCTAGTGCGCATGTGTGGGTGCGCGTTGCGCCCCCTCTCCGTCCGTCCCACTGATCAGGGAAATACTTTGTAGCGAAAGGCAATATGATTTACAACAAAAAGGAGCGCGCGAAATTTTATAAACAGACCTTTGGGAGTCTGGATGTCATGAAAAATCTTTTGAATGTATCTGTTCAAAATAAAATTATTTGCATTTTTGAACAACTAATCTATCCCTGTATGCTAACTGTTTTGCAATTTTCGTTCTTCTTATGGTATTGTTACGCGCCTTAGTCGACGGCACTAGCGCCTAGTTGAAACTCGAACTCTCGGTACCTTGCGCGTGTTTACTTGAATATTCTGGATATTTCCGTGCTAATTTATATAAATAGGCGCTGCAAGATGCGATAGGGGAAGTATTGAAGTTGGCGAGACAAGCGAAGCTTCGGAGCGGAATAAAGTGAATCAGTGTGATTAATTATTAGTGTTTAAATTTTAATTGGTGTAAAGAAAATTAAAGTGTTAATTTAGGTAATTCTATCGGCAATTTTTTTGTCACGAACCTCAAGCTCGTAACAATTGGTGTCAGAAGTGGGATAAAATCATGCCGATTTTACCTAGGGAAACGGAGGGTGTCCGTACCCGAAGTCAACGCCAGCAGGAGACGGACCAAAGAAGATTTGGTGGTGCAACGCCGCAGACGGCGGAGGGTCAGCCGCCGGCTGCAGGCCCGTCAGTAGCTGCTACATCTGCAGCACCTGACTTAGGTGCTCTGATGGTGATGCTGCAGGAGCAGGCTCGCCGACAGGAGGAACTGGTTCGTCGGTTGGAAGAGCAGCTGCGGGGCGGACAGGATGAACAGGCCCGTTTGTTGAAAGAGCAGCAGGAGGAACAGGCTCGCCGACAGGAGGAATAGGCTCGCCAGCAGGCGGAACAGGCACGCCGATTGGAAGAGCAGCTGCGGGGCGGACAGGAGGAACAGGCCCGTCGGTTGGAAGAGCAGATGCTCCTCATGAAGGACCTTCACGCTACCTTCGGGAAGGAGATAAAGGAGGTGAAGGATAGGGTTGCTCAGCATGACAACCGCCTGTCGGAAGCTGAAACTCAAATCGCGAAAGCTGAAACCCGAATCGACCAAGTAAACAATCGGGTTGACAACGTAATGGCTGACATGAAGAAATCACTGGACGAACTCAAACTTGGAGAGGGAGCTACAGCTCCCGTAGTAGCTACAACACCTTCGCTACGTGGGTTCAAGGTGCCACCGTTCGACGGTACCTCTTCCTGGTCAGCCTACAAAATCCAGTTCGAGGCTGTTATGAAGGCGAACGGCTGGAATAAAAGTCAGGCCATGACTGCTCTCATACTAGGCCTGCGCGACCAGGCCTTAACAGTTCTGGAAGCTCTCGGTGAGGAAGTGACTTATGAGCAACTCCTTGAGGCGTTGGAGGCGAGATATGGTGACGCTCACCTGGAACACGTCTTTCGTGCGCAGCTTAAAGATCGCGTGCAGCGCATCAACGAAAACCTGCAGGAGTGGGCTCTAGAGGTGGAGAAGCTGGTGCGAAAAGCATACCGGTCTGTACCTGCGCTCATTGAAGGGAACCTGGTGCAGACATTCATCGACGGCATCCGCGACCTGGAAGTCAGAGCTGCTGTGAGGCTCGGGCACCACGAGACGCTTAAGGACGCCTTGGCCCATGCACTGGAGGTGGAAGCCGTGCGGCAGGATCGTCGTTCCCATCGCGTCAGGGAGGTTGCAGCAGCTACAGTTCGCGACCGCAACAAAGGATACAGCCCTAGGTGCTATGGCTGTGGGGAAAAGGGCCATCTTCGATCCAGCTGCCCTAAGCGAACCGCAGAAAGGGAAGGTGAACGATATCAGGAGGGTAGTGCGGCAAACAGCACCGCCCAGCAGCAGCAGGGAAACGAGTAAAAGCCAGAACTGCGGGGCGGGTGCTGGCTGATGTTAAAAGAGCCCCAAGGATCTCGATCTCACAAACCCACGATGGGAACAGTCTAATCATCAAGGGCGAGGTCAACGGAATGCCGTGTAAACTGACCATAGACACTGGAGCCTCTCGTACGGTTGTTAGTTCCCAACTAATAAGTCAGTTCCTTGGGGACTCCGCATACAACCGAGAACGCATTAATTTGGTAACAGCCACCGGTCAGCGTATACCCGTCCGTGGAGAGAAAGAGATGGAGTTGAAGCTAGGCAACATGATCTACCTGCATAATGTCATCCTGGCTGATATAATGGACGACTGCATCCTGGGCCTAGACTTCATGAGGAAGAATTGTTGTGCGATTGACGTTAAGCAAGGTGTCTTGAAATGTGGACAAGAGGAACTTTTTGTGGAAGGAGCGTTACCAGGGAACGTGTACAGCCTTGAGAAGATTGTTCTTCCGCCGAGATCGGAAACGATTGTGCCGGTTAGTCTTGAAAGGTTAGAAAATGACCTTCCATGGAAAGTGGCTCGAACCTTGGTCAGAACCACTAACATCTCAGGAGTACGTGTGCTGAACCTTTGTGGCCAGGAACAGATTATAGAAAAAGGCACACTGGTTGCTACTTGTGAGGAAGTGGATTGGTTACGTCGGTGCCAATATCTATCGACTGGGACCCCCAGCAAGGATGCACAAACGAGAGTGAGCACACTTTTAGAAGACTGTCGCAGCGTTCTCTCCCCGAATGAAATGGTCAAAGCGAAGAAGTTGTTACTCAAGTATGCCGATGTATTCTCATCAAAGGATGCTGACATAGGAAAGACTGGCTTAGTTCAACACAAAATAAACACAGGTGAAGAATTGCCTATCCGTCAGCGGCCAAGAAGATTGCCGGTAGCACGTGAAAAGGAAGTGGAAATCATGATTGAGGGAATGGTGAAGGATGGTGTTATTGAACCTTCATCTAGTCCATGGTGTTCACCCGTGGTACTGGTAAAGAAGAAGGATGGCAGCATGCGGTTTTGTGTTGACTACCGCCGTCTGAACGACGTTACTAAGAAGGACAGCTATCCCTTGCCAAGAATTGACGACACGCTGGACATGCTTACAGGAGTAAAGTGGTTTAGCACGCTGGATCTCAAAAGTGGCTCCTGGCAAGTTGAAATTGACCCTAAGGACAAGGAGAAAACTGCGTTCTCGACGGGAAAGGGTCTGTGGCAATTTAAAGTAATGCCGTTTGGGTTGTGCGATGCTCCAGCAACGTTTGAAAGGCTGATGGAACTTGTACTTACCGGGCTAATTGGCGATGCCTGTCTGGTCTACTTGGATGACATCATCATCGTGGGCCGTACGTTTGAGGAACACCTTCAAAACCCGGAACGCGTGCTCATGAAGATTAAGAGTGCCAACCTCAAGTTGAGTCCGAAGAAATGTTCACTATTCAAACGGCAGGTCAACTTTTTGGGGTATGTAGTGTCGGAAGAAGGTATCCGCACGGATCCAGAGAAAATCGCAGCTGTAAAGGATTGGCCGGTTCCAAAAGACAAGACGCAGGTTAGAGCATTTTTGGGTTTGTGCTCCTATTACCGGCGATTTGTGAAGAACTTTGCAGATATAGCCAAACCTGTGCATAAGCTAACCGAGGAGAAGCGACATTTCTGCTGGGATGAAAGTTGTAATATCGCATTCCAGGAGCTCAAGGACCGTCTGTGCAAAACACCTGTTTTGGGATACTCTGATGCAAGCAAAGAATTTATAGTTGACACAGACGCAAGTGATATAGGACTTGGCGGTGTGTTGTCTCAACGTAATGGTGACCATGAGGTCGTGATAGCGTACTTCAGCAAGTCGTTGTCAAAACCGGAAAGGAACTATTGTGTCACAATACGCGAATTTGCTAGCTGTGGTAAAGTCGTTGCAGCATTTTAGCAAATATGAACTGACCATGCTGCACTAAAATGGCTATTGCAGTTTAAAAATCCAGAAGGACAAGTTGCGAGGTGGATTGAACTACTGCAGGAATACGACTTTGATATCGAACATCGCAGCGGGAAATCTCATGGCAACGCAGATGCATTGTCAAGAAGACCTTGTCCTGAAGATTGCAAACATTGTACTAGGCAAGAGAGTAAGGAAGTGGTATCCGTGAGGATGCTCAGGGCAGACCACCTCAGCAACGAGTGGAAGGACAGCTTACAACGTGCACAGCAGGAAGATCCGGACATCAAGCCGATCCTGGAATGGATGAAGGCCAGTGCTCCCAAGCCCAAGTGGGGCAACGTCTCAGCGTTGAGTTCGACCACTAAAAGCTATTGGGCCCAGTGGGACAGCTTGCTGCTTCAGGATGGAGTTCTGTGCCGTAAATGGGAAAATATTCGGGGAGACAGCTGTCATTTACAAATGGTTGTCCCTAAAGCTAAAGTACCGGATGTTCTACAGCTGTACCATAATGATTATTCAGGAGGCCATCTGGGAGTTAAACGAACTCTACTGAAGATCCGAGAACGGTTTTACTGGGTCCACTGTCGAAACGATGTCGAGGACTGGTGTCGCAAATGCACAAGTTGTGCGGCTGTAAAGGGACCTCAAACTCGTAGTAGAGGTGCATTGAAGTTGTACAATGTTGGTACACCATGGGAGAGAATAGCCATTGACGTGGCGGGGCCGTTTCCGGAGAGTGAAAGCGGAAACAAGTATTTCATGGTTGTGATGGATTACTTCACTAAGTGGCCAGAAGTCTTCGCCATTCCAAATCAAGAAGCTTCAACAGTTGCAGATAAACTAGTTCATGAAGTCTTTTGTCGTTTTGGAGTACCTTTAGAGATTCACAGCGATCAAGGATGGAATTTTGAGTCTCAAATATTACAGGAAACTTGCCGAGTTATGGGTACTCATAAAACAAGAACGACTTCTTATCACCCGCAATCTGATGGAATGGTAGAACGATTTAATCAGACATTGGAGAGGTACCTAGCAAAAGTTGTAGACAATCGGCAACGAGATTGGGACAAGCACATACAACCGTTTTTGTTATCATATCGAAGCGCTGTTCACGAAAGTACAGCAGTGACACCAGCTTTCGCAAACTTTGGAAGAGAATTACGGCTGCCTGCAGACCTGATCACCGGGATACCACCTGATGCTCCACGCAGTATAACCGATTATGCAAATGACTTGCGGAACAAAATGAATGACGTTTATGAGCACGTCAGACAATCGGGCCAGCAAATGTCTGAAAAGATGAAAACCCGGTACGACCGTAAAATGAACAACAAAGGGTTCGACGAAGGTTCACTTGTGTGGTTGCACAATCCAGTCCGCAGCAAAGGGAAATCTCCTAGCTTCAAGCTAAATGGGATGGCCCGTACCGGATTGTGACCAGGATCAACGATGTAACCTACCGGATACAGAAAAGCGCAAGAGGGACTCCTAAGATCGTCCATGTGGATCGCCTGGCGCGTTATTATGGGGCCGATAATACTCGGGACGAGCATGTCTTAGGAGGGGGCAGTGTTACGCGCCTTAGTCGACGGCACTAGCGCCTAGTTGAAACTCGAACTCTCGGTACCTTGCGCGTGTTTACTTGAATATTCTGGATATTTCCGTGCTAATTTATATAAATAGGCGCTACAAGATGCGATCGGGGAAGTATTGAAGTTGGCGAGACAAGTGAAGCTTCGGAGCGGAATAAAGTGAATCATTGTGATTAATTATTAGTGTTTTAAGTTTTAATTGGTGTAAAGAAAATTAAAGTGTTAATTTAGGTAATTCTATCGGCAATTTTTATTGTCACGAACCTCAAGCTCGTAACAGTATTTATTTCCGCCCAAAGATGTGTTAAAAATAGTGTTGAAATTCGGAATTTTCGACGCTTATAACTTTTAAAGATAATCTTTTTTTAGTTTTTGTTTCTATACTGGGCTAGATAATGATGAGACAAATTGAAATCATTTTTTATTTTGTACGTACACCATGTTCTGTGCGTCACGTGCTGTGTTATTTCGAAAATTTTCAAGTTATCATTACGATTATTGAGTTTTATTACGAATTTTATTGAAAAGGCATCATGGAAGACGAATTCGTAAAAGTAGAAAGTACTAATCTGCCAAGGATAAATAAATTGATTTTGGCAAAATTTTTTGCATGCAATCGCAATTTTTGTTCTGCTGAGTTGGGGGATGTTAAAACATCAATGTAAATACCCATTACTAACTTTTGTTTATACAAAAACACAATACCAGGTCAGATTGTATTTTGATAAACATAGTTTAGTAGCTATCATAGTTTAGTTTATCTATAATTACAATCATTAGCAATCATTAGTTATAATATATAAGTTAACGTAACTTATTACAAAAATTTGACTTGTGAAACCCTTCATCTCATGGTGTTTGTTTTGTATTAAACGATAGTTAAATATAAGTCATACTTACATCAAAATGATCTTCACAGAATAGTCTGGTTTATATAGACAATGTATTCGGTATCTTCTTGCCAGTTTTAGCCAAGTATTTCTTATATTTAAATCAGTTAGCACTTGAATCCATAGCTTTCCCGGCGTTCTTATGCTCGTATATATGCATTTAGGCTCAACACAACAATGATTTAGATGATAACTCATTATTAAGCATTAAAAAGTATCTTATTTCTTTCCAAAATTGGCAGAAGCGACGACTGTTACGTCACGAGTTAAACAACATGGCTTTGATCGTTGAATCAACGAACGGTTTAAATAGACTGTCTACGTTCAATCGACGCTTCGACGGTCTACAGTTTATTCGTTAACTAGTCGAATTCATAGACGGCTAAACTGAGAGTCCACAGCGTTCTTATCTATTGACAACGCAACGATGACGCCGTAAACTTACCCGGTTAATAAGTAAGTGCATGCGTTCGTTGAATTAGTATCATTGAACAAACCAATTTAAACCTTAAGTATATCACGTAGGAGTTAATATTTCTTTCTTAATAGAATATAGACGATAATAAACACCAAAAATAAAAAATATGAATACAGTGTTAATTGCATAAAACGTATCAAAGTGTAATTTAAACAAGAAGTCTTATACAATAACAACAAACGGTTGAGAAAAAATATTGAACACAAGCCATACCCACAATTATTCAAATCCTAAAACATAGTATAATCTTAAGAACTACTTCATAATTTCAAATTCTCAATAAAACACTCCGTGGTCTGGCGGTTTAAGCTGTCTGTTCTACACGACAAGTCGTGTCTTCAAATCTATACCAGTACACCATATTTTTGTGAATTGTTAAAATTAGTATATTTATTACAATATGGATATGGATAACATAACAATTCGCAAAAATAGACGATCGGCGTCGATGCAAGATATCTCCAAGTCATCTGTACTTGACACAACGATGTTTAGTTTAACCAATACATCGCTAGGTGGCGCTACCAGTTGCTGCGAAGAAATGCGCGAACAAATAGGAGAACTGACTAACAAACTATTATCCGCCAATAACGAAATTGATAACTTGCATGGTGAAATGAAACAGTTAAAAGATGATCTACAAAAATGCTACGACGTAATAAACATGTATAAAAAGATAGCATGCACCGAAATTAGACCTACTTCTGTAAGGAAATTGAAGACTAGAAATATATATATAACACAGATAATATTCCAAATAGTGGACAACAACTGTCTTCGTCCATCACATCTTCTCCTAAGAACAAAAATTTATTTACCTGTCAAGAAGATATAGGAAACAAAACACAAAATAGCGAAGGGCTTTTACCGAGTTACAGCGATAAAAGTTTAGAACGAAAAGCTAGTATTAACACAATTCGAAATGAAAATACGGTAAATACATCCCCAGACACTAGGTCCAATCCGGACGAACAGAGAAAGATACGAAATGTTGTTATACTTGCAGATCAACAAGGACGATATGTTTGTCAAATCTTGCAAAGACTTTTAGGTACTTCATTTAAAGTTACCTGTTACTTTAAGCCCGGAGCTAAAATTAACAACGTTCTTCAACTCAATACGTCTTTATCCGAACTGACTATAAATGACATTGTGGTAATAATTGGTGGTATAAACGATACTGACCCATATCAGTTTGAAGTTGCTTTTGGGAACTGTTTACAAACATTAACAAAACCAAAGATTATAGTGTTGGAAATACCCTATAACAGGAGTTTGAATGAAAATAAATTAAACTACTTAGTCAGATATATTTGCAAAAGACACCCGAACGTGTCATTTATTGATATGGGTTACAGTAGGCAATTACCCTATAGAAAACATTTTACCTTAAATCTTTGTAAAACATTGTTAAAAGAAGTATTACATTTAGATTATAAACTGAACTTTGAATTATATAATAAGGATGTTGCTCACAAATCCTTACCAATTAATACACAAAATAAACACACCCAAACTGATGTAATCTATTGTAATAGTCAATTAAAAAAAGACGTAATAAATAATTGTACTCAGACTGACTTGGTAATTAAAGCAAATAATTTAGGTAATGATGATAATGTACGCATGGCTGTAGATAATAATGCAAACAATAACTCTAATTTTAACACTCAAAATAGCTCTAATCTTTTTCTCGTATAATTATTTATTGATTTTACACCAAAATGTAAATGGTTTAATAAATAAATCAGACTTGTTAGCCTACCATTTAAATGAGCTATCACAAAATGCTAAAAATATAGATGTAATCTGCATTACAGAGCATAACATGAAATATGGTGATGATATACATTTGAACATAGCTAATTTTCAACTAGCAACATACGCCAACAGAAATAACAGAAGATGTCATGTGTTTTAATAAATAACAAATTGAAATACAAAATGGTCGAATTACATCAATATTCCTGCCCTAACATTGTGGAGTGTTGTGGTGTGGAATTAATAGAACACGGTATAATTATTGTCTGTTTATATAGATCTCCGAAAGAAAGCATAGACGCCGTAACTACGTTTTTCAATAACTTTGAAGGTGTGTCACAAAAATTTTGTAGTACTAATAAAAAAAAACTTATAATATGTGGGGATTTTAACATAGATGTTTTACAAAGTACACGGCTTTCTACAGAATTAGAAAATAAATTGTTAAATTTTAACTTACGACCGAGTATTTGCGAGCCTACACGTTTACAAAGTGGCAAGTGTATTGATAATATAATTCATAATATAAGAGGCAGTAAAGGTGAAGTGATAGATCTGGGAATATCAGATCATACTGCTAAAGTCTTAAAATGTCCTGTTAACAAAACATACACTATCTCTCATTGGTTCGTGTTAAAACGGGATTACAGCATAGAAAACTTAAATAAATTTAAAAATGCCATCAGAAGTCTCAGTTTTAATAGTGTTTATGAATGTCTTGATCCTAATGAAGCGTTTAATGAATTCAATGAATTATTTAAACTTTTTTACGATCTTTGCTTTCCAACACTTAAAATTAAAATTCTTATAAATAGAAAACTTACTTGGGTTACTAATGGTATTAAATTGTGTTGTAAACGTAAACGAGAAATGCTATGGCATTCTCGACTACACCCTACTAAGGAAAATAAGAGAAAGCTTAAAGTTTATAGTAAACGATTAAGAAAAATCATTAATTTGACACAAAAATCGCGCAATAGTTATTATATCAACAATGCGGAGAATAAAACAAAAGCCACATGGAAAGTGATAAATAAGAATAAATACAACTTACCTAAAGATAATGTTACAAAAATTAATTTTAATAATAAATATATATAATATGATCCCGAAAAAATTGCTGAGGAATTTAATAATTATTTTATCAATGAAGTTCAGCCCATAAACCAGTTTAGTAATAGTCACCAAAGTAACACATCCATAAGTAGTAGACTGAACTCAATGTTTATGCCTGCATGTATTCCTCACGATTTATATAAAATAATTAATAAATTAAAAAATACTAACAGTGCTGGTAATGATGATATAACTACAAAAGTAGTTAAGTTAGTGGCCGTTGAAATTTCCCCAGTTCTAAGTTACGTAGTGAATTTATGTATTGAAAATGGTACTTTTCCTAGTGCTTTAAAAATATCCGTTATAAATCCTTTATATAAAAAGGAGGACAGACATGACCCTAAAAACTACAGGCCTGTCGCTTTGCTTCCAACATTCTCCAAAATAATAGAAAAAGTAATATATAACAACTTATATTCTTATTTGGAAGTTAATAACATCTTAGCAAACGAACAATATGGTTTTAGAAAATGTAAAAACATAAATATGGCCATGTATGGATTTATTGAAAAAGTGATCACCGGTATGGATAATCGTACACCAACAACCGCCTTGTTCATGGACATGACCAAGGCCCCAAGGCGTTTGATTACGTTGATTTAAATATCTTAGCGCTTAAACTGGAAAAATATGGAATCAGAGGTAATGTGCTAAATCTTATTATGTCATACCTGAATGATAGGAAACAAATGACTAAAATAAAAAAGATCTGTCCTTGTACTAATATTGAAATAACATACCTTTCGCAACCAAAGCAAACAACCTACGGTGTGCCGCAAGGAAGCGTACTCGGTCCATTACTATTCCTAATATATATCAATGATTTGCCCCAGGTGACTCAGCACCCTATGACCTTATTTGCTGATGACAGCACAGTTTTATTCACGGGACGAGACAAGGTCTCAATTGAAACGGACATAACTCAGAACTTATACAGGATAATAGAGTGGCTGAATGACAATAATCTTAAAATTAATTTGGATAAAACGCATATTATGTCATTCAAACAAAGAAAAAAAACAACCAAAAAATTAATATTAACTATAAAACTAAAATCATAAACGAAAAAGAACACACAAAATTTCTGGGAATTTGGCTGGACGAAAAAATGACATGGAGTAAACATATTGAACACATAATAAAAAAAGATAAATCAATTCCACTATGCACTACATAACCTTATAAAAATTACAAATCGTGAAACAGTCATAACCGCCTACCATGCATACGTCTCTTCAACATTGAGATATGGTATAATATTTTGGGGAAATTCTCCAAAACGCGAACTAGTATTTAAAGCGCAAAAGAAATGTTTACGAGCAGTATGTCAGTTGCAGGTTACCGATAGTTGCAAACCGCATTTCAGTGATCTTAACATTCTGACCCTACCATCTTTATATATATTTGAAGTAGCTATGTTTGTAAGGAAACATTTAGGCATATTTGAAAACGCTAATAATAAACGACATAGGAATAAACTACGCACAAAACCTCATAAAACAGCCCTGTATTCAAAAAAGTTTCCTGGGTATGGCGCCTAAAATTTTTAATAAACTCCCAAAATACATAAAAGAAACTGATGATATAGCCGAATTTAAGAAATTGCTTTCGAGTTTTTTAATATATAAAGCATACTACTCTATCAACGAATACTTTGAAGATAAAATGAATGGTTTTTAGTACCTGCAATAATTAATGGACGATTTATTTATTATATGTTTATATTTATGTAATTGATAATTAAGATAATAATTAATGTTATTTCTAAACATACTAATTATAATTGAAATTGTTATTTTATTAAAAATTAATTTTCATATTGCCAGGTTATAGTGCCAGTTTCATAGTGCCAGTGATAGTGATAAACAAATATTTGTATGCCTTTGTAGGCGAAACATAGTGTTACGTATCATACCTTTTCCACCTAGCTTGTAACTTTTTACCTATGTTTTACAAATAAATTATTTGATTTGATTTGATTTGATTTGATTTAGAATTGTTTGAGTGAAAAGGCAAGAGCATTCTGATATTGCGCGAAAGAGTATGTCGACGGTCTGGCGGACTATTGTTTACCTAAACTAGATAATATTACCGTGCCTAAACGTTGCCGTTGTTTAGAAATTTGAAATTAGTGTGTCGACTCGCGTCGCAAGGTCAAAGCTAAAGAAATTCTTCCAAGAAAGGACCAGAGGGGACATTTGGCGTGCCTTGAATGGTGGAGAAAACACCGATACGTCTACCCAAATTTAAAAAAAAATATTTGTAATCCATTGTAACATTGTAGCAACATCTGTTCTTTGCAAACGGATCTTTTTTAAAGCAGTTCTCATAATTAATAAAAGGTGAACGAGACTAACGAGAAGCAAAGTTGAGCAAATTTTTTTTTACGCACCAACCTCGGCACATCCCGATCAGGAGGTGGAGGAAATGTATGAGGATATTTCCAGAGCCATGCATTCCTTCAAAACCCACTACACGGTGTTGATGGGAGACTTCAACGCAAAACTAGGCACAAGAGATAGTGGTGAGCTGAAGGTGGGGAAATTTGGAGTAGGGCAACGGAACCGAAGGGGCCAGCAGCTGGCCGACTTTATAGAGAAAGAGGGACACTTTATGATGAACTCTTTCTTCCAGAAGCGGCCCCACAGGAAGTGGACCTGGTCGAGCCCCGACGGTTCGATAAAAAATGAGATTGACTTCATTATGACGACCAGACGCCAACTGTTCAGTGATGTCTCAGTGATCGCAAGGGTGAAAACTGGCAGCGATCACCGAATGGTTAGAGGCACACTGAACCTAAATGTTAAGTTGGAGAGGTTTCGTCTAATGAAGTCAACGCTCCGTCCCCCTCGTGCTCTAATCCAGAATCCCGAAACCTTCCAGCTCGAGTTACAAAACCGCTTTCATTGCCTAGAGGATTGCAATGCAGTGGACGATATTAATGACAAGCTCGTGGAAACTGTCCATGCGGTCGGAGCTAAGTTCTGCAAGACCCGCCGCAGAAGAACACAAAAACTCTCCGATCACACTCTTAATCTCATGGCTGTTAGACGGGAGATGAGGCTGCAATCGTCAACAGATTTGACAGCATACAGGCAACTGAACAGACAGATCTCCAAATGCGTGCGGCGAGACTTACGCAACTTTAATACTGCTCGTATTAAAGAAGCGATCGAGCGGAACCAGGGCTCCAAAGTCTTTGCCAGAGATCTGTCTGCCAGAAAGAGCCAACTGTCAAGGCTGAAGACTGAGTGTGGCAACATCGTTTCCGGGACACCTGAGATTCTGAGTGAGATTGAGAGGTTCTATGGGCAGCTGTACACATCATCGTTGGAGCCACACGCAAGTGTGAGTAACGATCCAAGAGCAAGTCTTATCCGACACTATTCCGATGATATCCCGGACGTCAGTCTGAGCGAGATTAGAATGGCTCTCCACCACCTTAAAAACGGCAAGGCCCCGGGCGAGGATGGAATTACAGCGGAGCTTCTGAAAGCGGGTGGAACACCGGTACTTGAAGTCCTTCAGAAGCTCTTCAATTCCGTCCTTCATGGTGGCACTATTCCGGAGGCGTGGAGCAGAAGCGCGGTGGTCTTGTTCTTTAAGAAAGGCGACAACCCTCTCTTGAAGAACTACAGACCGATTTCCCTTCTGAGCCGCGTCTACGTGCTGTTTTCGAGAGTCATTACGAATCGTCTCACACGCAGACTCGACGACTTCCAGCCTCCTGAACAAGCTGGTTTCCGAAAAGGTTTCAGTACCATAGACCACATACATACCCTGCGGCAAATTGTACAGAAGTCCGAAGAGTACAATCTGCCACTTTGCCTGGCGTATGTGGACTATGAGAAAGCCTTTGATTCCGTCGAAATTTGGGTGGTGCTACAGTCTCTTCAGCGGTGCCTAGTTGACTGTCGGTATATTGAAGTGGTGAAGTGTTTGTACAGTAGGGCTACGATGGCTATCCGAGTACAGAACCAGAGTACGAAACCTATCCAACTGCAAAGAGGTGTAAGACAGGGTGATGTTATATCCCCGAAACTCTTCACCGCTGCGTTGGAAGACGTTTTCAAGCTACTGGACTGGAAAGGATACGGTATTAACATCAATGGCGAGTACATCACTCACCTTCGATTTGCCGACGATATAGTCCTTATGGCAGAATCGCTGGAGGACCTTAGCACTATGCTCAATGACCTCAATGGTGTCTCCCAACGGATAGGTCTTAAGATGAACATGGACAAAACAAAGATCATGTTTAATGTCCATGTCACACCTAAAGGAGCACTATGCTCGAAGTTGTTGACGAGTACGTTTACCTGGGACAAATAGTCCGACTAGGTAAGTCCAACTTCGACCGAGAGGTCAATCGACGGATTCAACTCGGCTGGGCAGCGTTCGGGAAATTACGACACATCTTCTCGTCAGGTATACCTCAATCTCTGAAAACTAAAGTGTGTAACCAGTGCGTGTTGCCAGTGATGACTTACGGATCTGAGACGTGGTCCTTCACCGCTGGCCGTATGAGGACGCTCAAGGTCGCTCAGCGAGCTATGGAGAGGGTTATGCTCGGAGTTTCTCTGCGTGATAGACTCAGAAATGAGGATATCCGCAGTAAAACCAGAGTGACCGACATAGCCCAACGGATTAGTTAGCTGAAGTGGCAATGGGCCGGCCATATAGCTCGAAGAACCGATAACCGATGGGGAAGAAAGGTTCTCGAGTGGCAGCCTCGTACCGGTAGGTGTACTGTAGGGCGACCCCCCACTAGATGGAGTGACGACCTGGTAAGACATGCAGGAATTCGATGGATGCAGGTGGCTCAGGATCGTGCTTTGTGGCATTACTTGGGGGAGGCCTATGTTCAGCAGTGGACTTGTGAAGGGCTGTAATGATGATGATGATGATGATGATGAAACGTAAATACACCTGAGGAGAGATTCAAAAGGTTTTAAATTCGTTTATAAAATAATTTACATGATTCTTCTTTTTACATGCGTTAATAAAAAACGAAAACAAAAAAAAGCAAATAAAAGTATTCATTAAAACACGTATCCATAAAAATATGTAAATAAAAATGTAAATAATTAAATATATGTACATAAAATCAGTTGATCTTATCTTATCGTATCTCTGATACGCCTGAAATACCATAGTAGTAAAATCTTTTCAAAACGTATTCAGCCAGTCCTAAGCCTGGAAAAGTACGAAGGGAAGTTTAAATCGATTGATTGTTCAATTCGATAGTAGGTATTTATACACCAGTCAGAGTGCTTTGTGCTCAAATCAAATTTATTTGAATTTTAACTTTGCAGTTCATTCAACTGTCGAATAGTGGGCAAAACTAGCTCAGACACAGTCGTCTGCCGTTATCGCGTTAACTAGTCGATGAATTCAACTAGTTGTTCACCTAGTCGATGGACGGCAATAGACGGTCTAGTTTCGTTGACGAAAATTACGACCCACCTCTAGTTTTCACGCGAAAATTTAAAACTATGGAGTGTAGAAGTAAGGAGTACGACTGTGCATTAAAAAGTGTCCATAAAAACCTTTAAATAAGGGTGGCGCCACTATAGCTACGGGGTAATTTTTTTCTTTCTAGCTTTCTAATAAAATTACGCTCACCAGATGTTGCTAATTGACACTGAGATGAAGTTTTTTGTTACACAATGTCTATTAAATTGAGAATTAAATTTTAAATAAAAGTTTATCAGTTTTTAGAGTATTATTTTAATATACAAAACAATGTTTTAGTCGTCCGTTCTTTATTTTTTTGCACATTTCTAACAACTATTTTAATTTTTCTATTTTTATGAATATCTGTGGTTTGGTTTATTTATTTTTAATCTAATCAATATAAAATATAACTAAGGGTGCAGAAAGAAACATTAACCTTTACATTTTTCGAATAAATTACCTTCCCCACTATCAAATTTGTCAAAAATATTACACCATACGTAAGTATCATATTAGTCTGTGATTACACCCGTAGACAGTTCTCTGTCTACGATTACACCTCATTTTAAGTGGCTACAGCCTGGTGGCAGAAAAAGTCGTGGATACTCATCACATTCATACGTCTGAGCAGGTATTCACTTCGGTTTATATTACATAGTACATATCACAAACTAATAGGAAGTGCTAGCCCATACGGTACATACCTATTTAGAATTATTATTACGGCCTGGCCACGGGGATCGGCGGCGCGAACGGCGAAGCGACAGGCGGGGCGAAAATTCGCGCGGCGCGATTTGAAGGCCACGGGAAGTCACGTTTGCCGCCGCGACCAGATAGGCCGAGAGTGGAATGTCTTTATCAAAGTTATCTCGATATTGCTTAGAAAGTAATTGTTTTTTGATTCAAGACATAATATTTGGATGAGATTGCGGAGTACTTGATTTGAATAGGAATCGGGTTATAGATGGAGAATTCCCCAACAAATAGAATGCATCTAGAAAAAATTTTCGAGTAAATACCAGAATGAGTGTTGAAACCTGCGATTATATTCTTGTTAATATTCAACCAGAATTGGAGATAAGTGAATGCGGATAGAATTTTGAGTTGTTTTTGTCGGCCCGGCATTTTCGCGGCGAAAACAACTAAAATATTTTGTTCCTATACTATTCGCCGCGTCTGCCGCCCGACTCCGTGGCTTGCACCGTACTGATTCATACATTTGTTTCATTCGCCCGCCGCGCCGCCAGTCACCCGAGCGATTCGCCCGGTACATTTCGCCGGTCGCGTCGCCACTCGCCGCTACGCGTGGCATGCTTCGTACATTTCTATACTTTTGTTTTAGTCGCTAGACGCCTCGCCGTTCGAGCCGCGCGAATTTTCGCTACGGCGAATGTCCCGTGGCCAGGCTGTTAGACTATGTACAACATATTTTTATTTGTAGTATAAACCTATAAATAAATTTTATCTATTAACATATACAAAAGCTCTGTGGTAAATGCTGAAGTCCCGCCCATGGAGTATCCTCTACACTCCCAAAGATATTATATTATACTGCGTATTGTCCGTTCATCGTAACTTGACGCGTGATCCGATTGGCAGCCCTGTAATATACAGTGTTACATGTTTCAATGCGAATGGCGTTCCCGAAATGTAGGGACAGGCATTATGGAACGGGATATAAGAGCATGTATGAATGCATCTCAAGCACGAGGTTGCGGGTTCAAACTTATGGTACAGTCGAACGCACTTAGCGTTGACAGTTAAGCCTTAAAAACGTCTTTATTTCGTATGAAGAAGGGCCATAATTTCGTAATTCAACTGTTACTACGAAGGTGCTGATGACTATACTTATGTGACTTTTTAAGTGTCGTAGGGTATTGTACTCTCTCAAACAATTTATATATTAATAGGAACATTCAGGTTAAATTATTTAAGACAGGGTTAAAAAGAATCACTTTATATAATTATGATCAATAAGGTGTAACACAAACTAATAAGAGTAACGTGGGATCCTATAATTAACAAAATTAAACCCAAACCCAAGCATACCACTGCAAGACTTCAAGATACTGTAAGTTCATTTTGCGTAAATCGTACCAAAAATTAATATTCAAAAAACTGAAGGTAGCCGGGCTAACAATGACATTGGGACGTCAAACATCTCAGTCCCCCCCCCCCCCCGTGACCATGGTTGCTGTAAAGCACCCGAAACGTCGGGAATTAAAAATAAGTAAAATCAGTTAAATAAACGCGATAGAATCCGTAAATTTAGTTTTATTCAATATAACTTCTCTTTCAAACTCACTCATTGGGGTATTTTTATTCCTCTCTATTTTTTCTGACAATATATTTTAAAATACGTGATTTTTGAATTCGTAAACAATACTAAAATAATGTTGCGCGCCTAAGTTGACGTCAGGTACCTGGCACTAGCGCCATCTAGTGTCGGGGACCAAAGCGAGGAGGGCTTCCTAGAAAATGTCAATCTTGTACTTCGACCAACAGCGCCATCTAGTATCGAACAGAATAAGTAAGCTTTCCAGAAGCCCCACACTCGAACTTTCTGCGTCTGTTCAAGGGCTGTCCTCTCCCATAGTTCACCAACATTGTACAATTTCGATGCTCCTCTACTACGAGTCTGAGGTCTCTTCACAGCCGCACAACTTGTACATGTGCGACACCAATCCTCGACATCATCACGATAATGGACCCAGTAAAACTGTTCTCGGATCTTTAGTAGAGTTTGTTTAACTCCCAGATTGACTGCTGAACAACTATTATGGCACAGCTGTAGAACATCCGGCACTTTAGATTTAGGGACAACCATTTGCAAACGACAGTTGTCTCCTCTACCATTTTCCCATTTACGGCACAGGACTCCATCCTGAATCAGCAAACTGTCCCATTGGGCCCAATAGCTTTTCGTGGTCGAACTCATCACTGAGACGTCGCTCCACTTGGGCTTGGAAGCACTGGCCTTCATCCATTGCATAATCGGCTTGATGCCCGGATCTTCCTGCTGTGCATGTTGTAAGCTGTCCTTCCACTTGTTGCTGAGGTGGTCTATCCTGAGCATCCTCACGGATACCACTTCCTTACTCTCTTGCCTAGCACAATTTTCGCAGTCTTCAGGACAAGGTCTTCTTGACAATGTATCTGCGTTGCCTCGATATTTCCCGCTGCAGTGTCTGATAGTAAAGTCGTATTCCTGCTGCTGCTGGGCGGTGCTATTAGCTGCACTTCCCTTCTGAGATCGTTCACCTTCCCTTTCTAGGGTTCGCTTAGGGCAGCTGGATCGAAGATGGCCCCTTTCCCCACGGCCATAGCACCTAGGGCTGTATCCTTTATTGTGATCGCGAACCGCAACTGCTGCAACCTTCCTAACGTGAGGGGAACGATGATCCTGCCGCTACCAGGTGGTGCCGTTAGCTGCACTACCCTCTCGAGATCGATCAACTTCCCTTTCTACGGTTCGCTTAGGGCAGCTGGATCGAAGATGGCCCCTTTCCCCACAGCCATAGCACTTAGGGCTGTATCCTTTATTGCGGTCGCGAACTGTAGCTGCTGCAACCTCCCTGACGCGATGGAAACGATGATCCTGCCGCACGGCTTCTACCTCCAGTGCATGGGCCAAGGCGTCCTTAAGCGTCTCGTGGTGCCCGAGCCTCACAGCACTTTGCAAGACTTCTCAAGTCAGAGCTGACTCAAGACTTCTCAAGTTCATTCTCAAGCCCAGTTCTTGAGAAATGACTCTATAACACCGGTCTGAAACACCGCGCTATGACTCTTAGAAGCTAAGCAAA
Source organism: Parnassius apollo (assembly GCA_907164705.1). Lineage (NCBI taxonomy): Eukaryota > Metazoa > Arthropoda > Insecta > Lepidoptera > Papilionidae > Parnassius > Parnassius apollo. The sequence goes on along the minus strand of CAJQZP010001146.1, from coordinate 3,311,107 downwards.
AAGAAAAAATGTCAGAAAAAATGTTAAGCGAAAACGAAGTGATAGCGCGGGCAGGTAATGCGATGCGGCGGGATATGAGTCGGGGGAACAATAAGTTTCTCGCTAAGTCACAGGCAGAAGCTAGTAATTACTATTTTTGATGTTAAGTTTCCTGCACCTACCATTTTTAACATGCAGATGATTGTGGGTTTTAATTAATAGTCAACAATAATTTTATTAAAGTACTAGCTTCTGCACACGACTTCGTCCGCGTAGAAAAATTGATTTTAATGGGAGTTTATTTTAAGTTAATTTTGTTTATAAGTAAAAGCACATAAATTATTATGTCAATGGTTGCGCGGAAAAGAAGCGGGTAGTCTCATATGTTTTGTTCGGTAGTATATTGCTCGCCAGTGTCCGTCCTTCCTGTATCCACACATTCCTTCCACACGAAATGAAGGGGGAGGGGAGTCTAACATGTAGTGCCACCTTTTCGGACAATGAGGAACTCGCCCCGCCGAGATGGAAGCGGTGGAAGTGGCCTGCTAATATAAGGACACGCACTGCCGTCGCTCGCCTCTTCTTCTCTCACATCGTAATTTACTCCGCTAGTTGTTATTGTACCTCTGTGGCAGTTGGCCACAGAACCGCTAGAAGTAACCGCCTCGCATAGTACGAGTTATCGTCGCGCACGGCCTCTCTTCTAACACACCACCAGACCAGGAGCGTCAACCGCGGCACCGGAAGGAACTCCACCCCGGTAAGTGCGTTTTTTCCCTTTATCCTTTTTTTGTTATTTTTACTTGAGCCTTTTTTTGTTTTGTTGTTCCCCGTCACATTTTCACTCACTCTATCTCTCACTACTCTCTTTGTCACTCTCCTACCGGCTCAAGTGAACCTGCACCTTGACACTGGTGAAGTGATAGATTAGGAGGAGCGAGTGCATCGTCCAAAGCTGTCGCGTGCCACGTGAACCATCTTGTTTGTGGTATCAGGAAACCGCACATACAGTCCACCTAGTAACATCTCGCATAATAGGGACTCAAGAACCCCTAGGCCCGTCGCTCAACCAGTTAAATTGTGTGAATATTTATTAAATATAACAATCTTTATTACAGTGCAAGGGCTTAAAGGTTAAATAAACATGCATATAAAATAAAGTTTTGTTATATTTTATGAACACTAAGCTCGACCTTTGATCTGGTGAAAGTGACACAGTGACACAGATCGGAAGACGCTGCTATCTGGACAAAATTTGAAAATGTCGGGATTTTGGGGTTATTGTTACTGAGTCTGAATAAGAAAATTGCTTGAAATAATACCAACTAAATTAAACTTCTAAGACAAACTACTACTTATTTAAATATCTATATTATAACAAAAAGTAAACCATATTATTAAACGCAACAAATAAAACAATACGTTTTACTATTAAAACTAAAAACCTTTATTATACACTAACAAATCAAATAAAAAATAAATTAAATTACACTCAAAATATTCTACTGAAATAGTGAAAATGAAAAAAAATTGTACAGCAATCACAAATATACGCTGTACGTAATCTAAGAGATTTACAAAGGAAATTTCGAAGGAAAATCAAGGTGTGGTGTGGGATGCCGAATTAAATATTATAGAACATTTATATATATATATATATATATATATATATATATATATATATATATATATATATATATATATATATATATATATATAATTCGTATATATAAGAAAGTTCTATAGATTACCCCTTACTGATTTTTTTGAAAGAGATGAAAGTAAAACGATATGTGAAATAAGAATAGAAGGGGAGTTGATCGAGCAAGTAGATGAGTTTGTATATTTGGGTTGCGTATTTAGCAGGGATGGGAGATATGATAAGGATATAGAACGACGAGTGAACGCAGGAAACAGAGTAAATGGAGCCCTGCACTCTATTGTGAAGAGTCAAAATGTGTCAAAAAAGGCACGTATGGCAATTCACAATGCTGTGTTGGTCCCTACTTTAACGTATGGTAGTGAAAGTTGGGTATGGCAGAAGAAGCACGAGAGTAGAATAAATGCAGTAGAAATGCGGTCGTTAAGGAGTATGTTAGGGCTGAATCTGAATGACAGGGTGAAAAATTGTGTGATAAGAGAAGAGTGTGGTTTGCAAGATGATGTTGTGACCAGGATTAAGAAAGGAATGCTTCGGTGGTTTGGTCATGTGGAAAGAATGGATGAGGAAAGAGTGACAAAGAAAATTTATGTTGCAGAAGTGAATGGCAGAGTCGGAAAGGGACGTCCTAGGCGAAAATTTATCGACCAAATTGGCGATTTATTGAAAACGGGCCAAATTAGGAGTACCCTTAACCGACGAGCATGCATGCGTAGGTGTATGGATGTGAAGGAGGCGAGAGAGGTGTGTCAGGATCGTGCCAAATGGAAGTCTGTAGTCTCTGCCTACCCCTCTGGGTGACAGGCGTGAGTGTTTATGTATTACCCCTTACATACCGGCAAATTTTATCTCTTTATAATATCAGATGATAGTTCTGCCAATGTAGCCCGTGAAATTCAAATTTTCATAGGTCTTTTTGCAAATTGCAGCTCAGTATTAGGTCGTATGTTGATCATAATGTGATACATGACAAAGACTAAACTATTAATAAAGTAATTATATTTCATTAAAAAATACCATCTATGGGCCGAACGGAACCACCATAAAAATATGTTCTACGGCTTAGACGTGAAAAATGACGACCGTAGAAACATCTTAGATGAAAAGCATAATTAAGTTATGTGTGTATGTTTATGTTTATCTAATCTGTTCTTGAATTGGTTAATAGTTTGTGCAGTTATTATCTCCGAGTCGGGAAGGGACGCCCTAGAAAAAAGTTTATCGACCAAATTAGCGATATTTTGAAAATGGGCCACGTTAGAAGTACCCTTAACCGACGAGCATACATGCGTAGATATATGGATGTAAAGGAGGCGAAAGAGGTATGTCAGGATCGTGCTAAATGGAAGTCCGTAGTCTCTGCCTACCCCTCTGGGTAACAGGCGTGAGTGTTTATGTTTATATTACTTCTGATGTCAGTTTATTCCATGCTTCAACCACTCTTTGGCTAAAAAAGTGCTTGTGTGGGTTATTATGTGACACAGTTTTGGTTAATTTGAAGTGATGTCCCTAAGATGTGTGTTTGTTGAGTACTGAAATAAATCTCTGTCAAAATTTTCCAGATCGTAGTGTCCATGTATAATTTTATATGCTTCGATCAAGTCTCCCCGTTCTCTGCGATCTTTCAGTGTCGTTAGTTTATTATTTTTACACACAGATAGTGTGCCGTGGCTCTGTGGGCATATGAAAACATTCTCACAATATTCTGTCGATGTTATTATTATAGAAATATCGATATGGGCTGCCCTATTGACCGCCATTTTATCCTCTCAGTAAAGTTTTAAAATTAATGCAGCTAAAATGATATAAAGTTTATTATTACTTTAATTTTTCATCATCATCATCATTACAGCCCTTCACAAGTCCACTGCTGAACATAGGCCTCCCCCAAGGTATGCCACAAAGCACGGTCCTGAGCCACCTGCATCCATCACCTCTTCACCATCACGAGGCTGTCGAGAACCTTTTTCCCCCAAGAACCTTTTTTTCCCCTTTAATTTTTAGGGACAAATTATAGAGAGAGAGAAGCTTCATAAATAATTTGGCCTTTAAGCAGAGAAATCTTATTTAACTGATTCCCACAAGTTTCTTGAGTTAAAGCAGAAAAACATTTCATAAAATATATATCGGTGTTGACTTTATTAAGTATCCACCTATTTATATTTGATTATATGTATATATATATATATATATATATATATATATATATATATATATATATATATATATATATATATATATATATATATATATATATATATATGTATATATATATATATATTATTACGCATATATTTTATGTGAAATGTGACCCAATGTAGAAACCACGCTTAGTTTGTGAAAGAAACTATACTCGTCGTAGGAATAGAGCTATAGAGTAGCTGTTGCCCCTTGATTTTGTCAGTTTGACTTTGACACTGACTTACTCAGACTTACCTATTCTTTTATGTCATAACAGTGGTGACAAGAGGTTCAATTTTTCAAAATGGTATGCCTTATAATATATTAATCCAGTATATAACTTAACATCAACAATATAATTACTATTTTTAAATTAGCAAAAGATCCTCAAAATGATAGAATTATATTTTAAATATATATTTCTCTTGATACTTATCTTTAAACTTCAGCATATTTTAACCTAAAAAGAAAGATATTATTTCATATAAATTACCTTTGAATTAGCATTTAATATTATGTACATATCAAAATAAATATTTATACGTAATATAGCTAAATATTAAATGTTTTATCCATATTATTCCGGCGTAAATATTCTGTATGTACATTGAATTGAATTTTTTTCAGGGTAAGGTTAAGTGCTCCGAGTTGCGCACTAAAGATAAAAAAGAACTCTTCAAACAGCTTGAAGAGTTAAAAACAGAGTTAACTAACCTTCGAGTTGCTAAGGTTACTGGTGGAGTAGCGTCAAAGCTTTCTAAAATGTAAGTTTTTCTTAACATGTATAATAACATTTAACAGGCTCTCTTTTAGGAACTGCAACCACAAATATCGCGTTCTTATTTTTTTATGGAAGAAAGGCTTAGTAACGGTGTATCAAATACTAAAATATTTCTATGTGCATATATGTAATAGGTTAATGTATTTGATTTGAGTTTAAGAAAGTTCATCATTCGTTTTTGTTAAATAAGGATTAAAAACAAAAACAGTCCTGATAGTAATTGGATATGTGTGGCCCATAGACATCTCCATTTATTATTGATTGAGAATTATAATGCTGATGCATTGTCACCCCTGAAGGCTAAGATGGAATGCCTCATTGTCAGTAATAAGGGTCTCTTGTTCTACTATCACCATACATAACACATCAGCAATTAACCCAGATATTGCTGAAACTTATTTTGCTTTGGATTGCACTGATTTTTGAATATTTTGTACTAAAACAAAGTAATAATATTGAAAAAAAAAATTGTGGTCCGGAAAAGCCGGAAAATGAGTGGAGTTATTATGCCCGGTAGTAAGATGGCTACTAAAACCAAAGCATTTTGGGAATTAAATAACACAGATTATATTGCTTAGAATGGTTTATTTGCCAAGAATTTTAACATTGGTATGATACGAAACAAAACATATTTTTGGGTGTAAATATAACTGATATTTACAACGCATGAAAAACTGTTTGTTTCTTACAAATAGTGCAACGGCTTTGAGAATCTTTATATGTAATTAAATGATCATATATTATATTTAGTTATCTATTTAGTTGCTAGGAGTGTAGCAAGGTCCATGTTTTTCAGTTTTTTTATATGTCTCCAATAATCCTCTGGCAACAACTCTACGACAAGTTAAGTGGTCATATTTTACACCATCACTTTTACACAACTGCCAGGCAGCCGTATCCAAGCCGTGGCAAAATAACGAAAAATAGCATTATTTGTTATTGACTCCACCCATGTTTTCATTGTATGTTTTTATGATAGCAGGTTGATCAATAAGCACATACCTTTTTGATTGTGTAGAAAATCATTTGGCTTTGTGAAGCAGCTCAATTGTTTCCGCATTAGACACGACACGACACTATTGTCATTTCATTTGCAGGCTAAGATTTGCTTGGGTTGGCTAGACCTATACACGAACGTGCCCCTTTCTGTCTTTGAAAACCTTGTTTTCAGGTAGTGGACATCTAGAGGTACAATTTTCACTAATAGTTCCTGTAGCTCTCAAACCTCTATTACTCAATTCGTGAAATAAAAAATATTATCAAAAAACAGATGAAATTGAGTGTTTGGGTTGCATGACTGTTAAACATCAGCAAACTTCAAAATTACACTTGCCCCTAATCCAAATTGTTTGTAGCATGCTGGGATATTTGAAGAATGTCCCTAGTATGGGTCAAACCAAGAAACATACCCAACCTAGCTGCACCTACCCACAGTTTATATCCCCATTGGATTAGTTTTCCTCGTATAAAATATCTGCAGCTATGGCTTCCATAGTATGGTACCATAGCTTCGTCAATGCTATAATTTTGCTCAGAAGGTGCCATGTCAGAAAAAGTTTTATTTAGTAAATCAATCAAAGGCCTAAGTTTCGCAAATTTATCACTATCTGTAGGAATGACATTGTTGTCACAGCAATGTAAGTGTTTCATTATCATTGTGAAATGAAACATGGAATTATAAACAATATCAAAACAATTATCAAAGATCTCTCCCAATGCATAATATACCTGTGTGGTACTACTACATAACCACTGTATAAAAGTATACACAAAAACTATTTCTGGATGAGTTATATTAGCAACGGCTTGCATACAGATTTGTGTAATGAATCAACATTTGTATTACTTCATCATTTATCATACACTCATAGTAATACAAAGGTGACTATAAATTTTTTGGGCCCTCACGATCCTGCCATTGTGGAAATTCATTTGGATTGTGCCTGTTGTGCCATGTATACTGTTGGGTTTTGATAACACTAGGAGTGACATTCCACGATGAACAGCTTATAGATGGAGTGGAGCAGTAAGTAGAAGGTATCTTTTTATCCAACTCTTCTGACAAGCATTCTTTGGCAGTGCATATCATTATTGTGACACGAAAGAAATTTTGAGTCCTTACTATCTGAAAACATATCATATGTAATCTCTGCTGGAACTCTTAGCTGGGAACCTGAAAAGTAATAAATACCTACTTTGAAATAAATTGTTAGTACAATGACTGAAATGAATTATGTAATATTCTCAAAAGAATACCCAAACCTGGGAGATTATGTAATGTCACAAATTTTTTGTCACCAGAATATTCGTCTATTATTTCAGTATTTGTATTTTCAACCCGCTCGCCAAGCGTGGCAACTATGGCAATATACCCCCCATGCGCTCAGCGAGCTATGGAGAGGGCTATGCTCGGAGTTTCTCTGCGTGATAGACTCAGAAATGAGGATATCCGCAGTAAAACCAGATTGACCGACATAGCCCAACGGATTAGTAAGCTGAAGTGGCCATGGGCCGGCCATATAGCTCGAAGAACCGATAACCGATGGGGAAGAAAGGTTCTCGAGTGGCAGCCTCGTACCGGTAGGCGTAGTGTAGGGCGACCCCCACTAGATGGAGTGACGACCTGGTAAGATATGCAGGAAGTCGATGGATGCAGGTGGCTCAGGACCGTGCTTTGTGGCATTACTTGGGGGAGGCCTATGTTCAGCAGTGGACTTGTGAAGGGCTGTGATGATGATGATGATGATGATTGTATTTTCTGGTGGAAAAATTGTTATTTCACTGGGCAGATCATCATCTCATTTCACTGGGCAGATCATAATCTGTATGGCTCAATTCATCAACTATTTTGAGATTCAAAGGTTGTTTTATCAGTAATCTAAAACATGATAGTAAGACGTCAATTTTACTAGTGGGCGTTAGAACGCCATGAGTTTCTGAATTTATTTCATTTTACATTTATATTATAATAACAATACTTTCAGCATTCTATGTTGTATTGTTTATTACTATATTTAGGTACTCAAAAACTTACCTTTTTGAAGCCATGTCCCATAACAAAATCACTATCAAATTTAAAACACATCTGAACTTCAAAATAATACACACAGTGACAAATAGTTGATACACATTTATAGGGACTGTCTCTGATTAAGATAATGTAAGTTGATCTTTGTTTAAACAACATTAAACATAAATGAGATGGCCAGAATGTGCTCCAAGCTGTACAAAAATAAGACTATTGCTATAATTTAAATAAAATAAAAAAAGAATTTTGAATAACTATTAACATTTCATAGCAGCTGTTGAAAAATAATCAAGTTTAAATGTTTTTAAAGTGATTTCTTCTCTTTGAAGTCACTCTATAGCACCTTTAATGTGGCCATATAATACTTAAAAAGATCAGAGTAGGGAAAAAACAATAGCTAAACTCATAAAAATACTTTATTTATGATATCTTATATAAAAACAAGCATTCAATTAATGATAAATTCATACATACATCAAAATACACTAAAGGATAGGATTTTATTTATTTGTTTAATACAGCAACAGCTTACACATCTGTAGTATTACATTATAGGGTAAGGTTATTTTACTTTAGTACTTGCAACACTGAATCCGTCCATCAAGCATTAATAGTCAAATATTTTTTTTTTAAGAGTCAAAGTGTCAATGACAGACTTGATATGATTAACGTTTACCGACTTACGGCACCGTTTTTTGGTATATGATATATGTATGTTTTTCCTTCATATTTGTGTTTGTCGTATTTTACTTTTATTTAATAAATGCCGTAGCCCCACACGAGTGCTCCACTAATTATAAACGGTGTAATATGTAAGTTTAACTATTTTCTGTCTAATACTCTTCGATCAATAATAGTTATGTTACAAAAACTAGTTACAAATAATAATCAAAGACTGAAAAAAACTGCTGTCCTTTTTTTTTTAGCTAAACCGGTTAGGATACATCCTAATCATCTTGCATATACATTAACCTACATAACACTCATGATTTGGAACTTTATTAATATCTACATTGTGTAATAATGATAAAAACCGACTGCCAAAATCAACTTTTTTAAATCTTCATAACTTTTGTCCACTACTGCGTAGCTACATGCTATTTTCTAATTCTTTATATAGAAGATCTGTACTTTCAAATGACATAGATTTCATCTCTGTACAGTCTGGGGCACAGGTTCATACAATTTTTGGCCATCTCCTTTGGCGGGTAGATCTAACACTCAATAAGTGGTATAAAGAACAGTAGTAACAAGTGGGTTAAGCTGCTATGTCACATTGGTATTCTGTGAGAATATGGTCCTTCCCTGGTCAAGCTGACTTGTTTTTGTTACAACCTATAAAAAAAATAACATAGCTGCAGCATGGCTGTATCATATTATAAAATTAGGTTAGCATTCCAAAACCAGGTTCTTTGCAAACTACAAACTACAAACTTTGGAACTCTTTGCCTGTAGATATTGATAATGCAGTTTTATCTTTAAGAAAAAATGCCAGTGCTTGGCTTTTTAGGGTTCCGTAGTCAACTAGGAACCCTTATAGTTTCGCCATGTCTGTCTGTCCGTCTGTCCGTCCTCGCTTAATCTCTGTGACCGTTAGCACTAGAAAGCTGAAATTTGGTACCAATATGTGTATCAATCACGCCGACAAAGTGTTAAAATAAAAATTGGAAAAAAATGTTTTATTAGGGTAGCCCCCCTATATGTAAAGTGGGAAGTGATTTTTTTTTTTAATTTCAACCCTTACGTGTGATATATTGTTGGAAAGGTATTTAAAAATGAATAGGGGTTTACTAAAATCATTTTTTGATAATGTCAATAATTTCAGAAATAATCGCTCCAAAAGTAAAAAACAATGTGTCCCCCCCCCTCTAACTTTTGAACCATAGGTTTAGAAAATATGAAAAAAATCTGAAAGGTAGAACTTTATAAGGACTTTCTAGGAAAATTATTTTGAACCTGGATGGAAACAGTTTTTGTACAAAAAAGACAAAAAGTTGTACAAAATAATTTCTGGACTAAGTTTGTAGTATAATCGTTTAAGCAGGCATTTTTTTAACTTCGTTTACATATTTTATTATCCTGAACGTATCTTTTTTCAAACAAAAAAAAGAATTATTAAAAAATTATCCAAAATTACCACCGAAAACTTCTGGCACGTCTATGTATTAATTAGTAACCCAATTCCCCGAGAGATGGCGCTGTAGGTACTTATTATATTGGGTCGGGTATTATCGAATTATTCGGTTGGTCTCTCCTTGGCATCGCCTGCCGCAGCGTGCATGTTCGCGCACGTACCCACTACCGGGAGCAGTTGCAGGAGCGCGGAGCGCTGCTGGAGCGCGAACATAATGGATACCCACCTTTAAACTCATAAGTGGGAACACTTATTGTGACGGACGGGAAACTACGGAACCCTACACTGAGCGTGGCCCAACACGCTCTTGGCGTTTTTCTGGAAGCCTTTTGTATTCAAATTACATCTCCTAACCATTGCTTCTCCTGCCCTCCCAGGCAATTTACTTTCAATTTTATATCCATGCCAAGTTCTAAGTTTTACTTATCTTAAAAATAATAAATATAAGGAATATTTAAACCTTATACATTTACAGCGCTTCCTATAGAGCCATTTGTATGACTTAGCATAGACAAAGAGCAATGACATTCACATTAGTCACTAAATCATATTTTAATGAAGATTATAAGAGAGAAATATATAATAAAAATTAGGAATTTTGAAATATTATTTTCAAAAGTCAACAGTCACAAAAAATACTTCGTTACAATGACAGTAATAGTAAAATTGGCCACAATTCACTGAGTGCCTGCTACTACCACTACACTACCACAATATTATGTCGAAGAAGTCCATTAGAACATTCTACAAGTCTTTGGGAGGCAATTAGTCAGTTTCTACCATCTGTAAAGATTAACATCCTTTATGCAGGAGTGTAAGTAAGTTTCTCTCATTAAGTCTATCCTGAGGTATATTTTTCCATTCTAGCAGCACACAACAGCAGACTACTAGGTGGTAGAACTTGTTTTCTGTCTAGAAGTCCGTCTGGGTAGATACAACCCTTTTAACCTATTTTTGCCGCCAAACAGTCGTGCCTGTAAAGAAAGCCAGTATGATTAACGTCTGAAGCATTCCATTTTACTCCTGCGGTGACAAGGCATGTTGAAGTTGATTGCAGGTGTTCATGGACTTTAGTAGCCACTTATCTGGTGTGAATGTTCTTTGTCACTTTTATAAAAAAGATGTAGGGTATGGTCAAATAATGTAGGGGACTTAGTGTACATCATTTGACCACGCCCTTTACGCTGAATATCTAGCATCCAAGGCTTCTAACACGGAAGACTAGGCTTTAAAGAAATAGTTAATATCTATCAATTTGGACTTCCTTTATGCACAGTAATGATATTTATATAAAATAAATGATGCATAACTGTTAACTGTAACAGCCTATACTGCTGGAACATGGGCCTCCCGCAGAGATTACCTCATATGAATATTTGCTATAGTTGCCACGCTTGGCAAGCAGGTTGGCAGCTACAGTTTTTTATTTTAAGTCATCATTAGGAAGATGCTGCTGCCCATCTCCTGATTTGTTTCTGAAATTTTTTGTGTGCATTTGAGTATGTCCCTGGATGGTTTAGATTCACGATCAGACCCTGTAGGTGGCGCTGTTGTCGAGATCTAGAGGCTAGTCTATACTTTTTAAAAAAGTAAAAAACTATAGTCTAGACTATTATAAAGAGGAAAGATTTTTTTTATTTGTTTGTTAGCTCCGAAATTACTGGATCGATTTTGACCAGTTTTTCACCAGTAGAAAGCTAAATTTAATTTATTTTCAAAAAATTAGAGTTGCTTAAGAAAATTGTAATAAATGTAATAATATATCTCTATTCGGAGGGATAATAGTCTCGCTAGCAACGCAGCCAAGAATTTGCATTTAGTAAAAGCCAAAGCCCCTAGGCTTTTTAGGTACTAATTAGGAGCTCTAAAATTTTCATCGCAATAAGCTCTTGAAATTTGCATTATCATCAGGTGATGGATGGATATCTATACATAATATAAAAATGTAAATTGCAGATGTCTGTACATATTTTATTTTTGTAACAAAATTGATTGAGAGTGACTAAAAATAAGTAATTGAATACATTTCTATCATTTTTATAATTGTCTGTCTGTCTGTCTGTTAAAGTAATGGCGTTGTGCAAATTATTTGTTAATTATAATTTTTATATGTATCAAGTGTTAAGAGGTCGGATGTAGAAGACTGTAATATTGTGGGAACTATCAGGTCCAATACTACTATTACCTTACTATAAGGAATGAATAGCATTTTTTGTTCTTCATCAGATTGAATATATCTGTAATATTATTTACTTTAATTTATAAGATAAAACTTATTTTTTAGCAAATATAGTCATGTATTCATCGAGAAACAATGTTTCTGGTACAAAGTTTCTGAAACATCATGTAGATGTTATCAGTTGCTTATGGTCATGTCGCCCGAGGAAGTAGTGTTGTGTGGTGCCTACATTTTTTTGCATAAGTTCATTTCTAGTAAAAAGAAAATAAAAAGATGATGGGTGGGTCAGGAATTACCTACTTGCTAAGAAGACAAGCGCCAAAAAAAAGACAACCAAAAGAGCCGTGGTAGCTCAGATGGTTAACGCTCGCTGTAATATAACAGAACGCGATTAACCCGGGTTCGATTCCCGCCGGCACCAATGAAATTGTTAATTGCAATTTTAAGTGCTGATTTACCACGTGCTCGGCGGTGAAGGAAAACATCGTGAGGAAACCTGCATGTCTGAGGAATAAGATAAAAAATATTTATAAGACATGTGAAGTTCGCCAACACGCATTGGGGCAGCGCGGCGGACATTTCCCTGCCCTAAAACCTTCTCATAAATGAGGGGAGGCCTGTGCTCAGCAGTGGGACATATGTAGACTGTAACTTTACTTTACTTTTACTTTTAAGAAGACAAGATGTATGAAGTGATTTATGCGTGATTATTGGATCATTTATAAACTTTCTACGAATGTCAAAATCAGATTTTAAATATCTTTTGCAAAATGTGGTACAATTTATAGAGAAACAAGATAAAAACTTACGAAGTGCAGTAACCGCTGAAACAAAACTAGCCATTACTTTAAGATACTTAGCTACTGGAGATTTATTTTCTTCACACTTATACACTTTAAGAATTTCCAAACAATTGATCAGCTGGATCATACCAGAAGTTTAAACATCTGTTTTTGGAATTGCCAAAGCGTTCTAAATCTCTCTTTTTGATTTTATTTTTGTAATCCTTTGTGAGGTAATAATCCCCTTTAGTTTTATCTCTAACAGTTCTATTAATTTTATAAACGAACGTTTAAACGTGTCATCACACTCGCATGCACCTGTTGCGCAACTGATTTGTTTCTGTGTTTCGTGTGTTGAGTGTTTCTCCCCACTCACAGCGGGGTGCAATCAATATATAAACACGTAAAGTTTACCGAAATAAATTGATATGTTTCTGAAACAGTGTTTACAAACAATTGTTTCTCAATGGGTCCGTAAAACGATATGTGAAATAAGAATAGAAGGGGAGATGGTATTTGGGATGTGTTGAATGCAGGGATGGGAGATATGGTAAGGATATTGAACGAGTGAATGCAGGAAATAGAGTAAATGGGAGCCCCATTTACTTTATACACTCTATTGTGAAAAGTCAAAATGTGTCAAAAAAGGCACGTATGGCAATTTAAATAATGCCGTATTAGTCCCTACTTTAACATATGCTAGTGAAAGTTGGGGGTGGCAGAAGAAGCACAAGAGTAAAATAAATGCAGTAGAAATGAGGTCGGTAAGGAGTATGTTAGGGCTAAATCTGAGTGACAGGGTGAGAAACTGTGATAAAAGAAGAGTGTGGTTTGCAAGATGATGTGGTGACCAGGATTAAGAAAGGAATGCTTCGGTGGTTTGGTCATGTAGAAAGAATGAATGAGGGAAGACTGACAAAGCAAATATATGTTGCAGAAGTGAAAGAACGGTTGGAAAGGGACGTCCTAGGCGAAAGTTTGTCCACCAAATTGGCGATATATTAAAAATGGGCCAAATTAAGAGTACCCTTAACCGACGAGTAATATATGGATGTGGAGGAGGCGAGAGAGATATGTCAGGATCGTGCTAAATGGAAGTCTGTAGTCTCTGCCTACCCCTCTGGGTGACAGGCGTGAGTGTTTCTTTTTGTTTCTCAATGAATATGTGACTTGTTATTTGTAGACATGTAAAGGCTAAAATTTAGTGTACTAAATCAAAAGAATATTTTCTTTTCAGTAAAATTGCTTTGTAATAATTAGCCCCATCTACACATCGTTCTATAGATCTAGTCATTTTATCGAACAAAAATCGATAGACTCTCAAGGTTGTGCGTATAATAGACGCTAGATGGCTTAAACAAAAGAAATTAATATAAATTGGTAAGTTATGGAAATCGTGTATGAATGAAATAAAGAGCGCGTATACTACCACATATTGCCAATCGCAGATAGAATTTTTACATAGTTGAATCAAATACGAAGTAAATTTTTTTGATTGAAAAAAAATCACAAAGATAACTCATTTTCATCGTGAACCGAATTGTTCTGATCGTGGTGCATATTATGAAGCAAAAAATTTAAAGACCATATATATTATATTATCTAGTGTTGTTAATAGGGATTTTTAAAAATTGTGAGCTATTGAATAAAATGAATTTGGCGCTTACTATATGTTTATTTCGTGCAATAAATTCTCGTCCGACCCACGTCACGCGAGGCTTCAACTTCAAGATAAAGGATTTAGGTCGACTTAACCTGTAGCCCTGTATACAGGATGTTAGTGTAAACACCGTTATCCTTGAAACCAGTGGTTTGGTTTCACTTATAGAATGTAAATTCAATGAAAAATTACAACATTTTTTTAGTAAAACCTCAAATTTTTTTTGATGAAAATATGAATGATAAGTTTTTTAAGTTTTGCTGGCAAAATGAAAATTTTAGAGCACCTAATTTTAAAGCACAGTAGTATTGTACACACAATTAGTAGTATTAGTATTTGTAAACTTCAAATAAATGTGATTTCAAATGTTGGACATAGGCAAATAAGCTTTTTTCATGGTATTTAACTAGTTATACTTTTACAAGATACCATAATTTTATAGTGTATGGTGATGAATTATCTGACTAAACCAGTATATGCTGTAGTTTCTTACTTTTGATTTTTATTTTTCAGACGAGTTGTAAGAAAGGCTATTGCTCGAGTTTACATTGTATACCATCAGAAAATGAAGGTAAATCTTCGGAACCATTACAAAAATAAGAAGTATGAAAAATTACAACATTTTTTTAGTAAAACCTCAAATTTTTTTGATGAAAATATGAATGATAAGTTTTTAAGTTTTGCTGGCAAAATGAAAATTTTAGAGCACTTAATTTTTAAAGCACAGTAGTATTGTACACACAATTAGTAGTATTAGTATTTGTAAACTTCAAATAAATGTGATTTCAAATGTTGGACATAGGTAAATAAGCTTTTTTTCATGGTATTTAACTAGTTATACTTTTACAAGATACCATAATTTTATAGTGTATGGTGATGAATTATCTGACTAAACCAGTATATGCTGTAGTTTCTTACTTTTGATTTTTATTTTTCAGACGAGTTGTAAGAAAGGCTATTGCTCGAGTTTACATTGTATACCATCAGAAAATGAAGGTAAATCTTCGGAACCATTACAAAAATAAGAAGTACAAGCCACTGGATCTCAGGCCCAAGAAAACTCGTGCTATGCGAAAGGCTCTTACAAAGCACGAAGCTAAATTAAAAACGCGCAAGGAAATAAGGAAGAAGTCTCTGTTTCCACCTCGTGTGTATGCTGTTAAAGCCTGATTAAATATTCTATAACCTATATCTTGTATTTTATTTTGTCACCTTTATCATAATCATTGATTAGCAACATTAAGAGGGCGTATAAAGGCAAATTGCCAATCTTGGATCCGATTTTGGCATAGTAAAATTTATAAGTTATATAAAAAAAGTTTCAAGTGACAAAAATACTTATAACTAAAACGATAGAGCTTTGAAATTGTACGCTCATCACGGAAAAAATACTGGGTAGATTTCGATTAGGTTTTCTAAGTTTTATTGCTTAGATACTTGGTCCTTATCTAAAAAAAAAATTACGTAATGTTTATTTAATACGTAGGACACAATAAGTTTTGAGACGTACAAAAGTATTCTAGATACTATTAATATTTATTTTACATTTTTTGTAAATATTCTCCATCATGCTGTTTACAAAGTTCCATTCGCCTAAACCAACTCTGAAAACACTTACCAGTCTTGATCTTCGTAAATTGCTTCTTCGTAGGCAGCCACGGCTTTTTCGGCGCTTGAAAACACTTTCCTTTTATTTTTTCTTTGACTCTTGGGGACAAAAAGAAATCACAAGGAGCTAAGTTAAGGCTGTAGAGTCGGTGACTTAGAATTTCAACACCAGATTCCTCAATAAATGCTTTTGTTATAATGATGCAGCGTTATTCCCCGAAGCCCGGTCTTTTGATCTTCGCTCCCGCATAGCTTGAAAAGCTTTGAGTAATGCAGTTTTAGTATATATATATATATATATATATATATATATATATATATACATTTTCTCGTACATCACAATATTGATTCTACGTCCTTTCATTTCGCATTATTGTAGCGTTCATCACTTGTAGGCAGCGTATATTGATCCATTAAACAATTTCAAATGTAGTGTTTAACTCATTTCTTTGAAAATTTACCATATGTCGATATACAAATATTCATATATTGCCAGACGGAGGGAAACAGATCAGGACTCCCTTCCATATTACAAATTATCCAGAATCCCCGTAATATACATAGTTTTTAATTAATTCTCCTGCTTAACGCAATTCCTTTGGTGCGACGTTGCCACTGTTATTGGTTATTCCACTTTGTAATATTTTATTTATAGGTGATATTTTGTTTATGTAGGTATTCGATAGATTCTTATAGTCTGTTTTTTGATAAAAATAACAGATCGTTATTAGATTCGTTTAGCACGAATAATACAGTTTTTATGATTCTGGTTCAGATTAGATTTAATTTTATTCACTTAAGTTTCGTATATTGTTCAAAATAATGAAATAAATCCACAGAATGTACAGTTACGAAAAATATGCAATATCATTTTTGTTTCCGGCGAAAAAAAAAAACCAGATATCATGATCAATTTACCAACTAGTTATTCGCTTACTAAATACGAAAAAATATCAAGGATTGCCCAGCCGTGATACATTATAGATTGACTATATTATTATTTATTTTACTATTGTAAATAAGTACTAATTGTAGATATTGATAGGTAGGCCTTTCTGTGGTCTATTCAGGCGGCGGAAAAGTTCCGACGGTTGCGTTTCACCACTTTGCCAATGACCGCGTCAATGAGAAGTGGTTCCTTGGTTCCACGACCACCGCCCCGACATCCATTTTGAGCGCGTGACATCACCTGATTTAGCTCTAGGTGACGAGTGATTCTCGCGCTCAAAATGGATGTCAGTGTCTTATATATGGTGGGTAGACACGTAATGGGGCGGTATTTGCTCGGGTCTGTGGTATCCTGATCTTTAGGAACCAAGTGAGTGATCCCAGTAGTGAAGAGGCTCGGGAGCGACTTCTGATCGAGAGCCTCTTGAAACTGTCGGGCGAGCACAGCGTGACACACTACGAACCCCTTCAGCCAGTAATGATGCAGCCCGTCGAGCCCCGGACTTTTCCAGTTCAGGGCCCTACGGACCGCCTCAGCAACGTCTTCAGGCGTTATGGTGACGGGGTCCATAGGCGTAACACTTGCACTCTGGCTCGCCACAACTTCCATCCAAGGGTCCTAGCTGTGGTTTACGGGCTCTGACCACAGGCCACGCTAAAATGCGACAGTGTCAGCCTGATCCGGTCCTGGGCCCGCTCCACACACCTCTGGTCGCTCTAATGATTTATAGAGCCTCTTCTGATCACTCTGGAAGAGACGATTCTGGTTGAACCGCCTTGACCTCTCGCTAAATCGTCGAATCCGCTTCCCCCAAGCAGCGATTTTTTGCTTCAGGTCATCTATGCGCTCCGTTAGTTTCTGCGTGATATCCGGCTGGGACAAACTAATATTTGTCCCAGCAAACTCCATTCTAACGGTGCACACAACTCTCGGTCTATTATTACCCGACCTGAAGCTTGTCAGTCTGCCGATAAGGGCCCTTGCCTTTGCGATACGGTCCTCGATTCTTTTTCTCCAGGCTGGAATGGCGCTACTTTGTTGAGTAGCACGTCCAGCCATGAGAAGTTTGGCGCCAATAATACGGCATACTGCCAGTGCGGCGCCAAAAAGAATTGAGTCCGTCTCGTAAAGGTCCCGGCTGGCTTCCAAATAGGTCACCAGCATTGGGTAAAGAGCCCGCACGACAGCCCGATTTCGCTTACTAAGGGGAATGCGGGGAAGTCGCGGTCGATTTTCGAAAGGCATGCTGCACGTTTCCAGCATCGACTCTTCCAATATGCTCCCCATTTTCTCTAGTTCGTGGGAGACTATTCCATCATAGTCTGAATTAACCACAAATGGAATATTTACGGCAGCATCCACATATGCAGTTTGCTGCGCATCTAGTGGCGCCGCATTCCCAGCCGTAGCATTTCCATTCGATGAGGGAACAGCCTCACGTCGTAATCGTCGAAAATTATTATTATTATTAATAAATTATAAATTATGTTTTTATAATTTTAATTATAATAAATTATTACAAATATAAATTATTAAATATTATTGATTTTTTATGTAATAATATTTCACCATTTTATATTTCTTTTTGGCAATAATTAAAATATTACTTCCCAGATACTTGGTACTTACCGAAGGCAACGCTATAAATTCTATAAATTTTCAAGGACAGGCGTAGCACGTAGCGATTGTTCTCCTATTCTCTAACCTCCATGCTAGTAACCTTGACTCCTCTATTGTGAAACCTATAGACTAATTGGCGTGGCCTCGAGTGAGAAAGGACGATAACGTAGAGTTTTAGGTTATTCAATAATCTTTATGACTTTTAAACATGTTTAGATAAAATTTAAATATATATATATATATATATTATACGTAATACCAGATAAAATGTACTATACTTACGACCTTACGAGTGAAATAATATGCCGGTGAGTTTACGGTCACTATCACTTTTACGTCATAAGACACTACATCTAACCATTTTTAAAGTTTTTAATTGTTCTAAGAACTGAACTGACAAGATTCACCAATCTTAAGCTCACAAAATACTTTTTTTTCTCACTTAAACCAACTTGTAAACTCCTTAGATCGATTAGTTATAAAAAATTACCTACATTAAAAATGATAGGAATCGATTCAGTAAATGATTCTGAACAGACTACAGGTATATTTATGAGCAACTTTTAATTTAAATTTATAAAAGTAATTGCGGAAATGTAATGATTTCTTAAATTTACGCGAACACTATACATTGAATAAAACTAAATTTACGGATTATATCGCGTTTATTTAACTGATTTTACTTATTTTTAATTCCCTTACGGAACAAACCAGAGCTAACGATTCTCCGCGCGGATAAAGGAAACGCTACGGTAATAATGGACACGTCAGAGTATAGTTTTAAAATACTACAGCTTTTATCGGACGAAAGTACATATAAAAAGGTCAAAACAGACCCCACAACTAACACGCTTAAAGCAACTAGCGATTTAATAAATGAAATTCTCCGAAAAATTAAATCTCGACGTGAATTCGCTAATACAATCATGTACCAAACCACCAAGGTTGTACGGGTTACCGAAGATACACAAACCAAACGCTCTACTACGTCCTATAGTGAGCCAGATCGATTCACCAACTGCTGATAAGCTGGCACAACACTTGGCAAAAATACTGTCACCACTGAGAGGACATACCAGAGCACACACAAAGGATTCATACCATTTTGTTAGTGAGATAAAAGACCTACATCTCGCTGACAATGAAACTATGGTCAGTTTTGATGTTCAGTCACTATTCACATGCCTACCTATTGAAGACTGCATCTCAATTGTAACTAGGAAGCTAGAAGATAACAACATGCCTGCTGAATATGCAGTATTACTCAAACGTTGCCTCACATCTGTCTATCTATTGTGGAAGAAGGGTTCTACAAGCAAGTAGATGGTGTCGCGATGGGCTCACCTGTATCTCCCATAGTCGCCGACATATTTATGGAGGACTTCGAGGAGAAAGCCCTTCTTACTGCTCCTGTAAATCCAAGATTCTACAAGCGGTACGTAGACGACACCTTCACAATTTTACCATCTGACAAAGTAACTGCATTTTTAAACCACCTTAACTCTATAAACGTTAAAATACAATTCACAATGGAGTTAGAGGCAAATAATTCTTTAGCTTTCCTAGATGTTTTAGTCATTCGAAATCCTGATAACACTATTGGTCACACTGTGTATAGAAAAAAGATTCATACCAACCGATATTTAAATGGTGAATCTCACCATCATCCTTCACAGTTAGCTACCGTGGGTAAATCTTTGTTTCAGAGAGCACGAGGGATCTGTGACAGAAAACATCTGGCCGCCGAGCTGCAGCATGTCAAGCAAGTGTTGCAAGACAACAAGCTTCGGATCCCGCGCCTACGTCACAGTGACCGAGTGAAGCCGGCCACAGTCGAGCGTGTACCTGCTGTACTGCCATATGTCAGAGGAGTCACAGACAAGGTTGGCTACATCTTGAAGCGAGCTTCCATTAAAACATACTACAAGCCGCCGAAGAAGATTAGTCAATTTTTACCATCCGTCAAGTGTAATATCCCGCTACAAGATGCAGGAGTGTACAAGTTAGATTGTGAATGTGGTCTCTCTTACATAGGTCAAACAAAAAGATCCATAAAAATCCGCGTGAAAGAACATATAGCTGACGTGAAGCACCGATGCTTCGGGAAGTCTGCAGTCTGTGAACGTGTTCAAGATCGTCCCCACCATTACATCAGATTTGATAAACCACAAATCCTCGTAAAAGGACACCGATTCCTACCAAGGATGATACGCGAGGCTATTGAAATCAAAAAACATCCTAATTTCAATAGAGAAGATGGTTGGGTGCTGCCATCTGCTTGGGATCCTATAATTAACAAAATTAAACCCAAACCCAAGCATACCACTGCAAGACTTCAAGATACTGTAAGTTCGTTTTGCGTAAATCGGACCAAAAATTAATATTCAAAAACTGAAGGTAGCCGGGCTAACAATGACATTGGGACGTCAAACATCTCAGTCCCCCTCGTGATCATGGTTGCTGTAAAGCACCCAAAACGTCGGGAATTAAAAATAAGTAAAATCAGTTAAATAAACGCGATATAATCCGTAAATTTAGTTTTATTCAATACGGAAATGTATTTCATAAAATACACGCAGACGGATCGTGCGTATATCTGTGGTTAATACAGAATCATCAGCGCTGTAGGTTAACCTGCAGCTATGAAGTGTAGAAGTAAGGAGTGCAGACCGTGCATTAAAAAGTGTCCATAGAAAACAGTTAAATAAGGGTGGCGCCACTATAGCTACGGGGTAAATTTTAAAGAACGCACCAAAAAATATTAGTGGGATAGACGACTTTTTCGAGGTTATATTTACTAAATAAAATTATTTTAGATTTTAGAGCTACTGAGCAGTTTAGCAGCACACTTAAACCGTCGACAACTGCTAAGTTTATTTCATCCCAATTTTTGAGCTGTTATTTACTGCTTACAGATGGCCACTTTTTTAACTATTCTACTATGGGAGTTGGTGCTCCTTACTTCTACACTTCATACCTGCAGCATTACGCTGAGTCATAACCTTTTCACTGGTTCAATACACACCCCATCACTCGTAATATTAATCTACTAGCTTTGAAGTGTTTATTATTTTATTTTTACTTTTTATCTGGTATTACGTATAATATATATATATATATATATATATATATATATATATATATATATTATACGTAATACCAGATAAAATGTACTATACTTACGACCTTACGAGTGAAATAATATGCCGGTGAGTTTACGGTCACTATCACTTTTACGTCATAAGACACTACATCTAACCATTTTTAAAGTTTTTAATTGTTCTAAGAACTGAACTGACAAGATTCACCAATCTTAAGCTCACAAAATACTTTTTTTTCTCACTTAAACCAACTTGTAAACTCCTTAGATCGCTACGAACTGTCAAAGTTGTTTAGTAAACTACACTACACAAAACCGGCACGGAGAAAGAGACAAACAATCACACTGATCTGTCTCATTTCTATGCAAGACGTATGTATAAAAGCGCTTCTACACGGTCGGGACCAACCACCAACCGTCGTGACCTTGGTCGGGTCAACCGATTTTTGTATTCGTTCTACACGGTCGGGTGGTTGACTCAACTTGTCAGTTGTCTCTGGTATTTAAAGAGTAAAGACGTAAGGTAGTTGCTTTTAAAAATGGCTCCTTGCTTTTCTATACAACAAAAAATCGGTTTAGCTTTAACGTTTCTATGCTTGAATGTAGATGAAAAAAAATAAAAAAAGGAAATGGATAAAATTGTGGCTGAAAGAGCGCATTACTCTAAACAAACATGACGTGGTACTTTAAGACATGGTAAATCACAGTACGGTGACAAGAATTCGGTCCGGACCTCACGTTCTTTGCTTCCGTTCGTATCCATAGTGCCGTTAAACATCCGCCTGCGACGACTGCTAAGCGCGCACTGAGGCGCTCTCGTCGGCCGACAGCGTTCCACACGGTCGGCGTCAACCACGGACCCAACGTGTCGTGAGGGATGCGCTCGCGACCAAGGCCGTCGGACTCAACCAAAATATTGGTCAGACAACCGATGTCTACACTGTCCATTTTTACATCAACTCGACCAAGGTCACGACGGTTGGTGGTTGGTCCCGACCGTGTAGAAGGCCTTTAAATCTATCTTTTTCGTGTGCGAATGCGAAAGAAGGCTTCAATTTGTCTATAGGTTTCTCCGTCTACGGATGGCTAAGTTGTCTATGCTTACTGGAAATATGTATGTTGATTGTTATTCACTTGTTTGATTTAAATTTACTATTGTACTGTTGTGTCGACAAGCAATTTGTTAATTATGCCCAAAGAAAAAAAAAGAAATACAGTTCGAAAATATTTCGAAATTTGGACTGGCATTTGTCACGATTCCAATTCGACACACACGAAATTCACAAAAAGTGTCGATCGCGCGTTCTCCGTGTACGATATTGTCAAAAGTAAGTTGCGGAATAGATTATCTATTGATATGTTACAGAGTATGATGATGGTCCGATTTACATTGCAACGAAAGAAAGAAAGACCTTTATTCACTGGAACTCTACACATCACAAAAATAAAATAATAAACACTTCAAAGCTAGTAGATTAATATTACGAGTGATGGGGTGTGTATTGAACCAGTGAAAAGGTTATGACTCAGCGTAATGCTGCAGGTATGAAGTGTAGAAGTAAGGAGCACCAACTCCCATAGTAGAATAGTTAAAAAAGTGGCCATCTGTAAGCAGTAAATAACAGCTCAAAAATTGGGATGAAATAAACTTAGCAGTTGTCGACGGTTTAAGTGTGCTGCTAAACTGCTCAGTAGCTCTAAAATCTAAAATAATTTTATTTAGTAAATATAACCTCGAAAAAGTCGTCTATCCCAGTAATATTTTTTTGGTGCGTTCTTTAAAATTTACCCCGTAGCTATAGTGGCGCCACCCTTATTTAACTGTTTTCTATGGACACTTTTTAATGCACGGTCTGCACTCCTTACTTCTACACTTCATAGCTGCAGGTTAACCTACAGCGCTGATGATTCTGTATTAACCACAGATATACGCACGATCCGTCTGCGTGTATTTTATGAAATACATTTCCGTATTGAATAAAACTAAATTTACGGATTATATCGCGTTTATTTAACTGATTTTACTTATTTTTAATTCCCGACGTTTTGGGTGCTTTACAGCAACCATGATCACGAGGGGGACTGAGATGTTTGACGTCCCAATGTCATTGTTAGCCCGGCTACCTTCAGTTTTTGAATATTAATTTTTGGTCCGATTTACGCAAAACGAACTTACAGTATCTTGAAGTCTTGCAGTGGTATGCTTGGGTTTGGGTTTAATTTTGTTAATTATAGGATCCCAAGCAGATGGCAGCACCCAACCATCTTCTCTATTGAAATTAGGATGTTTTTTGATTTCAATAGCCTCGCGTATCATCCTTGGTAGGAATCGGTGTTCTTTTGCGAGGATTTGTGGTTTATCAAATCTGATGTAATGGTGGGGACGATCTTGAACACGTTCACAGACTGCAGACTTCCCGGAGCATCGGTGCTTCACGTCAGCTATATGTTCTTTCACGCGGATTTTTATGGATCTTTTTGTTTGACCTATGTAAGAGAGACCACATTCACAATCTAACTTGTACACTCCTGCATCTTGTAGCGGGATATTACACTTGACGGATGGTAAAAATTGACTAATCTTCTTCGGCGGCTTGTAGTATGTTTTAATGGAAGCTCGCTTCAAGATGTAGCCAACCTTGTCTGTGACTCCTCTGACATATGGCAGTACAGCAGGTACACGCTCGACTGTGGCCGGCTTCACTCGGTCACTGTGACGTAGGCGCGGGATCCGAAGCTTGTTGTCTTGCAACACTTGCTTGACATGCTGCAGCTCGGCGGCCAGATGTTTTCTGTCACAGATCCCTCGTGCTCTCTGAAACAAAGATTTACCCACGGTAGCTAACTGTGAAGGATGATGGTGAGATTCACCATTTAAATATCGGTTGGTATGAATCTTTTTTTCTATACACAGTGTGACCAATAGTGTTATCAGGATTTCGAATGACTAAAACATCTAGGAAAGCTAAAGAATTATTTGCCTCTAACTCCATTGTGAATTGTATTTTAGCGTTTATAGAGTTAAGGTGGTTTAAAAATGCAGTTACTTTGTCAGATGGTAAAATTGTGAAGGTGTCGTCTACGTACCGCTTGTAGAATCTTGGATTTACAGGAGCAGTAAGAAGGGCTTTCTCCTCGAAGTCCTCCATAAATATGTCGGCGACTATGGGAGATACAGGTGAGCCCATCGCGACACCATCTACTTGCTTGTAGAACCCTTCTTCCACAATAGATAGACAGATGTGAGGCAACGTTTGAGTAATACTGCATATTCAGCAGGCATGTTGTTATCTTCTAGCTTCCTAGTTACAATTGAGATGCAGTCTTCAATAGGTAGGCATGTGAATAGTGACTGAACATCAAAACTGACCATAGTTTCATTGTCAGCGAGATGTAGGTCTTTTATCTCACTAACAAAATGGTATGAATCCTTTGTGTGTGCTCTGGTATGTCCTCTCAGTGGTGACAGTATTTTTGCCAAGTGTTGTGCCAGCTTATCAGCAGTTGGTGAATCGATCTGGCTCACTATAGGACGTAGTAGAGCGTTTGGTTTGTGTATCTTCGGTAACCCGTACAACCTTGGTGGTTTGGTACATGATTGTATTAGCGAATTCACGTCGAGATTTAATTTTTCGGAGAATTTCATTTATTAAATCGCTAGTTGCTTTAAGCGTGTTAGTTGTGGGGTCTGTTTTGACCTTTTTATATGTACTTTCGTCCGATAAAAGCTGTAGTATTTTAAAACTATACTCTGACGTGTCCATTATTACCGTAGCGTTTCCTTTATCCGCGCGGAGAATCGTTAGCTCTGGTTTGTTCCGTAAGGGAATTAAAAATAAGTAAAATCAGTTAAATAAACGCGATATAATCCGTAAATTTAGTTTTATTCAATGTATAGTGTTCGCGTAAATTTAAGAAATCATTACATTTCCGCAATTACTTTTATAAATTTAAATTAAAAGTTGCTCATAAATATACCTGTAGTCTGTTCAGAATCATTTACTGAATCGATTCCTATCATTTTTAATGTAGGTAATTTTTTATCCCAAAAATAATTAAAACTACGTAAATTACAGTCACACTAAATCTGTACAGTCAAAACAAACTGAAATGGACCGTAACTTAAGGCAATAAGACTTTTAAGAGTGCAGTTTTATTTGTATTATTACTAATTCTGTCATTCAATAAAAATAAAGAAAAATGAACTTTATTTCAAGTACGTTAAAGTTTTTGCGTTCGTGGATTTGTACTGTGATCACAACATTCTTCCGGAATTAGTATAACTAATTTGATAAATAATCAGTGCATAAAAATGTTTAACTAAAAAATCAGTGTATGTATTATGATTATAACATACTTAATATACTAATTGGGGTGTCTGAGGATGTGCGTTAATTACGTTACATATTATATATATATATATATATATATATATATATATATATATATATATATATATATATATATATATTATACGTAATACCAGATAAAATGTACTATACTTACGACCTTACGAGTGAAATAATATGCCGGTGAGTTTACGGTCACTATCACTTTTACGCTATCGACCGAGTACACAAAATCATCTGTGTACTCGGTATATATATATATATATATATATATATATATATATATATATATATATATATACCGAGTACACAGATGATTTTGTGTACTCGGTCGATAGCGTAGAGGAGGCCATCTTAACCGAGGTTATAAGGCTCATGAAATCGGGTCAATTCAATCTCGTCAAGTGGACTAGTAATCAGTGGCGTAGCTATGCAGCCAAGGGCCCCGGGGCAAAAAAGAAATTGTGGCCCTATTTGAACTAAACTAAATAATTTCAATTTGCAAAAATACTGTACATACTATTTAATCGTACTTCCATATACAGCCCAAACCGCTATACGTAGAAATCTGAAAATGGTACAGTCGCTGCCTTTTATAACGTAGGCGTCCACTATGAAAGAATCAAGGAAAATTCAACCTCTAAAGGGATGAAATAGGATGATACTGTTTGTATGAAACTTATTATTTAAGGGGCGATTGACTTGAGGCTATATTATGATTGCAGAACGAATGGATTAGGTAGGTTCGACCGGGGTAGGACTACGCTCACATAGAATAAAAAGTTAAAGTTGCAGCCTATGTACGTCCCACTCCTGGGCACAGACTTCAGCTCATTTCTGAGAGGGTTTTACGGCGAGGAATTGTCCACCGAGCGTAAACACTAAAGCGGCAAACACCACATGTCTTCTAAATATTTTTTCTTATTTCTTATTTCTCAGACATGCAGGTTTCCTCACGATGTTTTCCTTCACTGCCGAGCACGTGGTAAATCAGCACTTAAAATTGCAATTAACAATTTCATTGATGCCGCCACGGAACCTACGCGGTTTGCTCGCGTACTGTGTGAAATCTACAGCGAGCACTAATCATCTGAACTACCACGGCGCTGTCTCACAGAATACCAGCGTAAAATAGTAGCGTAATGTTGTTGTGTTTCTTATGGTGAGTGTAGAGAACCGGAGACATTATTATAAACAAGGGTGACAACGCATCTGCATTTTGATTTGTAATCGAGGATAGATGCAGATGTCTATGGGCCGCAGCAACCACTTATCATCAGGTGGACTGTGTGCTCGTTTGTCTCCCTATCCAATAAAAAAAATATGTATAATTTACGTTATATAATTTTTTCAATGTCGTTCACGGAGGCTGAGGGGCCCCATGAGCTTGGGGGCCCTGGGACACTGCCCCGCCTAGCCCCAAGGTAGTTACGCCACTGCTAGTAATTCGTTTACGGTTTTGGATACAATCCCACTATCACACAGCCTTTCGGCGATAAAAGAACTCGATGATTCTGATACGCACAAGGTGCTCCGTTTGTGTTGGTCACCGGAGTCCAACGTATTTAGCCTTAGGGTAAACCCGCCCGCATAAACGTGCACAAAGCGCACAATGCTGTCATGCGTTGCTAGATTATGGGATGTCATGGTTTTCGTAGCCCCGGTGGTACTATACGCTAAGCTTTTGATTAAACAACTTTGGTTATGTGAATGTGATTGGGATGACCCGCCGCCTGATAGCATTGTTCGTTCGTGGCTACGTTTTAGAGAGGAACTTCTTTTACTAAGTGAAATTAAAATACCACGTCATATAAACGTCGATAGAAATAGCGTCATCACTGTCGTTGGGTTTGTAGAAGCTAGCGAGAAGGCTTACGGGGGCGTTGTATATTTTCACGTCCAAAATAATGGTAAAAATTCGATCAGCCTTATTAGCTCTAAGTCAAAGGTCTCCCCCCGTAAGGTTGTCTCTCTCGCGCGCTTAGAGCTTTGCGCGATATTAGTCCTTGCCAAGCTTATCACCGTAGTTACCAGTGCATGTAGAGTTCACATAGAAAGAATATTTGCTTTTTCTGACTCAACCGTCGCTTTACGTTGGGTTCATTCTTCACCCCACCGTTGGGATACGTTTGTCGCGAACCGAGTGGCCAAGATCCAATAATAGTTAGGATCACGGAACTTTTATCACGTGTCCGGTACGGAAAACCCTGCCGATTGTCTATCCCGTGGACTCACTCCGATGCAAATAATGGACCACCCGCTTTGGTTCCACGGACCAATGCGCCGCCTCTCCATTGGCCATTAGGGATCGTCGAAGAAGTTTTTCCCGGTTCCGACGGGGTAACTAGGGTAGCTCGCGTTAGGACCACGACTGGGTCTTACATGCGATATATATATATATATATATATATATATATATATATATATATATATATATATATATATATGGTTGAGCGTTGGGCCTAGGGGTTCCCGAGTTCGATTCCCAGGTCGAGCCTTGACCCTATTGTGCGAGATGTTATACTAGGTGGACTGTATACGCGGTTGGCTTCATATGCCTCCACAAGATGGCGGACGTGGCACGCAACAACCTTGGACAATGCACTCGCTCTTCCAAATCTATTGCTTTGCCAAGGTTAGGAGGGAGTTCTACTTGATCCGATAAGGAGAAACAAACGAGAGAAAGAGTGATCCTAACTCGTCTTGGATTTTGGCCACTCGGTTCGCGACAAACTGAAGAAGTTAATAAGGCTGATCGAATTTCTACCATTACTCTGGACGTGAAAATATACAATGCCCCCGTAAGCCTTCTCGCTAGCGTCTGCAAACCCAACGACAGTGATGACGCTATTTCTATCGACGTTTATATGACGTGGTATTTTAATTTCGCTTAGTAAAGGAAGTTCCTCTCTAAAACGTAGCCACGAACGAACAAGTAGCTTAGCGTATAGCACTACCGGGGCTACGAAAACCATGACATCCCATAATCTAGCAACGCATGTCAGCATTGTGCGCTTTGTGCACGTTTTTGCGGGCGGGTTTACCTTAAGGCTAAATACGTTGGACTCCGGTGACCAACACAAACCGAGCAACTTGTGCGTATCAGAATCATCGAATTCTTTTATCGCCGAAAGGCTGTGTGATAGTGGGATTGTATCCAAAACCGTACGCGAATTACTAGTCCACTATTTTGATTGAATTGATCCGATTTCATGAGCCTTATAACCTCGGCAGTGGTTAAGATGGCCTCCTCTACGCTGTCGACCGAGTACACAAAATCATCCATATATAAACCACTCTCAATTGCCCTCTTAGCCTTAGGATACAAGAGACCCTCATCAGAGGCGAGCTGTTTCACCGTGCGTAGCGCATGAAATGGGCTCAACTTTAAACCAAAGCAAACGCGATTAAATTCAAACACCATTAGAGGTTCCTTTGGGCCAAAGCGATATAAAATGCGCTGAAATCGACGGTCGCATTCACGCACCGCTATGCAAAGAAACATTTAGCGAATATCGGCGGATAATGCAATACTAAACAAACGAAAATTTTCTATTATATTGAATAAGTTGCCCTGCAAATTTTGCCCACTATAGAGAATATCGTTAAGAGAAAGGTGAGTGCTAGTTCTAGCACTAGCATCGAGCACTACACGTAACTTGGACGTAAGTTTGTCTTCCCTAATGACACCGTGATGTGGTATGAAATACGACGGCGTGTCTTCGTAGTTACGAGTATCTAATTTTGGAGCTGCAAGTGATATGTAACCCTCCCTTATATATTCATTAATGACACCGTCATAAGCTTCTTCCAATCTGGGCGAAGCGAGCATCTTGCGCTCCAAACAATAGAAACGTTTTTCCGCCATTTGACGCGAATCACCGAGAGACAAAATATCCCCTTTAAAGGGTAGCGCTACACTATATCGACCGCCGCAATCACGAACGGTCGTGTGGACGTAAATTTCCTCGCATAATCTATCATCTAGGATAATTATAGGTGGAACGTTCACCTCCTCCATCTCCCAAAATTTACAAACTAGCGACTCAAGCGGTTCGACAGCCATACAACAATAGGAGGTTGCCGAAATATTATCCATGATAGGGGCGGAACCAACGATGACGTAGCCCAAGACGGTCTCCAGTGCGTAAGGCACGGTATACAAGGAGTTGCCCCTGACCTTATTGTGTAACAAAAGATGAGGGAAAACCGATGCTCCAATGAGCATGTCTATATCTCCAGGGACGGTGTAAGTATCGTCTGCCAGAGTCAAATTCACAAAATCAATCATTGCTGAGGTGTCGACCGAAACGGTTGGCAGACGCTCGGTGACTTTATCTACTACTAATGCATTTATATTAAAGTTAATACTACGATCTATCCGAGAAAAAAATTTCATATTTATAGAACCCTGTGTATTTTTATTGGTACCTCCAATACCTCTGACTACGGGACATGAAGATGTCTTATTTACTAACAATCCTAAACGCTGGCAACATTGCCGTGTTATGAAGTATCTGTGATTCTGTGCACTTTGTTCGTTCCCATGCGAATCCATAACTACGATACGGGCTGTATCCAGCAACACGGTGGAAGGAGACCGCGTTCCCGTATTCGATAGTGAGCACAGGGCGACGTCACTCGGTTGACCGTTAGAAGCGTCGACTTTAGTATGTGTAGTTTCCCTGTCTGATTATTTGACGCGAATATGTTGCCACTTTCGAAATGTAATAACGTGTGATGTCTGCTGGCGCACTTGTTACACACGGAACTAGAATTGCATTTAGAAACTAAATGTTCGTCTTTACTATTCTATAACGTTCGCTTGGTGAATGTTCACGGAAGATCACACAATTATACAAATTACCGTGTTGTTTATTTTTACATAGAACACAGGCACGGGTGGTAATCTCTATACTAATATTCCTAGCCTTATGTCTATGGCCCTCAAAAATCGATGTTGACAGCTATTGACTACAAATGTATAAATATGTAGCTACGGATTTAGATTGACGTTTGTTTTGACGTTTCTGTCCACACCCTACCATGTGTCGCGGCATGCGCCCCATGCGCCGCGGCCATTACGCGACGACATAAAGTGTGAAAAATTCAAAGGTTATGTACAAGAACATAAATAAATACAGTAATCTATGTAGTATGTACAAGAACTTACATAATAATAAGTTGCATGTGTGCTACTTTTTATTATATATGTGTTATGGAGTGAAGACCGCGTCTAGGCGTAGTGTGGGAGCCTCCTGACCAGATGGAGCGACGATCTGCGCAAGGTGGCTGATAAAAACTGAATGCGTGTAGCCGAAGATCGGGCTAAGTGGCGCGCCTTGTGAGAGGCCTATTTCCAGCAGTGGACTGCTGCTGATGATGATGATGTGTGCTACCGACACTTTGAGCTGCGATTTGTTATCCAGAATAAATCTGGTATTCACCAGGATCTAAGATCAAAGTAACCAGGATGCATATCTCACGTTGTTTACAGAAGCTGAGATCACGACCGGTCAGTAATTTTTCTATTTATTTTTTCTTAATTCATTATTCCTATAAATATACATCCTATGAAAGCCTGCTGCTGACTGCAGGCATCCTCCATAGATTGCCACTTAGGGAAGATTTTGTCATAGTTGGCGCAGGATAGTGTATATGCCTTGGTTTTCAAACTTGGCAGGCGAGTTGATTACAAGATCTTGACAATGGTAGGCCCTACTTTTTAAACATAACATTCTCACACTACTATCATTATACATATTTGATATTTTCATATTTGTTCTCAAGAACATAAATCACCTCTCAAAAGTAAAAATGTATCAAATGTCAAAATAAGAGTTCTAGCAAATATTGACTAGGGAAGCTGTAGACTATACTGTATACAATACAAGATATTAACAGTTACATCTTTATACATATTAGAATCATGAAAATTAGTAAGAAAATGCTAAGATAGGTATATTTCAAAAAGCTAGTGACGATAATATACATAGATGTAATATACAACTTACGAAGAGAAATGTATCAATATTGCCTAAAACCACTTTATTTTTATACAGTTCTGGACCATATTCCATGGCAGTTAAACTATATAACACATTACTCAAAGATATAATAGAAATAGAAGAATATAAGAAGTTTGTGATAGCACTAAATAGCTTTTTGATTAAGAAATGTTACTATAAATTAGATGAATATTATGTTAAGTTAAAGTAAATAAATAAATATAGTAATGGAATATACACTAAATATTATAATAATACAAATATTAGTATTAGAATTAAGGCATTAGAGCTAGCTAGCTTGATTTCATATTGTTATACTTTTGCTGGGTGCATGTGCTGTAATTTATCATACAAAACCACATGTAAATGCAATAAATAAATAAATAAAAGACAACCACTATTTCAATACACACCACAGAGACAAACTATACCTACCACCATCAAGAATTAAAATGCTAAACCAGAGTCGCTACTACATGGCTGTAAAAACACAACATTTACAATAAATTACATATCCACATAAAAACTGAAAATAAGATTACACTATTCATTAAAAAACTAAAAGCATTATTATTACAAATTACATATTTTTAACACAAATAAAATACATAAAAAAGGAAAAGCCGTTTTGATACACAGTAATATTATGAACAGTATCAGTAGAAGAAAAATTATGTGTTTATGTAAAATGTCACAAATACCTTTGTATTTTGCATGATTTATTATTGTTCATTTATTAGACTATATTATTGATCATTAATCTAATTTCTCTATAATCTTTGTATTTAATAATTTATTTTATCTATACTTTCTCAAATTTGCAATGCCTAAATAAAGACAAATTGTTTTTATTATAAGACCATTTATGTACACTTCGTTGGCAAATAAAAGTTGATTGATTGATTGACAAACATCATGTGTTGTAGTCATATACCACATGAAGCTTTATTATGGTGGTAGTATGAATCAACTCGACTAGGGTAGAATCACACTCTCATTAAATGCCCACGTAAAATAGCAGCCTAATTCTGCTGTGTTTTGTACGATAAGTGTAGACTATCAAATTAGTTCAGTCAAAACAGGTGCATTTCTGACAGTTGACTTAACATCTGACGAAGAATACAAATACATGTTGAATCAACCTGTTATAATGGTCATAGGTGTTATGGGTGCTGCAAAGCAGTGAAAATATAGGAAGTTAAAAGTAAAAAATTTAAATGGGATAACATCTGTATAAGTTTTATAAAAACTTGTTTTGCTTTTAGTGGTTTTGTTTCCTTTTATTCTACTGTTAACAAAACTTACTTTATCATCATCATTACAGCTCTTAATAAGTCCATAGCTGAACATTAGCCTCCCCCAAGGAATACCACAAAGCACAGTCCTGAGCCACCAGCATCTATTGACTTCCTGTATATCTTCACAGATTGTCACTCCATCTAGTGGGGGGCTGCCCTACACTTTGGCTACCGGCACACGGCTGCCTCTTGAGAACCTTTCTTCTCTATTGGTGGTCGGTTCTTCGAGCTATATTGACGGTCCATTGCCACTTCAGATTATTAATCCGCTATGTTATGTAAAAATATAGCCGTATCTAATATCTAAACTGGCGACAAAAAAGTAGAATGTGAATGCTAATCTGCCAAGTACAATAGTAGATTGTTTACAAGCTGATGTCAAACAATTGAACTATTTTATTAATTCAATTGTAATTCTCATTTGTTTATGTTAGATTTTGTTTTATGAATAACTTATATGTGACCATTGAAAACTTAACCCTTAGTGACTGATTGTATCTAAAAAGAACCTTTGCAATACTCACACAATCTTAAATAAAATGCTACTATGTTTTATCAACTCATTATTACTTTTTTTTTAATTTTATTTTTGTTGCAGGTTGAAAACTGCCTAGGAGTACTCGGCTATTAAATAGATATTGCTGCATATTTGGTAAATGGGGGAGCAACAAGCACAAACCATAAATACTACAAGGAGAAAAATTTGAGAAAAGTTGTTACATCATTTGAATTGAATATGTGACCTATGTGCAAAGAACCATCAGTTCCCCTGATAAAAAATTAAATTGTAATTATAAAGGTTTCAATGGCTGTGGCAATATTTAAAAGAAATTGATGTTTTGCGCCTAGAAGGAAAGAATTTGCTTGCACTTGTAAATTTACACTGAAATGTAAAAATAAAAGACTTAATAAATATTTCTGTATTTTATTTCTTTATATGTAAATAAACGTTAATAGCGGTTTAAATTTATGTACGTGGTCACGTTGTGAACACGTACATAAGTTTAAACCAATAAAAATAAATTTTCAAAGTTCTAAGAGGATTTTTTATAGCCACTGGCCACTAGGCTGAAACAAATAAATACCTTTGCCTTAGATAAATTTAAAAACGTAAATGTCACTTTCAATTTTTGAGGCTGCTATAGACCAATTTTTTAGTATGGAAGATTGTCGTCTGTACGTTAGTACTCTTATTAGTTTGTGAACACAGGCGCTATGAGGCGATGTAGGCGCCGCGGTTACGTACGTCAGAAATCTAGCGGTTCTAGTTGATGAGATCGATTTGCGCTCGACACATTTCTTAATTTCTTGTTTGACATTCGAGGAACGCTGTATTACTTTAATTTGATCTCGTACAAAGACAGCAAAGGAGTCGAATGACGGTAACTCAGAGCAACGATGCTCCATTTCAAACGCCCGCACAGTGTCCGAGTCTAGCTTCTTTAGTGCGATATGTAGAAACAAAAAGTCCATATAAGGTTATTAAATTTCAGGTTGAAATAAAACTAGTTTTTACGGAATTTATCGCGTATATTTAACATTTTTAAATACCCGACGTTTCGAACGCTTTACAACACTCATGGTAACGGGCGGGACTGAGATATTCAACGTCCATATGTCATAGTTAACCGCGGTTACCATAGATTAAAATTTAACTTTTGTTCCGATCTATGCAGTATGAACTTATGGTATCTTGAAGTCTTGCAGTTGTATGCTTGGGTTGGGATTTAATTTTATTTATTATAGGATCCCAAGCAGATAGTAGCACCCAGCCATCTTCTCTATTGAAATTAGGATGTTTTTTGATTTCAATAGCCTCGTGAATCGTCCTTGGAAGGAATCGGTGTTCTTTAGCGAGGATTTGCCGTCTATCAAATCTGATGTAGTGACGGGGGCGATCCTGTACGTGTTCACAGACTGCAGACTTCCCGGAGCGTCGATTCTTCACATCAGCTATATGTTCTTTAACGCGGGTTTTTATTGATCTTTTAGTTTGTCCTATGTAGGAGAGACCACATTCACAATCAAGCTTGTACACTCCTGCATCTTGCAGAGGGACATTACACTTGACTGATGGTAAAAACTGACCAATCTTCTTCAGCGGCTTGAAATATGTTTTGATGGAAGCGCGCTTCAAGATGTAGCCAATCTTGTCAGTGACTCCTCTAACATATGGCAGTACAGCAGGTACACGCTCGACTGTGGCCGGCTTCACTCGTTCACTGTGACGTAGGCGCGGGACTCGAAGCTTGTTGTCATGCAAAACTTGCTTGACATGGTGGAGCTCTGCAGCCAGGTGTTTACTGTCACAGATCCCTCGTGCTCTCTGAAACAAAGATTTACCCACGGTAGCTAACTGTGAAGGATGGTGGTGAGAATCACCGTTTAAATATCTATATGTATGGGTCTTTTTTCTATACACAGTATGGCTCAAGGTGTTATCAGGATTCCGAATTACTAACACATCTAGAAAAGCTAAGGAATTGTTTGCCTCTAACTCCATTGTGAACTGAATTTTAGAATTTATAGAGTTAAGATGGTCTAAAAATGCAGTTACTTTATCTAAAGGTAGAATTGTGAAAGTGTCGTCTACGTACCGCTTGTAGAATCTTGGATTTATGGGAGAACTAAGCAGGGCTTTCTCCTCAAAGTCTTCCATGAATATGTCGGCGACAATGGGAGATACAGGTGAGCCCATCGCCACACCATCTACTTGCTTGTAGAACTCCTCCTTCCACAATAGGTAGCCAGATGTAAGGCAGTGTCTGAGTAATACTGCATATTCTACGGGCATGTTGTTTTCTTCCAGCCTTCTAGTTACAATTGAGATGCAGTCTTCAACAGGTAAGCATGTAAACAATGACTGCACATCAAAACTGACCATAGTTTCATTGTCTGCCATATGTAGATCTTTAATCTCGCTGACAAAATGGTAGGAATCCTTTATGTGTGCTCTTGTATGTCCCCTGAGCGGTGAGAGCATTTTCGCTAAGTGTTGAGCCAATCTGTAAGTTGGTGAATCGATTTGGCTCACTATGGGACGTTATGGGCTTGTGTATTTTTGGTAACCCATACAATTTTGGTGATTTGGCGCATGTAGGTATTATCCATTTTACCTCCAGATTTAATTGTTCGGAGTGTTTTTTTATGAGGTCACTAGTTGTTTTTAGTGTGCTATTTGTTGGGTCGTTTTTAACGTTTTTATAAGTACTTAAATCCGACAAAAGTTCTTGTATTTTAGAATTATAATTTGACGTATCCATGACTACCGTGGCGTTTCCCTTATCTGCGCAGAGAATCGTAAGTTCTGGTTTATTGCGTAGGTTCTTTAACGCTATAAATTCTTCTTTGGGAAGATTCGGTTTAGGCACTGAACATCGACGTAACATAGACGAAATGTCTTGACGTATCGCCTCCAAATCTTCTTTCCTCATATTGTAAGTGTAGTTTTAAGTTTAATTTCATTTCCACTAACCTGACATCTTGAATCACTCCTATTAGATTATCACGAACAATATCGTTCAACGTTGGAGACGAAAATTTCACAATTCGTAATGTCTACTAGTGCCGTATCACGACATTAAATTGAACAATTTGTCACTACTATGTATTTACTTTTTCCTGCGTGAAGGTAAGTTGTAAAACAAATGAGATAACACACGCGGTGACTAGGTAGGAATTTAGAACTCGTATAAATGTTACAAATAGCGGAATAAGGTAAGCAGAAACTAAGCGGGTGTAATTATTTAAATAAATAAGTGTCTATTTACCTATACGAATGACGATATATATAAAAATATTCAATTTGAACATTCAGCGTAATGTTGATGTTAAATGAAGTTAAATCTATCCAATATTAAACTAGAGTGCATTGTCCAAGGAATTGGCTTAGCAGTTCGACTGGATGAGGCTACAGGGCATCAGTTCCAAATCCGGCTCGAAGGACCAGAAAATGGTTGAGCAGCGGGCCTAGGGGTTCCAGAGTTTGATTCCCAGGTCTAGCCTTGACCCTATTGTGCGAGATGTTATACTAGGTGAACTGTATACACGGTTGGCTTCTTATGCATCAAAAAGATGGCGGACGTGGCACGCGATAACCTTGAACAATGCACTCGCTCTTCCAAATCTATTGCTTTGCCAAGGTTAGGAGGGAGTTCTACTTGAGCCGATAAGGAGAAACCAAAACTGGGGCGGGTTAGCTAACAAACAAAAGGCTCAAGTAGCAAAATTATGGGAAACACACTTACCGGGGTGTGATTCTGATGCTGCGGACGACGCTTCTGTTGCGGTGGTGCATTGAAAAAGAAGCTGGTGCGACGTGAGGTGGTTTCTTCTGGGGCGCGACTGCTCCAGGTAGTGCGGTCGAAACTAGCGGTGCGCGGGAAGAGCCGTGTGCGACGAATTCTCACACTATGTGAGGCGGTTTCTTCTAGGGCGCGACTGCCCCAGGTGGTGCGGTTCAAACTAGCGGTGCACGGCAAGAGGACGCTCGAGGGCAGCGCGCGAACCTTTATTGGCTCGGCTTTCCCACCAGTGTGTACGGAAGGGATGTGAGGTTATAGGAAAGACAACACTTGGCAGCAATATACCCTCGAACAAAATTAAAAATACATAAATCATTTCCGCTACTGCTCAACGATGCTGGAATAAACAGAAGGCTCAAGGTTGAGCTTGATTTTTATAGTGTGAATTAAAATTATACTTTGAATTACACTCACGAATAGGCGGAGGAATGTCGTTCCAGCACCTAGTAACGAAATGGTAGATCGTGCATACCATTTAATCCATCCGCTAAAAATGTTAAGTTTATTTAATGTATGTATATACGTATTATTTCAAAAACTCAGAGGAAAATAAACTCATATTGGATGTTTTAAATAATGTATAAATTGTAATTTATGTACGTCAAGAATATTAAAGAATATATTTTATTATTTACTAATTATCATTAATTCATTATTTATTAATTATTATTAATCTATTATTTGTTATTATTAACTGATTATTATTAATTTATTATTAATATTTGTTTTAATATTATTTTAAGGGGAATTTTCATGTTATTGTCATGATTTTAGGGGTTTATGATTTAAGTTTTGGGGGGAAAATTTTTGAGAGTTGGGAACACTGCCAGGGCTGTCAATACGCAGTCGGAGCTGGCGTGTATATAACATAGATAAATAAATATGTAGCAAGCTAGTATATAATTATTATACTCTTTGGGCTAGCGCGTTGTAGGCGATTGAATGTTAAAGTTTTTGCGCTGTTTACCTAAATAATTTTTTGTAAATACTTGTTGAAATAGTTTTTGTTTAGTGTTTAGTATAGTTAATTGCAGAATAAAATAGTTAAATTTTTAATGTAATGTAAAAATTGTATATACTGAGTGTCCCAAAAATATCACATCAGACTGACATGGAAGATAGCTTAGCCTTAGATCTTGCAGATAAAAAAATGACCTTAATAAAAGTTTTTTAGTTTTTGAGATATAATTATTTTATTCTCTCAAATATCTCCACTTTTAGTTAGTGTTGTCGTTAGAAATACCTTGAAAGTTGTTGATTTTTATCTTTTTTTATTTTCCGAACAGTTGTTCCATGCGTTGAAAGTAAATTTGCCCCAAAATCTCGTGTATTTAAAAAAAAATATTTGAGTTACTTTTTTACAGTGCCTACCGTGAAAAAATAATGTACTGACGTAAACTGGCAAATTACGTCAATAATTTTGAAAAATACTTCATTTATCGCAGATTTAGAAAAAGTATAACACTTACATTAATTATTAAAAAGAAACCTAGAAATTACCATTTTTAAATATTAAGTGTAG
The DNA here is from genome assembly GCA_907164705.1 of Parnassius apollo. NCBI lineage: Eukaryota > Metazoa > Arthropoda > Insecta > Lepidoptera > Papilionidae > Parnassius > Parnassius apollo. Next base: position 3,271,965 of record CAJQZP010001146.1, on the reverse strand, counting down.
CGCTCTTAACGGGAAGCTGTACTTTGGTATCGAATAACCGGATTCTTTTTTCAAAAGCACATGATTGCTGCCACTATAACAAGAAATAAATAGGTGTTAAAGCCTATAATGGTAATGGTCGTTCAATATAATCGTTCAATGTAATATGGAAGGTGTTGATGATTAAGATCAAATGATAGCATACTATTGCTGCGAACACAAGTCTATCAGGTAGTACATAAAATTGGGAATCCACCTATTCCAACAAATTATGTACAATCCGTAAGATTAGTGATGTCATTTTCTGGAAAGTTCCCCCCGCTCTCGTCCCTGACACAACATGACGTCAACTTAGGCGCGCAACACTGCCCCCTCCTAAGACATGCTCGTCCCGAGCATTATCGGCCCCATAATAACGCGCCAAGCGATCCACATGGACGATCTTAGGAGTCCCTCTTGCGCCTATACTTTATTGCGGTCGCGAACCGAAGCTGCTGCAACCTCCCTGACGCGATGGGAGCGAAGATCCTGCCGCACGGCTTCCACCTCCAGTGCATGGGCCAAGGCGTCCTTAAGCGTCTCATGTTGCCCGAGGCTCACAGCAGCTCTGACTTCAAGGTCGCGGATGCCGTCGATGAATGTCTGAACCAGGTTCCCTTCAATGAGCGCAGGTACAGACTGGTATGCTTTTCGAACCATCTTCTCTATCTCAAGGGCCCACTGCTGCAGGTTTTCGTTGCTGCGTTGCACGCGATCTTTAAGCTGCGCGCGAAAGACGTGTTCCAGGTTAGCGTCGCCATATCTCGCCTCCAACGCCTCAAGGAGCTGCTCGTAGGTCACTTTCTTACCGAGAGCTTCCAACACAGTTAAGGCTTGGTCGCGCAGGCCTAGGGTAAGTGCAGTCATGGCTTGGTTTTTATTCCAGCCGTTCGCCTCCGCCTCCATGACGGCCTCGAACTGGATTTTGTAGGCCGACCAGGAAGAAGTCCCGTCGAACCGCGGCATTTTGAATCCACGTAGCGAAGGTGTTGTAGCTACTACGGGAGCTGTTGTTCCATCCCCAAGTTTGAGGTCGGCCAGCGTTTTCTTCACGTCAGCCATCACGTTGTCAACCCGATTGTTCACTTGGTTGATTCGGGTTTCAGCTTTCTCGATTCGGGTTTCAGCTTTCGCGATTTGGGTTTCAGCTTCTGACAGGCGGTTGTCATGCTGAGCAACCCTATCATTCACCTCCTTTATCTCCTTCCCGAAGGTAGCGTGAAGGTCCTTCATGAGGAGCATCTGCTCCTCCAACCGACGGGCCTGTTCCTCTTGTCCGCCCCGCAGCTGCTCTTCCAAACGACGGACCTGTTCCTCCTGTCGGCGAGCCTGTTCCTCCTGTTCCAGCTGCTCCTGTAGCATCGCCATCAGAGCACCTAAGTCAGGTGCTGCAGATGTAGGAGCTATTGACGGGCCCGCAGCCTCCGTGGCTGGCAGTTGGCCTTCCGACGTCTGCGGCGTTGCACCACCAAATCTCCTCTGGTCTGTCTCCTGCTGGCGTTGACTTCGGGTACGGACACCCTCCGATTCCTCCTTCGGTAAAATCGGCATGATTTGATCCCACTTCTGACACCAATTGTTACGAGCTTAGGGTTCGTGACAATAAAAACTACCGATTGAATTACCAAAATTAACTCTTTAATTCACTTTACACTAATTAAAACTAAGAACACTAATAATTAACGACACTGATTCACTTTATTTCGCTTCGAAGCTTCGCTTTTCTCGCCGAATTCAATACTTCCCCGATCGCACCTTGCAGCGCCTATAAATACACATTAGCACCGAAACATCCAAAACATTCAAGTAAATACGCGCAAGGCGTCGAAAGTTCGAGTGTCGGCTTCTAAAAGCTTAGTTCTTCGTTTCGACACTAGATGGCGTTGTCGGTTGAAAGATTAGTGATGTCATTTTCTGGAAAGTTCCCCCCGCTCTCGTCCGTGACACAACGTGACGTCAACTTAGGCGCGCAACCGTAGTATATAACATATAAACCATTTTTTGTTATTACCGCAAACCCGATTAACACAATAACAAATGTATTTTAGCGATTCTTCGGTACTTCGTGACTTTTAGTTAAAATGGTCTAGAGTGTTACGTAACGCTTAGGGAGGGGGAGGGAGGTACAGAAAAATATTACGGCCCGTTACATGGGAGGGTCAAAAAAGGTTTAAAAATTGCGTTACGTAATACTTGAACGCCTCTTAAGATCACAATAAGAAACGACTGGGTTGACGTTAAGAAACAGGTATAAATATGATAAACCTAATAAAATAAGTATCTAACGACCTATCTACTCACAGTATTAGTGATAACAAACATGTCGGTACATAGCATACGATGCGCGGGGAAGTGAGGCCGAAATTTGAATTTGAGCTGACTTACTATATCCCCTTAACTGTTACGTAACAATTTAAATCTATATTTTACGTTTCCGAAACCGCACCATCTGTCATAAAAAATAAAAAGTACTTAGTATATTTTGCCTTCAGTTATCAGTTATTTAATAAGAAATTAAATGTGTGTTACATTTATATGTTTTAATAATTACATTTATTAAATGATTTAAAAGTTTTCAGATTTATTTTAAGTTTTTCATTGTTCATTTAAATAGTAATAACTTTGTTTGTGTTTGTCGAACCATATTATGCTCATAAACGTTGTTTGAAGAAATTAACAACTAAACCCAACATTGCTATTTCACCGCTAGAGGCGCTGATAGCGCATTTTTTAACATAAACAGAATTTTTAACAGAATCTACCTAACTTCATGCCTCTTAACTTAACGTAACTTCCATGTAGTACATAACTTGACAGTTTTGGCTTTCATAGTTTAAATCTAAAATTAGCGCCATCTACTTACTGGTAACTAAACTAAAAAAAATTAAACTAATAGTAATTAAGGTGAAACCTATGGACTACTCCCAGCCATTCTCCCGCAAGATGGCGCTGAAGTCAACATTTTTAGTTTATTTGGGTTTTTGTGTAATTGGAAAATTATTAAGTCGTAGGAGTAGACTTTGCGGTTATCGGATATTAAATTTTATTGGAATGGGTCATATCATTGCCTCAAAATCCACCCAATTCGACACAAAGCTTGATTATAACATCTGCCATGGAATATAATGTCGTTTACACACACAGACGTATCCCAAAGTTTACGAAGCTTGAACACTGGATGGCGTGTATGTAAAAAACAAGTTTTTAATTTTTCTCTATGTGTAAATTGGGTAGGCAGAACTACAAAACGCTATGTACGATTGTTATAAAAATAAAAGTTATATTTGTTGGCGTAAACAATTTAATTGATTTATAACTTTGGGAAATAAATTATGTCCACATTGATTACAATATAACGCAGTTTTATTTTATTACATTACACTATTGAATTTTAATCAAAACAGAAGTACCTGTTTGAAGCAATCATATACTAATCTTCCTTCAATTCTATATGAATTGGGTTGCGTTCGGAACACAAGATCTCATCATCATCATCATCATTACAGCCCTTTACAAGTCCACTGCTGAACATAGGCCTCCCCCAAGGTATGCCACAAAGCACGGTCCAAAAAAACCTGCATCCACCGACTTCCTGCATGTCTTACCAGGTCGTCACTCCATCTAGTTGGGGGGGGGGGGGGGTCGCCCTACACTTCGCCTACCAGTACGAGGCTGCCACTCGAGAACCCTTCTTCCCCAACGGTTGTCGGTTTTTCAAGCTATATGGCCGGCCCATTGCCATTTCAGCTTACTAATCCGTTGGGCTATGTCGGTTACTCTGGTTCTACTGCGGATATCCTCATTTCTAAGTTTATCACGCAGAGAAACTCCAAGCATAGCCCTCTCCATAACTCGCTGAACGACTTTGAGCGTCCTCATATGGCCAGCAGTGAAGGACCACGTCTCGGTTCCCTAGGTCATCACTGGCAACACGCACTGGTTGTACAACTTAGTTTTCAGATTTTGAGGTATACCTGACGTAATTTCCCGAACGCTGCCCAGCCGAGTTGAATCCGTCGATTGACCTCTCGGTCGAAGTTGGACTTACCTAGTCGGACTATTTATCCCAGGTAAACGTACTCGTCAACAACTTCGAGCATAGTGCTCCCAGCAACTACCGGCATAGGTGTAACATAGACATTAAACATGATCTTTGTTTTGTCCATGTTCATCTTAAGACCTATCCGTTGGGAGACACCATTGAGTTCCTTGAGCATAGGGCTAAGGTCCTCCAACGATTCTGCCATAAGGACTATATCGTCGGCAAATCAAAGGTGAGTGATGTACTCGCCATTGATGTTAATACCGTATCCTTTCCAGTCCAGTAGCTTGAAAACGTCTTCCAACGCAGCGGTGAAGAGTTTCGGGGATATAACATCACCCTGTCTTACACCTCTCTGCAGTTGGATAGGTTTCGAACTCTGGTTCTGTACTCGGATAGCCATCGTAGCCCTACTGTACAAACACTTCAGCACTTCGATATACCGACAGTCAACTTGGCACCGCTGAAGGGACTGTGGCACCGCCCAAATTTCGACGGAATTAAAGGATTTCTCATAGTCCACATATGCCAGGCAAAGTGGTAAATTGTACTCTTCGGTCTTCTGTACAATCTGTCGCAGGGTATGTATGTGGTCTATGGTACTGAAGCCTTTTCGGAAACCGGCTTGTTCGGGAGGCTGGAAGTCGTCTAGTCTGCGTGCGAGACGATTCGTAATGACTCTCGAAAATCGCATGTAGACGCGGCTCAGAAGGGAAATCGGTCTGTAGTTCTTCAAGAGAGCGTTGTCGCCTTTCTTAAAGAACAAGACCACCGCGCTTCTGCTCCACGCCTCCGGAGTAGTGCCACCATGGAGGACAGAATTGAAGACTTTTTTTACGTGGTAGAGCCATGCTGCAGCTATATTAATTGTATTGATGTAACACGAATGTGTCGGCTCGACCGGGGAAGGACCACGCTCTCACAGAATACCAGCGTGAAACAGCAGCTTAATGCTGCTGTGTTTCTTGTGGTGAGTGTAGAGATCCGGAGACCCTTTTTACTAGAAAAGAGGCATTCTATCTTAGTCCTCAAGGCTGACAACGCATCTTCATTTTGATTCGCAAACGAGGATAGATGTAGATGTCTATGGGCTACAGCAACCACTTACCATCAGGTGGACTGTGTGCTCGCTTGTCATCCTTTTCCTATAAAAAAAAAAAAAAAAAAAAAAAAAAAAAAAAAAGAGCTTCTGAAGGACTTCAAGTACCGGTGTTCCACCCGCTTTCAGAAGCTCCGCTGTAATTCCATCCTCGCCCGGGGCCTTGCCTTTTTTGAGGTGGTGGAGAGCCATTCTAATCTCGCTCAGACTGACGTCCGGGATATCATCGGAATAGTGTCGGATAAGACTTGCTCTTGTATCTTTACTCACACTTGCGTGTGGCTCCAACGATGATGTGTACAGCTGCCCATAGAACCTCTCAATCTCACTCAGAATCTCAGGTGTCCCGGAAACGTTGTTGCCAGACTCAGTCTTCAGCTTTGACAGTTGGCTCTTTCTGACAGACAGATCTCTGGCAAAGACTTTGGAGCCTTGGTTCCGCTCGATCGCTTCTTTGATACGAGAAGTATTAAAGTTGCGTAAGTCTCGCCGCATGCATTTGGAGATCTGTCTGTTCAGTTGCCTGTATGCTGTCAAATCTGTTGACGATTGCAGCCTCACCTCCCGTCTAACAGCCATGAGATTAAGAGTGATCGGAGAGTTTTTGTGTTCTTCTGCGAAGGGTCTTGCAGAACTTAGCTCCGACCGCATCCCCTGCAATCGTCACTGCATTGCAATCTTCTAGGCACTGAAAGCGGTTACATAACTCGAGCTGAAAGGTTTCGGGATTCTGGATTAGAGCACGAGGGGCACGGAGCGTTGACTTCATTAGACGAGACCTCTCCAACTTAACGTTTAGGTTCAGTGTGCCTCTAACCATTCGGTGATCGCTGCCAGTATTCACCCTTGCGATCACTGAGACATCACTGAACAGTTGGCGTCTGGTCGTCATAATGAAGTCAATCTCGTTTTTTGTTGAACCGTCGGGGCTCGACCAGGTCCACTTCCTGTGGGGCCGCTTCTGAAAGAAAGAGTTCATCATAAAGAGTCCCTCTTTCTCCATAAAGTCGTCCAGCTGCTGGCCCCTTTGGTTCCGTTGCCCTACTCCAAATTTCCCTACCTTCAGCTCCACTTTCTCTTTTGCTTAGTTTTGCGTTGAAGTCTCCCATCAACACCGTGTAGTGGGTTTTGGAGGAATGCATGGCTCTGGAAATATCCTCATACATTTCCTCCACCTCCTCATCGGGATGTGCCGAGGTTGATGCGTAAACCCGTATGACCTTCAGTGAATACCGTTTGGTGATTCTGAGTATCAGGTACGCGACCCTCGTTGACACACTCCCAATCTTTACAACGTTGTTGACGAGAGACTTGTGGACGATAAATCCGACACCTCCTTGGGACAGATGGTCGCCCTCCCGGTGATAGAACAAGTTGCCGGACTCGAGGATTGCCATGTCCTCCCCCTCTCTTCGGACCTCGGATAATCCAATAATATGCCAGCGCAACTTGTCTACCTCTTCTTCCAGCTCCAGTATCTTCTCGTCAGTCCTCAGGGTGCGTGCGTTATATGTTGCCAGGTCGAGTCGTCGTAGGTGACCTCCACCAGAGATTCTTAGCACCCCCTGCCCCGCCGTTACCATGGTCGCCACCGTAGCCAGGAATAGCGGGGCTGCCGGGGACCCAGTCCCAGGCCGTCGGTTTGCGTCGTTATTCATGAGTGATATTTGCCATAGTTGCCACGCTTGGCGAGCGGGTTGGCAACCGCAGTTTTTTATTATATCACAGTTGTTATCAGGAAGATGCTGCTGCCCATCTCCTGCCTGTCTCCCTCTGTCGCCTCTTACGACACCCACGGGAAGATATGGGGTAGTGGATATTCTCAACCGTCACTACACGGCAAACACAAGATCTAGAACACTAAAATGTACAAAAATTTACTTATCATTTTATTTCAATGTTATCTTTATATTTTTGGTGGAATTGGTCGACGAATAAGAAAAATATAACTCAGATTAGAATAAGCTATTTATTTATAAACAATAAAGCATGGAACAGAAAAAAAGGATTTTATTAACTGAATTATATTTGTTTCTGTAACGCACCATAACCGTGAACTTGAGCTCTACAAAATATAACAAACTAATAATTATGTGTGTCTGTCTGAAACTGTTTGCAAAATGCGTGAAGAGTGTTTAATGTAACCCGGCAAAACCATATTTAGCAAATGTTTGCAAGTTTAATTTTGTGACTACTTTGGTAGATTTTTTTATAGAACAGTGACAAACGAACTCACAGTCCACCTGATGGTAAGTGGATGTTGTGGCCCATAGACATCCACATTTATCCTCGATTAGAATCAAAACGCAGATGCGTTGTCACCCCTGAGGACTAAGATGGAATGCCTCGTTTCCAGTAAAAAGGGTGTCCGGATCTCTACACTCACTACAACCATAATACAGCTGCAGCGTGGCTCTACCACGTATAAAATTTACCGATTATAAAATTTACCGATTTATAATAATTATATTTATTGTTGACCAAAAACATATTCAAACACATTCATATATGAAACACTGACAGGTATGACGTAGGTAATCAGTATTATGACGATATTTCAGAAAAATCACAGGCCAGCCTGCTGTTTCCAATACCACCGAAAACATAATTGTGTTTTTTAGAATAATTAATTACTATACCTACGATAAATTACGATATTGTCTCAAATATATACTAGAGAAATATTGCAATTCAAATCAATGAAAACATACATACAAAATATGTATAATACACAAGAAATTCCGCGCGCGAATCATAGCGCGTGACAACCGAAATCAGAATGTATTTTATAACAAGTCAAACAAGTGAACGAAGTTTGGAAACGCTTTTTTTTCGTTAAGTCAAAGTCAGGAAGGACGGCATCGTCGCTTTCTACCTACGACTTTTGGTATTTATGTTGCCACACAACAACGATAAGTAACAAAATTGTTTACATTAAAAAAAACATAGGTGTCTAAGGTCATTAGTTTTATGTTATTTTATACTGTTTTTTAATGATTGGAACGGAAATTAACCAATTATTGAACTTAAGATATTGATTTATCAGAATTATTTAAGATCACTTGCAAGCCATCTAGCGTGCCAATGTTTAAACGTCGGGTGCGTTTGGCAGAAAAAAGCGCTAGCAAGCGCTTATAAGCGCTAAAATAGTTTTCGGCCAGGACACAATTGCTACTTCAGTAGCGCTGACACAATCCGCCATTTTGCTTATTTAATTTGTTTGTTTTGAAGTAGAGTTTATAAGTTGTTTTGTGCAATATTAGTTTTAAGTAATATAATGACATGAATAAACATATACATGCTATTAAAAACTCATGATTGGTAAGTTTTTAATATGAATACTTTACAAACATATATTTAAATTAGGTTAGATTCCCCGGTTAAAACTAACATCGTGTCCTGGAGGAAAATAGCTACTTACGATTTGATAGCGCTTACCGCTTACGATCGCCATTTTGCTTACAAGCGCTTGCTAGCGCTTTTTTCTGCCGAACGCACCCGTCGCCTTTCGTTTGCTTGTCAAAAGTCACGCACACTACTAAAGAAGTGTCAAATTTTTCCGGGATTTTACTATTGTTTTTCTCAGTATATAATGTAAATTATTGCCTATAAATGTCAAACACGTATACATTTCATTATAGAGAAGTGATAAAATGATTATATTTTTAAAGAAAGAGTGTCTGTGTTTAGTGTATAATTGGATTAAAAAACGTATGGACGGACGGCCGGCGCTTCCACCTTAACTGATAAGATTAAATATAATGCTACTGATTACTTATTCTTGCAGGATCAAAAACTTAAAATATCCAGCCATTATCAGGATGATTTATCGTAATTGCCACGATAAACAAACTATCTAACTAACTAACTGTTATACTGCATACTGTGTTTACAAAACTGTTGTTTTGGGTTAGCCGATGTAAGTAATTGAACATTAAGTGACTGTGGAATTTTTATTTCTATTTGATGGATTAGTATAAAATATAAAGCATAATGATTTCTTAAATTTACGCGAACACTACACATTGAATAAAACTAAATTTACGGATTCTATCGCGTTTATTTAACTGATTTTACTTATTTTTAATTCCCGACGTTTTGGGTGCTTTACAGCAACCATGATCACGAGGGGGACTGAGATGTTTGACGTCCCAATGTCATTGTTAACCCGGCTACCTTCAGTTTTTGAATATTAATTTTTGGTCCGATTTACGCAAAACGAACTTACAGTATCTTGAAGTCTTGCTAGTGGGTGGTCTATTTGTTATTATGGATCCCAAGTAGATGGCAGCACCCAACCATCTTCTCTATTGAAATTAGGATGTTTTTTAATTTCAATAGCCTCGCGTATCATCCTTGGTAGGAATCGGTGTTCTTTTGCGAGGATTTGTGGTTTATCAAATCTGATGTAATGATGGGGACGATCTTTAACATGTTCACAGACTGCAGACTTCCCGGAGCGTCGGTGCTTCACGTCAGCTATATATTCTTTCACGCGGATTTTTATGGATCTTTTTGTTTGACCTATGTAAGAGAGACCACATTCACAATCTAACTTTTACACTCCTGCATCTTGTAGAGGGATATTACACTTGACGGATGGTAAAACTTGACTAATCTTTTTCGGCGGCTTGTAGTATGTTTTAATGGAAGCTCGCTTCAAGATGTAGCCAACCTTGTCTGTGACTCCTCTGACATATGGTGGTACAGCAGGTACACGCTCGACTGTGGCCGGCTTCACTCGGTCACTGTGACGTAGGCGCGGGATCCGAAGCTTGTTGTCTTGCAACACTTGCTTGACATGCTGCAGCTCGGCGGCCAGATGTTTTCTGTCACAGATCCCTCGTGCTCTCTGAAACAAAGATTTACCCACGGTAGCTAACTGTAAAGGATGATGGTGAGATTCACCATTTAAATATCGGTTGGTATGGGTCTTTTTCTATACACAGTGTGACCAATAGTGTTATCAGGATTTCGAATTTCTTTCGAAATCGATCGAATCGGTCGAATTTCGAGTTTCGTCATTCGAAATCCTGATAACACTATTGGTCACACTCTATATAGAAAAATATATTATCAAAGATAATTTACCCTTCTTAAAGATACCTCGGAAGCCATGACCGATATAAAAAGTGACAGGGGTTGCTAGACGTATTATATTAATGCAATTCAAAAAAATCTACGTCTAATAGTCTCTAAGGATTCAAAATATATCACCTGATTAAGATACGTGACAACGAGGCGGCTCTACAAGTGATCCAACTTTGCTGATTTTGGTACTACGAAGCAGTATTAATGACGTTCCTCAAGGGATCCCCACGCAAGCGAAGCCGCGGGTAAAAAGCTAGTATTTAAAATATTTTAAATTTTAATAACACAAAACACTGAAATTAAAACTTTGTTTACTAACAAAATTTTTAACTAGGTAGAATACGATTACATTTCTGTTAGGAATCGTATTTTAAGTTTATTTGTTGTTTACACTACCTATCCTTTTCTTCCTAGCCAAGCATAGCGATTGCCGACGAATGCGGTCATCGCAGAAAGGCAAATGCAAGGCATTGGAGAACTCACATAGGTGCGAAAATATGGTCAGTCGATCATAGCCAGAATAGGTATTTCACCTAAGTAACTAAATTTACATTTCGCAATGTATTTTGTTACTCTTTATTGACATCTCTTAGTAACAACGAAAATCCGCCGTAACGTAGGAAGGGGAAAAGATGCAAAGTAATACGGACACTCTCGCGCAGCGATAAAGTTTTATTTAGCTTGCGAGTGCGATTTATCCAATTAATAATAATTATGTAGCACTCAGCATCAAAGAACTGCAACTTCTGTACGTAGTACTATTATTTTATCTGTCAAAATGCGTACAGAAGTTGCAAAGTAAAAAAAATTATATTGAAGTACCTCCCGTGGTGCTCCTTCTCCTTCCATACGGTCTCCCGGTCGGAAATGCTAAGCACTGCTGGGTCCTGCCATTGGTCGTTGTCTAAGGATAGAGGGGTAAGCCCTTTATCACTAGAAATGACGTCATTATAGAATGGATCATCCGATCTTGCCAGGAAGTAATGACGGAGGCTGCACACTTCGCGATTATGAATGGTCAGCGCGCTCAGAAAACCACGCCCACCATGCTTTCGTGGCAAGTACAGCCTCATTACCGACGATCTCGGATGATGCATCTTATGGGACGTCATGATAGTGCGGACTTTTCTATCCAGGGCGTTAAGTTCGGTCTGAGTCCACCTGAGTATGCCAAAGGTATACATGAGGACAGGCATGACCCAGCCGTTATATGCGTGTGTCTTTTTCACACCGGACAAAAGGCTGTTAAGCACTTTGGTCAAGCGTGCATAAAACACGTCGCAAACTGACTGTTCCATACTAGCCTCATCGATACCGATCTTCTGTGACATACCCAGGTATCGGTATGTTTCAGCCTCGGAAAGGGTCCTTAAGTTGACGGGCATAGATAAGTCTATGCCCTCAGATTTAGCAACCTTTCCCCTTTCAACATGGAGGACCGCACACTTATCCGTCCCCAGCTCCATTCCAAGGGAATTGCTAAATTCACAAGTGATGTTTAGCAATTCCATAAGATGGGAACGACTGGAGGCGAATAACTCCCTCCTTTCCGTAGCTGAAATCCCCTCCCGGAGCCCTCCAGTAAAGTACTGAGAGGGTTCAGAGAGAGGCAGAACCAGATTGGACTCAGACAATCGCCCTGGGATATACCCCTTCTTATCCCTATGTGGTTCTCCGCAGCCATCATCCGCTCGCTCATATGACAAAGGATCGTACTCCACTGCCCCATATACTGCTCGAGGAAGTCTCTAACTGTACAGTCAATCTTGTCCAGCTTGAGGACCCTCTTTAGCCATGTATGGGGCACCGAGTCGAACGCCTTTCTGTAGGCTATCCAGGCGGTAGAGAAGTTCCGACGGTTGCGTATCATCACTTCGCCTATGACCGCGTCAATGAGGAGTGGTTCCTTGGTTCCACGACCACCGCCCCGACATCCATTTTGAGGAGTTTGAAATATTTCCTTGGCTGTTATGAATATAAACTTAACTTCTTGATTAATTTACTAATCTATACTTATAAATAATTCAATTTTATCCAAACGATGTCAGTGCGGGTAACTGGGTATAAATGTTATTTTAAAATTAATGTGTTCATTTGTGTACATTATTTTATTCAAATATTGTCTCATTAATAGAAAATTTACAATTAACCGACTAATATACCTAACGTTTTAGTTAATACAATAACGATATACCGTCATTAGCAAGTTTTCATTCTTTGTAATGTACATGTTGACGGTACGGACTCGATGAGCCGTCATATATAATCGCATTCTTTACCCGTACGAGCTAAAGCTATTATGATATAAATGTTGCTAGTTGTATGGAAAAAATTGCACAATTTTCGTTTAGAAATCTTTATTTTTTAATATCTATTTAAAACGTTAAATCGCAACGCTATGTGTAAAACTCATGTTTATATGTAGATAATTACTTATCTATATTAATATGTATGAACATAACATTGACAATGGGTGCCTATTTCAAATTTATATGGAGTAATCCGATGACCGCGATTTATTGTCGCCATTTTAACGCGACTGTTTATTTTTGTTGCATTGTTCATTAACCAAGTCAAAGTATTTGACTATAAAATAAAGACATTTTATTTGCTATCAATTAAAAGCAGGTCACTTTAAAAAATATTAAAATTTTGGCGTGTATATAGGACCAATCAGACAAGATATCTTTTCAAATTAAAAAAATCTAAATCATTTATAAGGTTACGGAATTCTGAGGTAACAAATATCAAAACATTCACTGAACTGAGAAAATTTCCTTCTTTTTGAAGTCGGTTAAAGTTAAACATTACACGATGTCCTTAATGCATTCGATCAAATAATTTATCATCATCATCATTATTGCAGCCTTTCACAAGTCCATTGCTAAACATAGGCCTCCCCCAAGTAATACCACAAAGCACGGTCCTAAGCCACCTGCATCCATTGACTTCCTGCATGTCTTACCAGGTCGTCACTCCATCTAGTGGGGGGTCGTTCTACACTACGCCTACTGGTACGAGGCTGCCACTCTAGAACCATTTTTCACCATCGGTTATCGGTTCTTCGAGCTATATGGCCGACCCATTGCCACTTCAGCTAACTAATCCGTTGGGCTATGTCGATTACTCTGGTTCAACTGCGGATATCCTCATTTCTACGTTTATCACGCAGAGAAACCCCGAGCATAGCCCTCTTCATAGCCCGATGAGCGACTTTGAGCGTCCTCATTCGGCCAGTAGTGAAGGACCACGTTTCAGTTCCATAGGTCATCACTGGCAATACGCAGTGACTATACAATTTAGTTTTCAGATGTTGAGGTATACCTGACGAGAAGATGTGTCGTAATTTCCCGAACGCTGCCCAGCCGAGTTGAACCCGTCGATTGACCTCTCGGTTGAAGTTGGACTTACCTAGTCAGACTATTTGTCCCAGGTAAACGTACTCGTCAACAACTCCGGCATAGTGCTCCCAACAACTACCGACATAGGTGTGACATGGACATTAATCATGATCTTTGTTTTGTCCATGTTCATCTTAAGACATATCCGTTGGGAGCCACCATTGAGTTCATTGAGCATAGTGCTAAGGTCCTCCAACGATTCTGCTATAAGGACTATATCGTCGGCAAATCAAAGGTCAGTCCAGTAGCTTGAAAACGTCTTCCAATGCAGCGGTGAAGAGTTTCGGGGATATAACGTCACCCTGTCTTACACCTCTCTGCAATTGGATAGGTTTCGAACTCTGGTTCTGTACTAGGATAGCCATCGCAGCCCTACTGTACAAACACTTCAGTACTTCGATATACCGACAGTCAACTTGGCACTGCTGAAGGAACTGTAACACTGCCCAAATTTCAACGGAATCAAAGGTTTTCTCATAGTCCACATACGCCAGGCAAAGTGGCAGGTTGTACTCTTCGGTCTTCTGTACAATCGGCCGTAGGGTATGTATGTGGTCTATGGCACTAAAGCCTTTTCAGAAAGCGGCTTGTTCGGGAGGCTGGAAGTCGTCAAGTCGCGTGCGTGACGATTCGTAATGACTCTCGAAAACCGCACGTAGACAGAAGGAAAGTTGGTCTGTAGTTCTTCGAGAGAGCGTTGTCACCTTTCTTGAAGAACAAGACCACCGCACGTCTGCACCACGCCTCTGGAGTAGTGCCACCATGGAGGACGGAATTGAAAAGCTTCTGAAGGACTTTAAGTACTGGTGTTCCACCCGCTTTCAGAAGCTCCACTGTAATTCCATCCTCGCCTGGTGCCTTTCCGTTTTTAAGGTGGTGGAGATCCATCATAATGTCGCTCAGACTGACGTCCGGGGTATCATCGGAATAGTTTCGGATAAGTATTGCTCTTGGATCGTTACTCACACTTGCGTGTTGCTCCAACGATGATGTGTATAGCTGGCCGTAGAACCTCTCAATCTCACTCAGTATCTCAAGTGTCCCGGAAACGATGCTGCCACACTCAGTCTTCAGTTTTGACAGTTGACTCTTTCTGGAAGACAGATCTTTGGCAAAGAATTTAGAGCCCTGATTCCGTTCAATCTTTTCTTCAATACGAGATGTATTGAAGTTGCGTGAGTCCTGCCACATGCATTTGAAGATCTGTCTGTTCAGTTGCTTGTATGTTGTCAAATCTGCTGACGACTGCAGCCTCATCTCCCGTCTAACAGCCATGAGATTAAAAGCTTATCATTCATATCGTCCACTGCATTGCAATCTTCTAGGCACTGAAAGCGGTTTTGGGATTCTGGATTAGAGCACGAAGGGGGACTGAGCGTTGACTTCATTAGACGAGACCTCTCTAACTTAACGTTTGGGTTCAGTGTGCCTCTAAACATTCGGCCTCTAAACATCGCTGCCAGTTTTCACCCTTGCGATCACTGAGATATCAATGAACAATTGCCGTCTAGTTATCATAATGAAGTCAATCTCATTTTTTGTCAAACCGTCGGGGCTCGACCAGGTTCACTTTCTGTGGGGTCGCTTCTGGAAGAAAGTGTTCATCATAAAGAGTCTCTCTTTCTCCATGAAGTCAGCCAGCTGCTGGCCCCTTGAGTTCCGTTGCCCTATCTCAAATTCCCCGTTCTTTCTTGTGCCTAGTTTTGCGTTGAAGTCTCCCATTAACACCGTATAGTGAGTTTTGGAGGAATGCATGACTCTAGAAATATCTTCATATATTTTCTCCACCTCCTCATCGGGATGTGCCCAGGTTGGTGCGTAAACCTGTATGATCTTCAGCGAATACCGTTTGGTGATTCTTAGTATAAGGTACTGAACCCTCGTCGATACACTCACAATCTTTACAACGTTGTTAACGAGAGAATTGTGGACGATAAATCCGACACCTCCTTGGGACAGACGGTCGCCCTCCCGGTGATAGAATAAGTTACCGGATTCGAGAATCACCGCGTCCTCCCCTCTCTTTGGACCTCGGATAATCTTATAATATTCCAGCGCAACTTGTCTATCTCTTCTTCCAGTTCCAGTATCTTCTCGTCAGTCCTCAGGGTGCGATCTTTATATGTTGCTAGGTCGAGTCGTCGTAGATGGCAACCGAACCTCCACTGGGGATTCTTAGCACCCCCTGCCCCGCCGTTACCATGGTCGCCACCGTAGCCAGGAATAGCGGGTTCGCCAGGTACTGGAGGCCATCTATTTGTGGAATTGTTCATGGGGGGTATATTGCCATAGTTGCCATGCTTGGCGAGTGCATTGGGAACCGCAGTTTTTTTGTTGTACAGTTGATGTTATCAGGAAGATGCTGCTGCCATCCTCTTGCCTGTTTTTCTCTGTCGCTTTTTACGACACTCACGGGAAGATATGGGGTAGTGGATATTCTTAACCGCCACTACACGGTAATATCTAATAATTGTGTATAACGAAATATCCTTAAATTTTATTTCGTCTGCATTTTTGCACCATTAAATATAATAAAGTTATATTAATACCGTCATTATCGTCTTCATTTTATTAGAGATTTGCACAATTATTTGATAATGCGACTGATAACTAAATAGTTATACGAGAAACTGGTATCACTGGAAGCCGTGTATGTGTGCGTGTGAAGTTGAATGATCTTGCGTCACTGAAACTCGCATTTTTACTAGACTGCGTTTCTACTGAGAAATAATTCTATGGCATATCTTATATCTAAATTACATTAAAACTTTTTTAACTATTTTATCCAACTATTAAATGTACTAAACACAAAAAAAAAACTTTTTCAACAAGTATTTACGAAAACTATTTACGTAAACAGCGTTGAAAAACTATCACTCATTCGCCTAGAATGCGCTTGCTAGACTGCGCAAGTAGCCGGGGGCGCCTCAAGATTGTAGATAATTATTTCGCGCAGGTAGTAAGAGATACGGAGGCCTGAATATAATAAATTAATTCGACTTTACAGAAAAAAAATCACCAAGTTTCCTCTCATTTTCATCGAAAATCGATAAGCCAAAAATATATTAAATAACATTTCCGATTTTTAAAAATAGTAATTTTTTTAAATACGACACGAGCATACGGCTGAACTGATGGTGAGTGATACATTTGCTGCTTACTATATTTTTATTCCGTGCAATAAGTTCTCGTCCGTCTCACATCACGCGCGGCTTCAAGTAGTAACATGAAAACGTTTTTATCGAATCAGTCACAATCGCTCCATTACGGCTAGTTTGCTATATATTTAATAATCTGTAGTTGTGTACCGGTCTCCAAGATTTGTCAGAGACATGTCTGCCACAAAATATTAACAGTTGAAGCTGAAGACCGAATGTGGCAGCATCCAGTGTCGTTCCAGGAAACCTGAGATTTTGAATGAGATTGAGAGATTCTATAACAGTTGTACACGTCATCGTTGGAGCCACGCGTAAGTGTGAGTAACGTAATCTAAGAGTAAGTTTTATCTGACGCTATTCCGATGATATCCCGGACGTTGGTTTGAGCGAGACCTGAATGGCTCTCCAGCACTATAAAAACGGCAAGGCCCCGAGCGACGATGGAATTATAGCGGAACTTATGACAACGGGTGAAAACCAGTACCTGAAGTCCTTCAGAACCACTTTTAATTCCGTCCTCTAAGGTGTCACTACTCCTGTAAGAAAATCTACAATGCTTTTGAGCCACGTCTTCGTGCTGTTTTCGAGATTTACGAATTGTCTTGCACGAAGACTCGACAACTTCCAGCCTGCCGAACAAGCCAGTTTCCGAAAAGGCTTTAGCACCATAGATCACATACATACCCTTCGGCAAATTGTACAGAAGACCGAAGAGTATATCATGCTAATTTGTCTTGAGTATGTGGACTATAAGAAAGGCTTTGATTCTGTCGAAATTTGGCGGTGCTGTAGTTACTTTAGCCGTTTAAAGTTGCCTGTCGGTATATTGAAGTGTTCGTACAGTAGGGCTACGATAGCAAACTAAGTAAAGAACGAGAGTACAAAACCTATCCAACCGCAGAGATCTGTAAAAAAGGACAAGACGACTTTATATCCCCGAAACTCTTACCGCTTCATTGGAACACGTTTTCAATTTACTGGACTCAGAAAGATACGGAACAACAATGGCGAGTACATCTCTCATCTTCGATTTGCCAAAGATATATTTATTGCATACACATCATATTTTAGTCTTCTTACTTTTAATACAGGGATGGTTTTTGGATACATAGATAATTCATAGAGATACAGATATGCGTGGAAGGATATAATTTAGTACTCTTATTAGTTTGGGGATATAATAAACCTTATTATTACATACATATAATTTACTGATGGATTTTCTAAAATAGGTTTTCATCAATAAATTCAGTGATCATCCTATTTCATCTCATTCTATTTCTCTTTTCTCCTAATAAGTTTTAGGAGCGGTATTACTTCTTATTATTTTGTGGTTTTTAGCCTCCACTAACAATATTTTGGGCATTAAATTTTTCAAAAAGTGATCAAATGAAATAATAGCATTTAAAGTTTTACTAGAATTAGGAGAATCTTCCTTTTTAATTTGGACGATAAAATAACCTGTATCTGTAGAATTATAAGGACAGAAAATTGAAATTTTTATTTTTTTTTATTCTAACGCTATTTATATGTGTGCTACTTTTGATAGAATTTAACGTTTGTGATAGAGGAATTTTAGACAATTGGGAAAGAGAAATTTCAGATGTTTCTGTACAAGCAATATTGGAAGATAAAAAAATGGGAGAGACATAAATATTTTGGGCTGATATTATGTTTCCTTGGTTAGGATTAGATTTTTAAGATGTCGAAATACGTATTACCAGTATCGCAGTCCCATTCTGAGAATAAGGAATTGGTAGAACAAACTGAAATTCTTCTATATAAACCAACCCGATTATCATGCTCTTTTTTCTTCCTTTGTTTTGTTTTATGTTTCCTTTTGTTTTTATTGGTAATAATTTTGAAGTTATCAACAATTTCTTGTGATAGTGATAGCCGTGGTTATTAAATTTTTTTTTATTAATTACCTTCTAAATCATTTTGAATTTCAATATACAGTTGGATAGGATATATTGTTAGTAATCGTTATTGTTAAATTAATTTAGTACTGTATAGAATATTGTCGTGGTCAACCATTATCAACTGTCCGCTGGGATACGCTGTCGTCACTAAACTTTAAAGTCAAGAGGCTGTATGGTCTTAGTACTTTGCTTACCTTTAAACAAAAACTAGGAGTACTTTCAGTGTGACAAACTGACAAAAAACCAAAAAATCAAAAAGTATACATACCTACATAAAATATTTCCCATTTGTTTTTATTTTATGTACATAATAACTCTTAGGTTAAAAGATGAATGATAATTCTCAAATTGACTATGAATTATCATTAAAGTATTGGGCTGATATTCCACCGACTGTTGATGGAGTTCTTGGTGGTTTTGGATTTATATCAAATGCGGATATTGAAGGTTCCAAATTATTTCTAAAATCAATACTTGCATTAGATAATGCACCAGGAACTGATCTCGCACTAGACTGTGGTGCTGGTATTGGCCGAATAACAAAACATTTGTTAATACCATATTTTAAAAAAGTTGATGTTATAGAACCTGATGAGAAATTCATAAACACTATTGTTGATTTTGTCGGTCAAGATAAAAGTAAAATTGGAACTTTATACAAAGTTTCTTTGCAAGAATTTGAGCCAGAAAAGAAATATGATATTGTTTGGAATCAATGGGTATTAGGGTATTTGACAGATGAGGATCTAGTTCTATACCTCCAACGTTGTAGGTAAGTGAAAACTAGTGTTTACTATAAAATGAGTAATAGAAATATTACACTGTTAAATTATTATCAATGTTGGGTGTATAATTTTTCACAATTTTCTATATCATGCAAAAATTTGCTTCACAGGGATGCTCTGTCTGAACATGGTATGATTGTTATTAAAGAAAATGTCACATCATCAGGCATAACAGAAAAGGATGATACAGATTCATCTGTTACAAGATCTCTTAAGCAATATATGAAAATTTTTAAGCGAGCAAATCTTTATAGAATAAAACAATGCAAACAAACTAATTTTCCAAGTGGAATTTATCCTGTTTATATGTTTGCTCTTGTGCCAAATGGACGTGTTACAGAATCATCTCACATTATGAAAACAAGAAGTACTAGAAGTAGCATTGTAAATACCCAAATTTGTAATAATAATAAACAGTAAATTTAAGCTATAGTAAATATTAATATTTGTATTTATTATGTCAACATGACATACATAATATGTTTTCCTTCTGTTATGTGTGTTTCTTGTATGTGTATAATAATTCACTTGGACTAATAGGATGAAATCACATAGCAAAAGCACAGCTTTTCTATGGACAGTGGCTTTTTTATACATCATTCATCTTTATCAGTACAGCCCTTCACAAGTCTACTGCTGAGCGTATGTTTCCCCTAAGAAATGCCACAATATGGTCTTGAGCCACCTGCAACCATCGGCTTCCTGAATGTCTTACCAGGTGTTCACTCCATCTAGTGGGGGTTGCCTCATTTTTCCCCAACCAATATGAACCTGCAACTTGAGAGCCTTACTTCCCTATCGGTTGTCAGTTCTTTGAGCTATCGGGCCATAGACCTGAAGGGTCAATGGACCTAACTGATTTGTTGGGCTATGTTGGTTACTCTGGCTCTACTGCAGATATTCTCATTTCAAGTTTTATCATGCAGAAAAACCCTCAGCAAAGCCCTTCCATGGCTTGCTGAGCGACCTTGAGCTTACTCATAAGGCCAGCAGTGAAAGACTATTGCCCTGTTTATCAAAACTCAAAAGTCTACAAACAAACAAGTTCACAAGTTACACTTTACAAGAAAGTTTTTTACAAGTTCATGTAAATTACGGACAAAAAGCATAGGAATAGTAAAACTTTTTGTCAGGACCACACACAACCAAACAGTTAATGGAATGATTTCCATGTCAATCTACGAATACTTCTTTTTGTTGATGTAGGGCATCAATTTTTATCAAGGTACCATCAAGACAGATAAATTAATGACATTTCTTTCAACATAATATGAAACTTCTGTACTACCTTCTGCATATTATTCGACCATTTAACATAGTTTTCAAACATTACGGTATTGACGGCTGCTACAACAGTGTGGACTGCATTGCATGCTCTGCCTTTTGTTACACCATGCATGTCAGAAACAGCGTGGTATTGAGCTCCAGTTCCCAACCAATGTAGAGCTATTAATAATATTAATTTAGTTGACGAGGCATGGTTTCTGTTTGTATTTATTTATAAATGGCTACCCAAAATGTTAATTAATTGTTCCAATTTTTCAGCTTTAAGTCGAAATCTTTCATTAAATTCATAGGTCGTCTCCATATGACTGTAATCAATTCTTGTTTCTATATGTTCTTGGTTTCATTATGACACATGTAAGACGGAATGGAGAGTCGCTGGACACTCTTTGGATTTGCTATTGTAACGCTCACCCCCTTCGTCTTCGCTTAATAAATATATTATATTATTTATAATTAGGTAATTTCCCTTTTTAAATAAAATTATATATATGTGACCAGGATAAATAAAATATGTTTTGGTCTTTCTAAAGGTTTAAAATAGGCAATTTGTATTATTTTTGGCGTGATCGTCTTAGATAGGAACCTTATTTACGTTGTGTTTGTTTAGTGACTTAGTTTTTTTAGGTGTCTTTTGAAAGAATGAATATTCACTAGAGCAATTGAAAGCTGTTGGTAGTGCCTTATAAGCTAAGTGAACCCCGTTCACTAAGACAGGGCTCGAGAAAGGTTAAGAACTTAAAACGTCCCTATTCCACTTGTATCAGGTTTACATTTCTAATTTATTATTATTCATCCCTTCCCGATGTAGGGGAGGCGCACGGCTCCACACACGCCGTACGCGGTGGGCGCCAACCATTTTGATGTACTCCCCCCGAAGGGAACGCTAATTCGGGAACTGGACCGTAGTCCACAGCAAAATAACTGGCGAACCACTAAAAGAGGGCTTGGCCCCTTGGTAGTGCGTAAGCACAAACATCGACCGAAGTCGCGCATGTCAATGCGTGTAAACGCCATACGGAATACGAACGAATCCAGCCACGGTGAATGTACGTCACACGGCTTAGGCAAATAGGCACACTGGCCGTAAACCCGCCAGACCGCCGCTCCTACAGACGTGATGTAAGTGTATGGCATCACCACCAATTGCATGATCAGTACGGCTACTAACCGCAGAGCGTGTCATGAGTCTACCGCTCACCTCAAGGGAATGGGGTCCCACGTTGTGCGGCTTTCGGCTGCAGCCTTGAGTCTCCTCAGATCCTCCCTCCGGTCCGCATGAGGTCGACACATAAGCTCCACCAACCAATACAACGGCAGATATAGCCAAAAAGCAGTTATAGGATGTTAGTAATAATTTGCCATCAGAAAGGGTTTGTGTAACTGACGTTGAGTCAAGTTGCCTTCAAACATTTAAAGGTGGGAAAGTTACATAGATATATTATTATGTTGTTTTATAAAACATCATGGAGGTCAGACAGTCTGCAGCCCCGTAATGAAGGGACCCGACTTGGGCAAAGTTACTTAGGTGTGAGTCAAACCAAGACGCAGAGAGCGCCATTGAGAATAGTGTCCCACCAAACAACCATCGCAGAGACGCAATGCTGCAAAATGCAACAAGTATCAATACGACTATCGTCGGCTTGCACCATCTCAAGGTCCCCCATACATTCCAGCAGACATCACCACCCGCATACCTTCATCGACCAGAACCACAAGAGTGCGTCGAATCAGGCGCAGCACACCGCAGATCCATCATAAGACGCAATACCGCAAGCAGCAGTAAGCATCAATGCAACTATCATACGGTTGGCGCTCCCTCACAACACACCCACATGATCTCATATCGACTTTGGTAACAGAATTTGTATTGTTGTTAACTAAAAAAATTATACCAACGTATCATAGTAGCACGCTACTAAGACGCTAGTGAACAAAACTCCACGTATCATAGCTTAATGCACTAAGACATGAAGTTGAGTATGCCTGTTACACTTAAAAGTGCTACCAAATACACTCATCCCAATCCGAAAGATAGAAGACGCATCGCTATGCGCTACGACGCCGCCCACAAACGGTATGGGTGTGCGATGTCCACGGGAAAGCTGTGTTGCTACAATAAACCTGCTTACCACCGGCATTAATATGATATGTCTAGGACACATCGGTTAGCGAGTCTAAGTTTACCTCGGATGAATTGCTCGTGAAGCAGCATACACTCCACCATAATAATCCTTTTCAAGTCCCTTATATGGGACTAGTCATTTTGCTACAGTACTAACAGCAGTCGGTCACCCGAACACCCCATAAATGCTTATGCATCAAGAGACCTATAATAATACTTTTGTATCATAGACCTTATTTTCATAAGTCATTATAATAATACTTTTGTATCATAGACCTTATTCATAAGTCATCTATAGGGTGACTCTTTTAATGCAATTCATCAGAGACTTAAGAGCTTTTGTATCATAGACCTTACTTTATAGTCATTATTATTATCATATTATTTTGTTATGCATCAAGGAGACCTACTATAATAATTCTTTTGTATAATAGACCTTACTATTATATGTCTTTAAGATATAGGACTTCAACCCACAACTCTACTATTGTGATGCTTATGCATCATGGAGACCTTATAATAGAGCTTACTATCGTAAGTCCCTAATATAGGACTAGTCATTGTGCTACAGTACTTCAAGCAGTCGGACACCCGATCACCCTATATATATGTACAACTTTGAGTATGCGTCTCCGGCAGCTCCTCCATACAAGCCATCTATACATGAACACCCTCCATAACTTGGAAAATTTTCTTTTATACACGAACTCCCTCCATGATTTAGACAATTTTTAACCAATTTTCTAATTATCTTATAAATGTTATTTATACTATATTAATATTAATTATAATTCATCATAGAGACCCTCTATAGTATTGCTTTTATATCATTGAGTTTATTATCATAAGTCCCTAATATAGGACTAGTCATTGTGCTACAGTACTTCAAGCAGTCGGGCTCGCGACCACGCCATATATATGTATAACTGCAGGTATGTATCTCCGGCAGTTCCGCATTACAAGACATCTATACGTGAAGACCTTCCATAACTTAGGAAAATTTTCATTTATACATGAACTCAGACAGCCTTCGACATTGCGGAGCCGTTACAGAAAGACGCAAGAGGGACTCCTAAGATCGTTCATGTGGATCGCTTGGCGCATTATTATGGGGCCAATAATGCTCGGGACGAGCATGTCTTAGGAGGGGGCAGTGTTGCACGCCTAAGTTGACGTCATGTACCCGGCACTAGCACCATCTAGTGTTGGGGACGAGAGTGAGGGGAGCTTTCCAGAAAATGACATCACTAATCTTTCAACCGACAGCGCCATCTAGTATCGAAACGAAGAACTAAGCTTCTAGAAGCTCGCCGACCTTCTTGCTCGCCGACCTTCTTGACCGTACCCTGGAAAATTTCAACAGCGCGCTCTTCCTCCCGCTGTGGTCTACTCTTGAGCGAAATACCGATGGAGTTGATCTCACATTCTCTCTTGATTTGTTAACCTCTTGTCCGGACTGACGAACGTCTTGACGTCTTCCTCTTTCCGCCCGTTCACGTACGACATATTATGTACTTGCGTACATATAACTCGCAGCGTGGTTCCCTGTATAACCCATCCCAATAACGTTCTCACGGCAATGGGCTGTTTACGATGATCCTATACGTAAATTACGTGATACATTAAATGCTAATTGTCAGATTCGATTAACACGTTAGACTTCACATTATTATAACAAATTCCGTTCCAGCCACGTAAATATTTCAACAGTAAACATTCTTTACCGACGGACTGCGAACCTACATTTCAATTATTAATTATGCGAGCACTTATTACGTATGTCCCGTTTTTCGTCTTACTACGTATCCCTATTTTCACTACGCGGCTGTTAGCCTCTCGTTGGCTATTCGATACACCTCGTATGTTCAGTGGCTTCATCGGCCCTTCCGCACCTAAATCACGAGCTAATTTCTCATCAATAAGTGAGACCGTGGACTCTTCGTCGAGGAGCGCGTAAGTTTCAATCTCCCTACCTTACATCACGGGGCCCATCCTCTACGCGGCGTGTACCTACAACTTTTTTCGACGGCGGCGCGTCTCTCTTTACGGACATTTCCCTAAGCGACGCGGCGGACATGTAAGCATGACTTAACGCTCTGTCACCTTCCCTCATCATCAACCTAGACAATGTGACGATATCCGGTTCGTCAGCACTACCGTAGTGCTCTGCATAATCGCACCATCGTGACCGTAAGTGAGGATTTAACTCCTAGTGACCACTCTTATTAGCATGGGATTCTGTTAGTACCCTTTACCGTCGACGATATTCATAATACAAACTATATTTTAAAGCATAATTGCAAACATGTTCCACTCCTGACCGGTTTGACCCGGGCGCACGATCGATTATGACTTCTGGGCGGCCGTAACACTGCGCTAATGTTCGCATAATATCCGCTGGGTACCTCGCGGTAAATAACAGCGCAGAGACTGCTTACCTGGCCTCACCACGTAAACAGTTTCTTAACCTTGCCATATTTTCCGTATCCGTAAATCCGTATAGCTTAGTGGATTCTTTCATCGCGACTTTAAACGCTAACCATTTCGCGTGTGCACCGTTAAAAAATAGGTAAGTCCTGTATTTGCTTCGCGGCGGCGAACCTAAATCTCACCATGCTCTTTAACGCTTCAGCAAGCCGTTCAATTCCCCTATCTTTCCCACGCAGGGTGGGTGGTTGACTTATCTCTATTCCTATCCCTAATAATCCGGTCCGGCGATATACGACGATTCGGGGATGTATCGCGATAATACAGCGACCGTGACCTATGGACATCGCGACGATTTGGCGACGATAATCTACGTTCCTCGCGGTGATGTGGCGATGACGACCTATGTATTGGCGATAGAGTGTGGTATTGGGCGCGCAACCGTCCTCTCCTGGGCATCTTCATTATACACGGGTAGTGCAGCGGCGTAATCGGTCCCCTTTTCCGTTGGGGCTCGCACTAGATCGACGCGGGGTGCAGGCTGAGATGTGCGGTGGGGTGGCTCCCCCCGGAGCCTCCATGTTATCTAACCAATGATCGACACGGCTCCTATTCTCGGCGACATCAATTGCATCGAGACTTTCCTCATCAGTTTCTTCCTGTAATTGCGTAATGTCCCTAGCGTATTTTTCTTAATAAAATCATACTGTATCTCTAATTGCTTCCTACGAATCGCGGGGAGTTCTTTAGCTGCTACTCGAGTTGTTTGATTCTTGCGATCGCGCTAGCTGTCGACCGGGCTGAACGAACAGACGGGACGCGCGGTACGGGCCTACGAACAGCGTTGTTAACTGCGGACGCGGCGTGTTGTGTCGTCGAATTTGTTTTTGTTATCGGAAAATCTTCAATAATCGAGGCGAGTGTATCGGTACGCGGTGCGGATGTATTATTCTATAACATTCGTTCGGTTGTCGACACGGACATGCGGGGCGCGGCGTCGCGGGCACAACTAGAACTTGGTGTAACCGCACTTCGTCTTTTAGCCGTAAGATATATGTATACCGACTATATTAATATAATGTAATATGTATTATGTACCCCAACAGAAACTGTAAGTTATTAGTTGTAAATGGTAAATTGATACAGATGTGGGGGAGGGGGTAGGTGAGGCGTGGTTAAAAATTTTAATTTTTTTTCCATTATATCATTGTTCAGAATCCAAGTTTCCTGAAGTCACGTCGCACGTATAGCATAAGTCTCTGATGTATCGGTGTTAACTGTTAATGGTGAACGATTCGGTCATTTGACCCGGGTTACGTATAAGTATTGATGATTGTATGCGCATTTTTTTAACGTTCCGGGTTAAACGAACGACGGAAACTACATAATCTGTGACCTATTGACTGTTTGCACGAATTATGAAATGTCCGACCCAACATCGATTTCTGGCCGAAGCCGAAAGCTTAAAAAAACTAAGAAATACAATTAAGGATTGTTAATAATATGAATAATTTTTGACATTAAAATTAAAAGTTTACATTGTCTGATATAAAAAGGTAATTTTAATCTTTCTCTCCGTTTTTAATCAGTCTCCCATTCGCAACAGTTCGTTCCGTTTCGGCACTTGTTAGTAAAGATGGGCGTTTGAACTATGTATAATTAAGCATACAATTTTTAAAACAGCACTTTTGAATGTAAACAATTTAACAAATTAAATTTAAAATTAACGTTAATTGCTTATTCCACTTAATTAAACTGGCTCGCCTGTATTTTGAATAATTTAAAAAAGCACCATCTAGGACTATTATTAATAACAATACAGCTATTAGACTACCGGAGTCAAAATTAAATTTATCAAATTATTCAGACAGTTCATAACCTGCGTTAAATACGAAGGAAAGTGGGTTGAATTTTTAATATAGTGAAATAAACTAATACAATAACAGCCGAAATAGTGTTTGTTGTCCGTTTTAAGTTGTATTCACGTCACAACTTGCTAGAAACCGAATTTCGGCCTATTTGGCCGAAGCCGAAGCTTTGGTTGGACACTACATGGCATATTATCGAAAAAAGATAACGGATACACATCCAAAACCTAACATAAAATAAAGCATAGTTTTTTTAAGTTTCTATAATTTTATTATCTATTTATTTCAGAAATTTATTCTATTTCATGCATCGTATCTTCTTATAGGGCTAGTATCGACATTAAAATTGTTAATTTTAATAAAATTCCTTATAAACTCGCGGTCACTATCCGTTAATAGAGCCCAACTTTCTAGCTCTACTAATATTTCTAAATTCATACAACTTTGTAATATTCTTTCCACAGAAGTCACAGTCATGAAATCTGATTGCAAAATACGTAATTCCCTTAAGTGTATAAGTGGATTTTTGTCTAATATTTGAAACATAAAATCATCAGTAAATTGTACAGCTGTACCAATATGAATAAATTCTACATTTAAACAGTTCGTCAGTAAAAATAGCAATTGTTCGTCTGTACAGGTACTTACACAAGTTAATCTTTTTAAATTTCTGAAGGGTAGTATTTCCAATTTTTTTGTATACAGGGAAGTGTGCTGTATCAAAGTACAATTATAAAGCGTAAAATTTTCAAGTAGTGGACACATCTGACTAATGTACATTAAAGCATTTAAATCAATTTGATCGACATGCTCAAGATGTAAATTTATAATATTACATCCCTTAACTTGAAGTACTTGTTTAATTTGATCCGCATAAAAGTCACATGATAGTAATTTTAGATCACATAGGTGTTCTAAGCCTATTAATACCATTAAATCGCTTTGCAAAGTATTATGAAAAACTGTCATGCTACGAATAAAGGGACACATTTGAACAGCCAATTGTAAGTGATTGTCTGTAGCGTAACGACTCACGTATGTTTTTAGCTTAAGTTGTTTAAGTCCTATTTCCATCTTATGTATAAATTCTAAAACTCTTCCAATTTCGTCACATCTACCTACGTCTTCTAAATTATCGCAATGTAGAAGTAAATTTGCAAAGCCGGTCCAAGTAATTGATGTCCTATAGAGCTGAACGCTCCTCAATTTCCTCAGATTACAAATTATATCAATGCTCTCATTTGATATACATTTTGAAGATGAGACGTCTAGTTTCTCGATAAGGGGGCAATTTTTTACAATACATATTAAAATGTTGTCAGTGCAGTCATAGTTAATAGAAAGATACTTAAGACAATGTAACTCCTTTAGTGATTCGATAATACCTCCTTCCATATCTGCAGTTTTCCATCCCCCTGAAAGTGAACCTAAATTTAAGTATACGAGTCCTTTAAGCATGTGTAATTTAGTATAAAAAACTGACCGAATCATTTTTGGAATTTTATCTATAGATAGGTATGTAAAATTTTTGGTAAAGAGTACCTCTGACATTTTTACTATTACGTTCATTTGTGTGACAAATTTACCCATAGAACCTCCAAACCCCAATGAGTTTTTAGTTTTTTCTAATAAGTCAGATAACGCTCTAATTGTTTCAACTGCTAATGAGTCGTAGACCATCCATGGAACGTTGATATCTAAATAAAAGCGAATAACATCGATGTTCTGCGCTAGAACAACTTGCGCATTACTAATACTTTCATGAGCGAGCTTTGCTGCAGACTCCATTTGTCTTTCCGCTTGACCTGCTATCCAATCACCGAGCCTCATTAAAGCCAAATTCTCCAACTTTTTTGGTTGTTTATATCTGGTCATGGTTAATCTGTAAAACATATCAAGTATATTTAAAAAAAAATCAAGGACTTAATCAACTATTACTATTAGTAAATAATAAACAAATATTATGTATTTATAGGTGTACGTAAGTACAAAATTAATTTTAAATTAATTAAAAATTCATCCGTTTGTGCATTTGAGAAGTGGTCATTAGCACTTTTTTATGTGTTTAAATAATAGTCTAGTCAAATAGGGATTTAACCTCAGAATGAGAGTTAAGCCATATGCAAAAATCGGTGAACATAATCTACATAAAACAATATATGCGCGTCGAATATCACTTTTTTAAAGTCGGATAACTAATGATTAGCCTTGCTTTTGAAAGGTTGTTGAACAGAGGCCTATGTTCAGCAGTGGACTTGTGAAGGGCTGTAATGATGATGATGATGATTGAAAGGTTGTTATTGTTAATAAAATAATATTATTAATGTTTTGAAGACATACAGGTATAACCTTAATAGGTTACGAAGGGCTTAATGCCTGTTAGTCAAACTATGGCGTGGTGAAAAATTGTAGCGGGTACCTTAAATAAGATAGTGTTATTATTGATTGGAATAGTATTAGGATTTGTTAAAACTGGAAGATGGCTCAGAGAAGGGTCAATTATTGTTTATGATGATTCAATATTTCATATTGACTTTCTGATAGATAAAATTCATGAAAAAAATGAATGTGAGCATTATCTATTACGGTCTGTTAATTTGATAACTAGTTACCGATTTGGCTATAAGTGTTTATAACTATTTTGCCCTTTTTCAATGATATTTGTTTTATAGATTTGAAAAATGACATTGTTAACGTTACCGTATAGATATATTCCAATTGATCGACATCTTAATATTTAACTATTGATCATCATCTTTAAGTATGACTTCTACGTAGTGTTGCCCAAAATCGGTCTTGGTCTTGCAGTCTTGGTCTTTTTCTTGCATTTTTGCAAGACCAAGATCAAGAACAAGACCGCCTAATTTTAGCAAGACCAAGACCAAGACTGACCGTGCAAGATTTGAGCAAAAACAAGACTATGCCTGCGAGACTCTTGCGTCTTGCAGTTAGGAATGAGTGTCGTTTCAGGGAGTATGGGAGTTCGGGTATACGCTTAGGGACTCTATGAGACGCAAAAAAAATATAAAAAAAAATTTGGAAAATTGGACTTATGCGCATTACGAACAATACCATAAACATACATAGCGGAGAAAATATCATTAAAAGAAAAAATTGTCCCTGTTTTGACCATCGGCACTTTGATAGTGCGCGGCGTTTTGTTGTCGGCATCATCAAAGGTCGAATACTGACCTGTCAAAGAAATTTTGCAGCTATTCGGAAGTACAAGGTCAAGATACACGCGCCGGCGGCTTCTATTGATATCGCATTCAATCGTCGCCTCCGCGCCGCACACATTTGACACTGTTTGAATGCCGCCACAGAGTACATGTTCCAAAGAATAAAATAAGTTTACGGGTGCTCAGAATGGACACGAATACATTATGCTGATCTCGCAAGGAATATTGTAATTAGATAATGGTAAGGATGGGTATAATAATTACTTACTATTATTATTATTACCTAATAGATAAACATGCAAATCTCGATTTTTGGAAGTGTGTGTTTTTAAACACAAAGTGTTCGAATATGTCGTCACCCATTTGATAAATATTGTAGACACTTTTAACACACTTGAAACGTGTAAACATTTTGTACAATGCTAATCGAATAATATAAAAATTGTGAATATTAAATAAAAGCGTAAAATAAGATCTATGTACATTTTAGGAGCCCGAGTATCTCTTAGAGAGCCGTTTAAAGAAATTGATTGCATCGAATTGATGTAAATAATAGTGATCTGCACAATTTTAATAGTAGAAATAAAAATAAAATCACAATACCTTCTTTCCGGTTACACAAAGTATAAAATGCGTTCTTGGGTAGCGATATACGCTTTTATAATAAGATTCCAAAAGAAATGTTAGATCTTTCACCTTTTCAATTTAAGTCAGACAAAAATGCTTGGAACTGACCTCTCGTACTACACAGGACTAACTAGAAATTTCTAAACTGATTTGGTATCTACATATACATTTGACATTTTATGTGAGGAGTGATAAGTTTACAATTTGACATGAGTGACGAAGAGTCGAATAGTTCTAGTCGGAGTAGTGAGAGTTGGAGTTATAGATCTAAAAGACCTAAAAGTAAATTTGATGAGTTTTTCGACATAATTCATGCATCCCAAATTGCTTTGTATAAATTATGCCAACATAAAAAGGTTGAAATAAAAATGAAAAACAGAAACACTTCAGGCTTAAGGAAGCATCTAATATCTTACCACAAAAAGGAATCACAAATATTTCTTCCTGAAAAACCAAAATTAAGTGGAGATATCACAAGCTTTTTAATAACCACCGGAAAAAGTGGACAGGTAAGAAAAAATATACTTATCACACAATTACATAACACATATTATATTATGTAACTAGCGGCCGCCTGTGACTTAGTCCGCGTACAATATCTGATTTCCTATGAGATTTTGAAATTTTCTCGCTGCAAAAGTCTTACCTAAGTATAAAGAGGCTATATAGGTAAAGTTTAACTATGCAAGTATTTATTATTTAAAACTAATAAAGTAAATGTCGATCTTCATATCTATACTTTAAAAATATAGGACTTGCATGTAACCATTTTACCCCAATTTCACCCCCTTAGAAAGTAGGGTTAGGATTTCGTAAAACAGCTTATTCAGGATTTTATTATTGAAAACTTATAACTTTAATGCCGATTTTCGTGTCTCTAACTTTAAAAACGTAGGACTTTCATACAAATTTCCAACTCCCATTTCACTCTCTTAGGGATAGATTTTCTCAAAACCGTTTCTTAACTGATCTCTATGCCATAAAAGGAACCCACCTTACAAACTTCAAGTTTGTATGTTTTATAGTTCCTGAGATATCGTTATAGTCAGTCAGTGAGTGGTAGTTATATATATATATATATATATATATATATATATATATATATATATGATTATAGTGTTAAATATGTATTCATAATTCACTCATATTTTCATTTGTTTTTATAATTGGCGAGCATGTTATTCAGTAATAGCAGTGACAACATCACGACAGCTACAGTTGATTGGATGGTTAAAAAATATCTTCCCTTCTCATTTTTCGATGACGAAGCTACACAAGTATATTTTCTACTACAGCTACACAAATATGGTGTTTCCTAAAAGGTCCACACTTAGAAGGAAGGTCAAAGAACGGTTTGAAGAGCTTCAATTGAATCTTAAGAAACGACTACAACAATTTTCATCTAAAATGTCATTTACCATTGATGGATGGACGTCAATTGCTGGTAGGAGTTACTACGGGGTCACTATTCATTATATAGACAACGAATGGAAGTATCGATCTGTAGTCCTTGATTTTATACCATCACGCGGTCGACATACTGGGGAAGATATTGCAACGATTTTCCACGAATGTTTATGGGAATATGACATAATTGATAAAATACAGGGTATCACGGTCGACAACGTAACTGCAAATACCAAATTTATGTACGAATTGGACAAACAGCCGCCACACTTTGATTCAGACAATCAACATTTCCGGTGCTTTGCTCACATTTTGAACCTTGATGTACAAAATTTATTAAAGATCTTAGCATTACACAGTGAAACTGACAATAAGGGACAAGAACAGCAGTATGAAGATAATGAAGACGAAACTGAGGAAAATGAAGAATATGTGCCAAATATTGCTGACTCACGTACAGCTATAACAAAATTACGCAGTACGCAGTAAAATAAAAAGAAGTGAGATATTGAAGAGGAAGTTTCAGTCTGCTTGTGAAGCAGCTGGCGTGCCATCAAATCTGAACTCCATAATGGACTGTCCAACGAGATGGAATTCTACACATGATATGATTGGATTTGGTTTAAAAGTGAGAACTGGCATTAACATATTGTGCACTTCTGTCACGGAATTGAATGATTTTCAAATCACAGATAGTGAATGGCAAATACTCGAAAAAATACATAAGTTTCTAATAAACTTTAAACTTCTATCAACGAAACTTGGTGGAGAAAAATATGTTACATTACCGCTGGTCATTGTATCATTCAATCTCTTGCTCGATAAAATTGAATCCATGGTAAAACAATTAGATGAGAAACCTAATCGATCCGAAGTGGATGAAAGGCTCATTCTGGGTTTTCAAGCAGCTCGAGACAAAATGCTTAAACATTATAAAAAGAGCAACTGGATTTATTGTACCTCTAATTTTAGACCCAAGGCATAAGACTCAGACTTTTGACATGACATTATGGGGGAAGCAAATTAAAACAGAAATCCTGCGCAAATTTAATGAACTTTATAAAAAATATAAAAGTCTACACTCAGTGAATGCATCTCTAGAATCACCAAGAAATGAAAAGAAAGTATGTGAATATGATGAAGATGAAGACGTAATAGACTTTGAGAAATTGTATGCATGTCCCTCGACGTCATCTGGATCTGGATCTTTTCATCAAGGCTTAGTTATAGACGAGTTGGAGAAGTACCTAAGTAAACCCAGAGCCGCCAGTTCGGAAGACATTTTAGAGTGGTGGAGGACGCATGAGACAGAATATCCAACTTTATCGAAGATGGCCCGTGATTTTCTTTCAATACCTGCAACTTCAGTACCTGCTGAGAGATTATTTTCTAAAGCATCATTAGTAATTAGAAAACATAGAAATAGGTTAAGTGATGAGTCAGCCAGATGGTTACTTTGTATTAATTCTTGTAAAAAAATTTTGTAATTAATATAAAGTAACAGTAATGTCAAAGCTGTTGTGTACTGTTATGTAATTTAATTTGTATTGTATTTTATTTTTTTATTTAAATAAATGGTAAATTGTATAACTCTTTTATTCCATTTCATATAAGGGTCTATCAATCTCTTTCTAGACAGATAATGTTCTTTATAATACAGTCAAGTTAATGTCATTAATTTGTTTTTTATATGTTTTGACTAAGTTTTAGCACATGTAAGCTTATTAAATGTAAACGTTTATTAAGAAACAGACTAACTCCCGTGGCCGTGAGACTTGGTAGACAGCTCAGTTGGTTAGAGCATCGGCACGGATCGCTTAGGTCGTGAGTTCAAACCCCACCCGGTGTTAGTTGATTTTTCGAATTTCTCATTAAATGTTTAGACATTTATTAATTTGGTTGGTCTTTCTATGGCTATGTTAATTCAAGCTCAAAATGTGCCTACTCTGTAAGTTGTTCTAAGATCTAAAGTAACGTTTAATAAATAACAATAGGCTAATAGATAATTGCGAGACTTACGAGACTCTTGCTGCAAGACCAAGACCAAGAACAAGACTGAGAGCGCAATACCAAGACCAAGAACAAGACCAGGTAAGGGAGAGACTGGCTAAGTCTCGTCTTGTTCTTGCATTTGGGCAACACTACTTCTACGTGTGTACGCACTTAATACGTAAGTAATTTACCTACCTGTACCAAAACTATATTCAAACAGTAAAAACCAAAGTTTCGGGTATTGCCTAGCACCCAATGGCCGAATTCGCTTTTTTCAAAAGTTGCCGAAGTAAATTTTCATTGTGAATAAAGGCTCTAAAACATTTAGTTTCGTGTAGGAAAGTACGTGTTTTTGTGGTCAGTTTGTTGTCAGATCTTTTTCGACCAAAATAGTTTCCATTTCTTGCAATTACTTTGATAGTGCTGAACAACCAACCCACGGCACACAAGGTGGAATCTGTAATTAAATATTAATAAGTATTAAAATAAAACAAAAGGCCGATCTGCTGGGCTTTCTCTTTGCGTCCAACTGGCCTTTTGATGACGGGGGAAACACACCGTCGACTATCCCGCGGAGTGAGTGCTCCATGCAGGATGTCCTGTTTACCCAATGCTCAGTGCGCAGAGCACTTCTTTCCCTTGACGTCAACAAGTTGAGTGGGCCGGATGGCGTCCCTCCTAATGTGCTGAAGACGTGTGCTCCGGAGTTGGCACCGGTTTTAACGCGTCTTTTCCGGTACGCCTACTCCCTCTGGATGACTGGCGGTCCACCACCGTGCGATTTGTAAGAAGTTTTCTTCCTCGCACAACTTCCTTGTGGAATCAACTACCACCAGAGATTTTTCCGGATCGATACGACTTAGGGACCTTCAAGAAAAGAGCCTATTCCTTTTTAAAAAGCCGGCAACGCATCTGCAATTCCCCTGGTGTTGCAGTTTTTCCTGGGTAGCGGTAATCACTTACCATCAGGTGAGCCATATGCTCGTTTGCCCCCTTTCCTATAAAAAAAGAAAAAACTCTTTATATACTATCTGTGGATAGCATGATTTGTGACTCATTTAGTCATCAATTTAAGGAAAAAAATTTGCTTCTTTAAAAGAATTAGTAACTAAGTATTATTAAATTGGTTTAAGGTCAGGAAGGGAAAGCTACGGAGAGCACGTTCTATGATAGATATGTGCAACTAAAAAGAGAGAATAGCAGTGAAATAGCAGCTTCACGCTGCTGTTTTTTGCGTGGCGATTGCAGAGAACCCGATACCCTTTTACTAGGAACGGAGCAATTCATTATAGTTTCCATCGTTGCCAACTTCATCCCATCATTATTCAACATCAACGCATCTGCATTTGTTAGTTGAGGATAAATGTAGAATGTCTATCGCCTACAGCATCCACTTACTATCAGGTAAAGTACGTGCTTGTTTGTCAATTTAATTTTAAAAAAAATGTAACTGTTGTTACAGTTGTAGTAATCTGTGACTTCCTTGCATCTTGACTTTCTTGAGTCGTGTGTGTTAGTTTTTAAACCGTTTTGTGTGTCCGATACACTTTAGTATTCACCACCACGCGTCCGTTTCGATTATAACAAACTTATATGAGTTGTGAGATGTCCAACGTTGGTGAATAGACTATTCGGAATAAAGTTCTTTTGTGGAAAGGAATAAACTTGAGTACAGTGTGTAAAATTGTCCTCCAGAAAATCTGTTATTTGATGAACAGAAATTTTCTTCTTTATAACCTAGTTTTAGTTAAAAGGGGTCACGACACCACGAGCACAACAAAGCTGTAATATTTCCCCATTTTTGTCTATACGACATTTTCGGGAATATACGCGAGGCGTTAATCTTTGTTTAACTCTTACACCGTACTACTACTACGACTACTACTAAATATCATTGCAACGTAATAGTTGTTCGATTGTTATTTTATTTTATTAGCACACAATTTTCATATGAAATCATTTTTAAAACAATCTAAAATAACAGCAGAACAACAGCAGATCTGGTCACAAAAATAGTTGCAAAGGTTTATGTTCAAATATTTAACGTTAACAAAATATTTACTTAATATCAAAAAACATTACATAATTATATTATTTGTATTATATAATTCCTAATTTCCTAATTTATGTGATTTAATAATTAAATTATTTTATGAGTAAAATCTATTTTCGCTCTGAATTGTGAAAGGAGCTGGTGATATATAAGAACGTATTTTTAGTTATTTTAAGCAATGAATACCTACCATTTACACAAAACCTTTACACATTTAGTGACACTGATTTGGAAATCTATTCGTTTTTCTTAGATAATTAAAAGTAACGCTATTATTCCTGTTAATATTTAAAAAAATCTCCTGCGCGTAACACAGCAGAATGTAATGAAAACACAAATAGCGATGTGCGTTGATCTATTTTTACCCTTTCGAAGATTGCTCAAACGTTCTCGAATTAGTTTTAAGCTTGTTTGCACTACTAGATACATTATGTCGCCAACTAATACTTTACGTAAAGAAATTAAATGTGACTTTATACTCGATGAATTTTTACTTTTATAGACTTCATTTATTCCAATTTATTATTTAACTATTTTTTTATTCATAATAATTAATACCGATCTAATAGATTATTTACTTATACTCATGAAATAAAATGAAATGAATGATATTTATTAAATATAGATTATTACATAATACTTATTGAAATTCATTTTTTTATTTACCAACTGGTTTGGAAAATACCTCTATACAGGGAAGAACCAGAAAGAAACTCAACGGTACTTTTTAAAAAAACGTATTTTACATTACAATAATTTTGTTTGTACAATTTTTCTTTAATAAAAATTTAAACTTGTTTATTGACAAATTTTGTACATTTTCTGGGATTTTGTTGCATAAGCGTATATATACATTGCTCCATAAAAGAAAAACTAATTCTGTGGAGTCTAGTAATTGGTATTACAAGCTTCTTCTTCTTCTACAAAATTCTTTTGAACAGGTATTAAAATTCTTTTTGACTCTTGACTTGGCGACGGTTGCAGAAGTATTTAATGACTATGTTGTCAAGATAGGAATATCAGTGAAATATTTCTCAAACAGCGCTGCGACTTCTTCATTTGATCTAGTCAGTTAATTATCAATTTTTATAATTGATAATTTGTGTTACGAGGTATGTCTTTACCGGTTTTGCTATTAATTATACTCCACGTCATTTTATTTTTATTTTTAGCAGTTTTAATTTTAGTGCTAATATCTAAGGATTTGACTGCGGAGCACACTCAAACATTTTAGAATATTTTTGGCGTATTCTCTAAAAATATCGGAAAGTTTATATGATCTTTCATGGTAAAGTTCATATAATCTTCGTCTGCTTTTACGAATTCCTTCTGTCACTCATTCATAAAATCCTTGCGATTGTTACTGGAAAATGTTTTAGAAGTAAATGTTTTATTAAATTAATTGCTTATAAGGGTAAATAGTCTGAATTGTTCTTGTAAGAAAGCGATAGAAGGTTTTTTTTTTATCATATTACTCCCAAATGTCTCCAGGCGTTTTGCGTTAATCGGAACAAACACGATTTTCTCAATTTCCTGTTTTTGTGCATATAAGGTAATGAAACCAGTCCACACTGATCTGAACTTTATTTTTGAATTATTATTTCGTTGATTAGTACATCTGTAAAAATATTCTCAATACAAGTAGCACTACACCCGCAATACGTGTTGCTTCAAAGAATAAATTATTAAGATTGTGTGATTTGAACAATGACCAAAATTTAATACTGATGGAAGAAGCTTCCAGGAGATTGAAAGGAATGTCTCCGCATACTACAAGAGATTTATTATGTTTATTCAGTTTAATTAAAACGTCTTCCATATTTTTTTTCAAAGCTATGAAAGCAATCACATTAGAATAACTAATTGTTATACATAACAGTTAGTCATTTTAATAGTTTCATTAAAGTAAAAAAGTAAGGTACATAGCAGTAGCTTACATACGGCTTTTGTATTGTTTTAAAATAAAATTTATAAAAACTTAAAAGAAGCTTTTGCACGATTGTGCACCGAATAATTTCTAATAATTAATGCCCATATACTCAAATTGTGACATTACGAGACTTAACGACATCTTAAAATTGAGTAGCGTTTAAGTATTTTGTCCTAAATCTTCCAATGGCGCCACGAACTATTCCATCTAATAGAGATAAAAATATATCAGTGCACTTAATCTATATCTATTACTAGCAATCCGCCCCGGCTTCGCACGGGTTATTTTTGGACCTCGAGAACAGTGCTACCTACCGGGTCGAATTTAAACAATCTAGAAACCCATTCAAACGTACACAAAAATTTCGTCAAATACGTTCTAGTCGTTTACGAGTTTTAGCGAGACTAACGGACAGTAATTGATTTTTTTGCTTGATGCTTTAGGAAACTTTTACACATTCCTCCTTAGGCTATCTCTATAGATATCCCAGGAGGTCGCTTTTGGATCTCTAAAAGCAACGGTTTCATAAGATGGTGATGCTCCAATCACAAACTTTATGTGTTTGTGATCAGATATCGAGTTTTCACTACTAACATGCCAGTCATTTATACGCCTGGACATGTTATTGGTAGCAAAGGTTATGTCTAACAGTAACACTTCTTGTCTAGTTCGCGTTACAAAGATTGGTGTACACCCTAAGGCTTATACCTCTATAATATTACAGCAATCTGCAATTTATGACAACTCTTCCACTTCAGAAAAAACAGTAAGGACAATTTGCAGTAAAACCAAATTGAAGAAATATATAAAAGTTAATAAATACATGAAGAAAATACAAAAATTATTAAAAAATAAGATCAATACAAAAAATTATGTAAATGTATGTAAAGGAAAGCAATCATTAACGCTTTTTTTCAATTAATGGGTGCGTTTGGCAGAAAAAAGCGCTAGCAAGCGCTTGTAAGCAAAATGGCGATCGTAAGCGGTAAGCGCTGTCAAATCGTAAGTAGCTATTTTCCTCTAGGACACGATGTTAGTTTTAACCGGGGAACCTAACCTAATTTAAATATATGTTTGTAAAGTATTCATATTAAAAACTTACCAATCATGAATTTTTAATAACGTGTATATGTTTATTCATGTCATTATATTACTTAAAACTAATATTGCACAAAACAACTTATAAACTCTACTTCAAAACAAACAAATTAAATAAGCAAAATGGCGGAAAACTATTTCAGCGCTTATAAGCGCTTGCTAGCGCTTTTTTCTGCCAAACGCACCCATTGTTTTCAAAACATTTTATGAGACCGACGTAGAGTGCCATAAAGCAGAAATTTTTCTACTTACTGACTCCCTTCAAACTGTGTCCAATAAGTAAAAATCAGCCCAAAACTAAATAAAAGAACACGTACTGGCTATGGATAACCTGGTAAAGACATGTAAATATAATGAGGAGGATCCTTAGTAAAACATCAATGTGAGTGTCAGCGGTCAATACTGGTTTCTTCAGAGTCGGTGTGTACTGATAATACTATATCACCACCAAAACTCTATGGCACTACCATAGCACAGGAGATTAAAATATTATTAAAATATTATCAAAAATAATATAATTGTGTATAGCGATGACATGGGAATAAATTTAGGCATAATTTTAAATTACACCTCAAAGGTGCGATTCCGTAGCCAACTGCAGACAGCTGCAGCAGACGACGTGTCGCCGCGACATGTGGCGTCATGTCGCTGCAGTCGTGATTCCGAACCCGACTGCAGACGGCAACAGCCCGTGTCCAGTCGGTTCCACGCCTGGTAATGTCCTAACCATATATTACTTTATGTACGATATATTACTTTCCTCTATGGTCTTAACAAAAAAAATGATTCGTATAGAATGACATTGCAAGAATTGAATCTGATGTTCCGCGTCTCTCTTTAGCCTTCTTCACCCCCGCAAACTCCAAGCACGCCATTTTGTGATGTCAATGTCACTCACCCGTCATTGCTTATTTCGTGTTGATAAAAGTGTTTGCTTCGATCATCTTTAAATCCACAAATAAAGCAACATCAGGGTGAAATTTCGGAAACTGTTTCGAAGGTATTGTGTTACAGAGTGCAATAGTTTACGATAGGACGTTAGATTGCATCAATTACCGGCAAAAACCGACATTAGAAATGGGTGGTTACAGTGCATAGGTTATAGTAACCTCATTGGCAAAAGTAGTGAAAATTAATATATCCATCCGAAAATGTTGTAAGAAGTTTGTAGGAAATGTAATAAAAACAACAAATGAATATTTGGAACAACATGGATATCAAAACAACATTAGTGAACGAATAAAAAAGGAAATAAGGTCCAAATATTCATTTTCGTTTCTCGATTGCCAGTTACACATAGATATAGTTCTTGAAAATTTTTTGAAAATATCTATTAAACTCTGCATTTTAAATTGGTGCACTGTAATCAATAAATTATTAAAAATAAATTATTAAAAAATTTAATTTACTACCAATGCAAACAGCTCTAAATAAGTACAAGAAAAAATTGAAAAATAAAAATTTAAATAAATAATTATGTATACAAACGCTGTTTTATTATTATACCTGAAATACATTTTAAAATATTAAATTAATTGGAAATACTTCGCTACGCTGCTGTAATAATATTTGGCTGTATGGTTTTTGTTCCATTACCTAATGCTACTAGCATTTATAAGTATAAAAAAGTCATATTCAATCGTAGACAGAGAATCCTACTGTCTACGCGTGTCTACGTATTCAATTTTTGCATACGGTTCAAAGACAATACATGGCGGTCTGAAACGTTAGTTTCTCTATCTAGTCTGTGGTCTGTTCCGAGTGTTTAGTGGGCATGATGTCCGACGTGTTTGAAATTAGCGATCGTGATTTATTTTTGTATCTTTTGTTAGAAGAGGAAGAAAATAATAATGGCTTACTTTTATTATACAAGTATAAAGAGAAAAGACACACGTATTATGAAAAATGCAGAGGAAGTGAGTGAATCTTCCTCGGAATCGGTGTTTTAAGAAATATTCTACGTGTTGTCGCTTAGGCGTTGGCGACACTTCTGATCATAGATAAATAAATATGTAGCAAGGTAGGACTGTAGCCCGACCGCATATCAGAAGTAGCTTGCTACATATTTATTTATCTATGCAGTCCTACCAGCGTTGTTCCTGACAAATTTAGAGTTGCCGTATTCGAACTCCAAAATTGCCGGATTTTTAGGGAAAACTAAGAAAGTGCCGTATTGTACAAAATATTTGTTTAGAAGGTTACAATAAAAAAAAACACGTGAAATACATATTGTTTACATAATAAATAAGTGTGTACTATAAATGTACTAATTTTATTCTTCACCATATAGGTTTTGAATAGTTTCCAGTACTTCTGATTCTGTCGCATTTGGGTCTTACTGTTTTTTATCTTTCATTTTATGAATCATTTAGTTTGGCACTTGAAATATTGTACAATTACCGTTGCCGATCCGGATCTCCATGGTTCTGAAGGTTAGAGAACAGGAGAACGATCGCCATAGAAAATAGTGTCCCAGAAATATGGACACCATAAGTGAGGAGCTGCGATCGCTACGTTCAGTCAATAAAAGTCATTTTCAGTCTATTTTTCCGATCAGATTCTAAACCACTTGCACATCCACGTACAATAAAATATTTCTCCATTTTTTAATGTTTTTTTTTTTCAAAAATTACAAAATTACGGAGCATGAAAATTATCTCACCAATGCCGCGGAGAAAATTTGTACATTATTCAAGTA
The DNA here is from genome assembly GCA_907164705.1 of Parnassius apollo. Lineage (NCBI taxonomy): Eukaryota > Metazoa > Arthropoda > Insecta > Lepidoptera > Papilionidae > Parnassius > Parnassius apollo. The sequence goes on along the minus strand of CAJQZP010001146.1, from coordinate 3,229,761 downwards.
ACTTCATCTACTTATACTCATAAACAGCTAAATTTCGCAGACACTACCCACCGACGTCAGCACCGCTATAAATTCTACAATTTTCTAGAATAGACAGGCTATGCTTTAGTACGTAGTGATCGTTCTCCTGTTCTCTAACCTTCAAGGTTCACAAGTTGGTGTGTTCCATTATACGAAATATTTTTTTTTACTTTAGACAATTACCGTATATTTTAATACGGTAATCAAATAGCTGCCGTATACTGTATTTTTGTTGCTTAAGATGCCTGAATGCCGTATATTACGGCAATTGCCGTATCAAGAACAACGCTGAGTCCTACAGTGTCGTCTGCCGCCAGGCAAACGACGTATCGCTAGCCACGGAACGTATTTCATAGAACTACTAAAAACCAGTTGTGTAGCGACGACACGTCGCTTGCTGCTGCTTTCGGCTACGAAATTGTACCGTAAAGGGACAAAAAATTACAAATTTCATGTCTGGAGCATCTTTCAGTGACATTCTAAGTAAAATTATAGCTTTACTAAATTTCATAAAGATATTGTTACGAGCTTGAGGTTCGTGACAATAAAAATTGCCGATAAAATTACCTAAATTAACACTTTAATTTACTTTACACAATTAAAGTTAAAACACTAATAATTTAAACACACTAATTCACTTAATTCCACTCCGAAGCTTCGCTTGTTTCGCTTAAATCAACACTAACTCGATCGCATCTTGCAGCGCCTATATATTTAAATTAGCAAAGAAATATCCAGAATGTTCAAGTAAACACGGGCAAGGCACCGAGCGTTCGAGTTTCGACTAGGCGCTGTCGGTTGAGTAATTTGTGATGTCATTTTCTCAATGCTCCCCTCGCTCTCGTTCCTGACACTAGATGGCGCTAGTGTATCGTTGACTGGAGCGCGTAACACTGCCCCCTCCTAAGACATGCTCGTCCCGAGCATTATCGGCCCCATAATAACGCGCCAAGCGATTCACATGGACGATCTTAGGAGTCCCTCTTGCGCCTTTCTGTAACGGCTCCGCAATGTCAAGGGCTGTCCTATCCCGTGGTGCACCAACATTGTACAATTTCGGTGCTCCTCTACTACGTGTCCGAGGTCCCCGCTCGGCCGCACAACTTGTACATGTACGACACCAATTCTCGACATCGTCACGATAATGGACCCAGTAAAACTGTTCTCGGACCTTCAGTAGAGTTCGTTTAACTCCCAGATGGACTCTTGAACGACCATTATGGCACAACTGTAGAACATTCGGCACTTTAGCTTTAGGGACAACCATTTGCAAACGACAGCTGTCTCTTCGACCATTGTCCCATTTACGGCACAGGACTCCATCCTGAATCAGCAAGCTGTCCCATTGGGCCCAATAGCTTTTCGTGGTTGAACTCATCGCTGAGACGTCCCTCCACTTAGGCTTGGTAGCACGGGCCTTCATCCATCCCAGAATCGGCTTGATGTCCGGATCTTCCTGCTGTGCATGTCGTAGGTTTTCCTTCCACCCGTTGCTGAGGTGGTCTGTCCTGAGCATCCTCACGGATACCACCTCCTTACTCTCTTGCCTACTACAGTGGTTGCAATCTTCAGGACAAGGTCTTCTTGACAATGCATCTGCGTTGCCGTGAGATTTCCCGCTGCAGTGTCTGATAGTAAAGTCGTATTCCTGCTGCTGCTGGGCGGTGCTGTTAGCCGCACTTCCTTTCTGAGACCGTTCACCTTCCCTTCGTAGGGTGTGCTCAGGGCAGCTGGACCGAAGATGGCCCCTTTCCCCACAGCCATAGCACCTAGGGCTGTATCTTTTATTGTGGTCGCGAACCGTAACTGCTGTAACCTCCCTAGCGTGAGGTGAACGATGATCCTGCCGCACGGCTTCTACCTCCAGTGCATGGGCCAAGGCGTCCTTAAGCGTCTCGTGGTGCCCGAGCCTCACAGCAGCTCTGGCTTCCAGGTCACGGATGCCGTCGATGAATGTCTGCACCAGGTTCCCTCCAATGAGCGCAGGTACAGACCGGTATGCCTTTCGCACCAGCTTCTCCACCTCTAGAGCCCACTGCTGCAGGTTTTCGTTGATGCGCTGCACGCGATCCTTAAGCTGCGCACGAAAGACGTGTTCCAGGTGAGCGTCGCCATACCTCGCCTCCAATGCCTCAAGGAGTTGCTCATAAGTCACTTCCTCGCCGAGAGCTTCCAGAACTGTTAAGGCCTGGTCGCGCAGGCCTAGTGTGAGAGCAGTCATGGCCTGACTTTTATTCCAGCCGTTCGCCTTCATAACAGCCTCGAACTGGATTTTGTAGGCTGACCAGGAAGAGGTACCATCGAACGGTGGCACCTTGAACCCACGTAGCGAAGGTGTTGTAGCTACTACGGGAGCTGTAGCTCCATCTCCAAGTTTGAGTTCGTCCAGTGATTTCTTCATGTCAGCCATTACGTTTTCAACCCGATTGTTTACTTGGTCGATTCGGGCTTCAGCTTTCTCGATTCGGTTTTCAGCTTCCGACAGGCGGTTGTCATGGTGAGCAACCCTATCCTTCACCTCCTTTATCTCCTTTCCGAAGGTAGCATGAAGGTCCTTCATGAGGAGCATCTGTTCCTCCTGTCGGCGGGCCTGTTCCTCGTGTCGGCGGGCCTGTTCCTCCTGCTGCTCTTTCAACTGAAGGGCCTGTTTCTCGTGTCGGCGGGCCTGTTCCTCCTGCTGCTCTTTCAACTGACGGGCCTGTTCCTCCTGTCCGCCCCGCAGCTGCTGCAGCATCACCATCAGAGCACCTAAGTCAGGTGCCACAGACGTAGAAGCTGCTGACGGACCGGCTTTCGTGGCCGGCGGCTGGCCCTCAGACATCTGCGGCGTTGCACCACCAAATCTCCTCTGGTCCGTCTCCTGTTGGCGTTGACTTCGGGTACGGACACCCTCCGTTTCCTCCTTAGGTAAAATCGGCATTATTTTATCCCACTTCTGACACCAATTGTTACGAGCTTGAGGTTCGTGACAATAAAAATTGCCGATAAAATTACCTAAATTAACACTTTAATTTACTTTACACAATTAAAGTTAAAACACTAATAATTTAAACACACTAATTCACTTAATTCCACTCCGAAGCTTCGCTTGTTTCGCTTAAATCAACACTAACTCGATCGCATCTTGCAGCGCCTATATATTTAAATTAGCAAAGAAATATCCAGAATGTTCAAGTAAACACGGGCAAGGCACCGAGCGTTCGAGTTTCGACTAGGCGCTGTCGGTTGAGTAATTTGTGATGTCATTTTCTCAATGCTCCCCTCGCTCTCGTTCCTGACACTAGATGGCGCTAGTGTATCGTTGACTGGAGCGCGTAACAATATTAATATTTAATTCGCAACCATCCGCTCAATTAAATACAATGATGTGTCTTACCTGGATTGAAGAGCACCTCCCGCTCTCCCTCAATTGCGAGCATGCACTAATCCCGTCACCATTAATCCCAACACCACTATTCCAAGAAAGACACACTATCGACGATAATTCGACACGTGTTTCGCCTCAACACGAGGCATCTTCAGGTGATGTAGACTCTACGGCGGCTGACCGCTAAAGAAAAAAGTAAAACATCAATGTGAGTGTTAATGTGTTAATTTACTTTAATGTACAATAAAAATTTAATATACAATAAAATAACATATAGGAAATAAAAAGTACATTCCACAGCTAAGGCTTTATATTTAAGCAAGAAAATTAAAACTGTATCCAATAAAATTAAAATGACGTGGAGTATAATTAACAGTGAAACGGGCAAGGTCAAACCACGCAATGCGGATTTTCAATTGAATAATAACAATAATTTATCACAATCAGATCAAGAACTTGCTATGACTTTTTAGTAACATTTTACTGATGTTCCTTTTTTGACAACAAAATCATTAAATTCTTCTCCTACTATCACCTAATGATTGCTTAAGCAAAATGTAAAGGCTTGTTCAAACACTTTTAAATTCCATACAGTATTGCCGAAAGTTATAATTAAATATTTTAAAACTATTGAATATGAGAAAACTCCTTACTCCGTTCTAAAGGGCCGGCAACGCACCTGCAATTCCCTTGGTGTTGCGGTTGATCATGGGCGGCGGTAGTCACTTAACATCAGGTGAGCCGCATGCTCGTTTGCCCCCTCTTCTAAAATAAAAACGCCAGACTTATGGCGGATTTCCATTAAAATTATTGCATCTGTGAAAGATACATTAGCACCTTTTCTAGCCACTATTTTTAATACAAGCGTCGAATTTGGTGTGTTTCCTAATTTAATGAAACAGTAAAGGTATACCTTTATTCAAACAATGGATCATTTCAGGGTAATGACTCTCGAGGCAAAACAAAACCTGCAAATAAGACTCCAGAAGACAAAGTTAAAGAAGTAAAAGAACATATCGAAAGTTTTCCAAAAAAGGATTCTCATTACTGTAGAAAAGATACAACACGACAGTACTTACGTGAAAACCTATCTATAAGTAAAATGTAGGAATTATATGAGAGCAAAATGAAAAATGAAATCAAAATAGCTATGAAATTTAACGTATATAGAAAAGTTTTTTGGAACAGAGTATAATATAGCTTTTTTTCACCCAAAAAAGACCAATGTCTGTGCAATCGGTATTATCGCACACCGAATCCAGATAATGTACTGAAGAAAGAATACGACGACCATATCAAAGGAAAAGAAGCATCTTTTGTATCAAAAGATATTGATAAACAAAGGTCTGAGCGTGATGAAACTTTTCTTGCATTACAATAGACTTTCAGAGTTGGTTACAGATACCATCCACTTCAGACAGCTTTACGTGTAGGTACTTTAATCGCAAGTTGAACTTATACAATCTTTCGATTTATTAGTTTACGCCCCCAGAAAACAATGCACACTGTATTATTTGGACCGAGCTTAACGGTAAAAGAGGAAGCATCGAAATGCTTTAGCCACATGTATCAAGTCGATACCAGAAAATTTAACTGAAGTCACGATTTATTCCGACACTTGTTCTGGACAGAACAAAAATCAATATAAGGCAGTATTTTTGTTACATTCAGTTCAAGTGAACCCTAACTTACATGTAATTCAACAAAAATATCTAGAAAGTGGGCACACTCTTATGGAAGTTGATTCGATACATAATCCCATTGATAAAGAAAAACGATTTTCCGATGTCTATTCTGTGATTGACTGGAAAGGTATCATGCATAGAGCTCGATCTAGTCGTCATAGAAAAAATACGCTTCTATATCAAGTTAAAGAACGTTTTTAATATGACATGATTGATGTCAAAGCTTTTTAGCATCCCAAATACTTTTGTTTTGAATCAAGCATAGCCAATTGGCTAAAATAAAATGCCTCCGGTTCGAAAAGGCTCTACCTGAAGTAGTTCAATACTGGTAGTACTATGAGGGACCATATTACTAGCAGGGTAAATTTTAAATAAAATTTTAGGTTATATTTAAAAAAACTTGAACTTCGTGAATAGTTGAGGTTTTGTATATTGTACTGTAACTAACACTAACCACCAAAAATATTAATTTTTTTGACTTGGCACACTTCAATCCATCTACAACTGCTACATTCATACCTCTATATGTATCTACGCTAACGCCATTCTGAAAGGTTTTAGAACTATTATTTACAGCTTACAGCTGGATACTTTTTCATCTTGTCCCCCGTATGAGATTATTTACCTCTACCCTTCATAGTTTCACACACAAACAAATAAAAAGTGCTAGGTTATACAGTAGTAGGTAGATTTTAGTGATTAATTATTTGAAGGTAGTATAGATAATAGTTATTATCTTTAGGTAGGTAATCTTTGCAATAGGGATGATAATCGATTGAGAAAGAGTCGATTATTTCAATTGTACCAATATCAATTAACCGAATACTCACAATCATTATATCGATTAATCGATTATTCGAAGAAAAGTTCTAGGCTTTTCTTCGAATAATCGATAAAATATCATTAAAATAGATTTCGATTAAAATTTGAACGTCGTAGCACCTATCTAAGATGCTGCGACGTCCTTTATTTTTCGGTAAATTTATACAATTAAATTATCCAACCAATAAAACTATTCAAATTCTAAAAGAAAGATATTTATTAAATTTATTTATTGAATTTGAATCAATATTTCTTTTGAATAGATGAACATATGATGAGAACATATGAACATATTATTCCTCATGTCAGTTGCGATCAGGTCAGCCTCTGAAAATAGTCTTTCATAAAGTACCGATTTAAAATAATTGACAAGTATTTAATCACCAATTTATTGAGAGTATTAAGAGCTACGTAAGAATTTTGTCTCCTATCAATTACTAATAAATTTTAAAATGGCGGTAGCTTTACGCTAATCGCTGTTATCTATATACACTCGCGTTCCAATTTGCTGCGACAAGTGAATCATGAAAATATCCCACAGATTTCTTTTATATTTTGAGTAACTGTGTGTTGTCACCAATGTATAAGTATTGTGACGGCCCAATATTATTATTAATTAAATTCAATATGAAGGGCCATCAAAAATAGTCTTAAAATATATATATATTAAGCAATAAAATTACATTAATAAGCATAAAGTTAATATAAATACATTTCAGACATTAGACAAACATTATAGTAAATTTAGGCAAAATATTGTCTTTCAGAATAAATAAATTTATTCAAAAACTTGTAAAAATATTTAAAATATGATAAATAATAGAAATACATGTCGAAAATATTATAAAAATAAAGATAAATGACATTTATAGGATAATTAGAAAATTTATTAAAAATTGTCCAAGTCGTGGAAGGAGTTCATGTATAAAAGAAAAATTTCCTAAGTTATGGAAGGTCTTCATGTATAGATGTCTTGTATGGAGGAACTGCCGGAGATACATACCTGCAGTTATAGATATATATGGCGTGGTCGGGAGCCCGACTGCTTGAAGCACTGTAGCACAATGACTAGTCCTATATTAGGGACTTATGATAGGAAACTCTATTATACAAATGCAATACTATAGAAGGTCTCTATGATGAATTTGCATTACAATAGTAGGGTCGTGGGTTCAAGTCCTATATATTAATGACTTATGAAAGTTAGGCCTATGATACAAAAGCAATACTATAGAAGGTCTCTATGATGAATTTTCATTACAATAGTAGGGTCGTGGGTTCAAGTCCTATATATTATTGACTTATGAAAGTAAGGTCTATGATACAAAAGCAATACTATAGAAGGTCTCTATGAGGAATTAGCATTACAATAGTAGAATCGTGGGTTGAAGTCCTATATATTAAGGACTTATGAAAGTAAGGTCTAGCATTATTATAGGTCTCCTTGATGCACAAGGATTGTATGGGGTGGTCGGGTGACCGACTGCTCCTAGTACTGTAGCAAAATGACTAGTCCTTATTAGGGACATGAAAAGGATTATTATGGTGGCGTGTATGCTGCTTCACGAGCAATTGGTCCGAGGTAAACTTGGACTCGCTAACCGATGTGTCCTAGACATATCATCTTAGTGTCGGTGGTAAGCGGGTTTGTTGTAGCAATACGACTTTCCCGTGGACATCGCACACCCATACCGTTTGTGGGCGGCGTCGTAGCGCATAGCGATATGTCGTCTATCTTTCGGATTGGGATGAGTGTGTTTGATAGCACTTTTAAGTGTAACAGGCATACTCAACTTCATGTCTTAGTGCATTAGCGCTATGATACGTGGAGATATGTTCACTGGCGTCTTAGTAACGTGCTACTATGATACGTTGGTGATATTTTTTTAGTTATCAACAATACAAATTTTGTTACCAAAGTCGATAGGGATCATGTGGGTGTGTTGTGAGAGGACGCCATTCGTATGATAGTTGCATTGATGCTTACTGCTTCTTGCGGTATTGCGTCTTGTGATGGATCTGCGGGTGTGCTGCGCCTGATTCGACGCACTCTTGTGGTTCTGGTCGATGGAGGTATGCGGGTGGTGATGTCTGCTGGGATGTATAGGGGACCTTAGGATGGTGTAAGCCCGACGATAGTCGTATTGATGCTTGTTGCGTTTTGCAGCATAACGTCTCTGCGATGGTTGTTTGGTGGGAAGCTATTCTCAATGGCGCTCCCTGCGTCTCGGTTTGACTCACACCTAAGTAGCTTTGCCCAAGTCGGGTCCCTTCATTACGGGGCTGCAGACTGTCTGCCCTCCATGATGTTTTATATAACAACATAATAATATATCTCTGTAACTTTCCCACCTTTGAATGATTGAAGGCAACTTGTTGGTGGGTGAGACAAACATGATCGAAAATGCATTTACTCAACGTCAGTGACACAAAACCTTTCTGATGGCAAATTATTACTAACATCTTATAACTGCCTTTTGGCTATATCTGCCGTTGTATTGGTTGGTGGAGCATATGTGTCGACCTCGTGCGGGTGGTACTTGGCGGGAGGATCTGAGGAGACTCTCAAGGCTGCGGCTGAAAGCAGCACAACGTGGCACCCCATTCCCTTGAGGTGAGCGGTAGACTTATGACACGCTCTGCGGCTAGTAGCCGTGCTGATCATGCAATTGGTGGTGATGCCATACACTTACATCACGTCTCCAGGAGCGGCGGTCTGGCGGGTTTACGGCCAGTGTGCCTATTTGACTAAGCCGTGTGACGTACATTCACCGTGGCTGGATTCGTTCGTATTCTGTATGGCGTTTACACGCATTGACATGCGCGACTTCGGTCGATGTTTGTGCTTACGCACTACCAAGGGGCCAAGCCCTCTTTTACTGGTTCGCAAGTTATTTTGCTGTGGACTACGGTCCAGTTCCCAAATTAGCGTTCCCTTCGGGGGAGTACATCAAAATGGTTGGCGCCCACCGCGTACGGCGTGTGTGGAGCCGTGTGCCTCCCCTACATTTTTTTAAATAAATGTAGGAGAGCGAAGCCCTTATATCGGGAATTTTGTATAAATATATTGTGAGCCTTTTCCGAGCGGGAAGGGATGATTAATAATAAATTTATAATGAGAACCTGATACAAGTGGAATAGGGACATTTTATGTTCTTAACCTTTCTCGAACCCTGTCTTCGTGAACGGGGTTCACTTAGCTTATAAGGCACTACCAACAGCTTTTAATTGCTCTAGTGAATATTCATTCTTTCAAAAGACACCTAAAAGAACTAAGTTACTAAACAAACACAACGTAAATAAGGGTCCTAACTAAGACGATCGCGCCAAAAATATTACAAACGGCCTATTATTAAACCTTTTGAAAGATCATTTAGAAAGATCAAAACATATTTTATTTATCGTGCTCACATATATATAATTTTTAGTATAAAGGGAAATTAATTATATAATATATTTCATATTTAATATATTTTTTATATATTGTTCGGTTTACACCGAACACATTTTGTATTGTTTTGTTGTGCATTTAACATTAAACTTTGTATTTTTATCCAGTACATGTACGGACGCCAACAAAGTCTCGTGTGCGTACTCCTAACATTGTAAACATTTTAACAATAAATATTTTTTAAACATTTAAACAATTATATTTTAAGATTAACATCAAAAGGTGTTGAATACCACAACATCTTTTTGGTCCTTCGAAAGTGAAGTGTGAGTGTGATTTTTCGGTGATAGCGAATCGGTTTGTCTGGCCTCCCAGAAGCGGGTCTCACCAGGCAGATTGAGAAGGCGCATATATCGCTGGAAGTTCATCGTCACACGGACCGCAAACAGGAATAAATCAGTTCACTTGACACCTATCGAATACCTTTTAACTACAACACCATGGAAGACTTACAAGCAAATCAACAACAGATGGTTTCTGGTATGGAGCAGCTGCTCAGCAACTTCAAGAAGGACGGCGCCGACCGCAGGACTGCTGCTCATATCAAAAAACGACTGGACACTTTGGATACTTACTGGCAGGAATTTCATAAACTTCACCTCCAGGTACGTGAGTTGTGTGATGAAAACCATTCCTATATTGTGCAGAATCAATACGGACAAGTTCTTGATTTTAATACAAAAACAAAAGACTACATACAAAGTTTCTTACCTACTGAAGAAAAATCGAAACCCCTCTACACCGATGAGCTACATAAACCAGCAACTTTCAACCCCCCGCCGTCCACGTCGTCAGCAACACCTCGACAAGTGGACCGCAGTTCTAACAGCAGGCTGGATGAAATGTTGCGTAAACAAAGTAGCAACTTTAGAGCTTTTAAGCGAACTTTAACAAACATTGACTTAGATTTGTTAACCGATAACTGGGAATTAGAAGATGCTCTGAAGACCTTGAGTGTTAGATGGAACGCTATCGACTCTCCATTGGGAGCTCGACAGCGAGCTGGAGGGTACTAACGTAACATACGAACAAGAATTTTCCATCCATGAGAGAAGCTTTAGTGACACAAAGAAGGCGATCAACAGGAAAATATGGTCGACAGCTCATCAAGAAAAATCTACACCGAAGCTTGATATTCCTATCTTCAACGGGAATTATCATCAATGGGTTCCGTTCAAAGATTTATTTACGGAATGCATTCATAACAATCGCTTCCTTTCTTGTGCTCAAAAATGCAATTCTTAAAGAGCAAAGTCAGGGGAGAAGCGGAGCGGCTGATACAACACCTACAGATAAGCTCGGATAATTATATTACCTGTTGGGACATTTTAAACAACCGATACAGTAACCCGAAACTTATATTCAATTCTCATATGAATCTACTAATGAGTTTGCCAGTTTCACAACAAGCTTCCGTCACCAATATCAAGAAAATACACGACACTACGCTGGAATGTTTAAATGCAATAAAAAACCTAGGAATTGACATAACCACCTGGGATCCAATTATTGTTTACCTGTTGACTCAAAAACTCGATAATGAAACTCATCATGATTATGTTCAATCTTTGAAATGTCCCCGGGAACTGCCAAAATTACAAGATTTTCTCGAGTTTTTGGAAGAAACATTTATGTCGATGGAGTCTGGACGTAAAAAACAAGACAACACTTATCAAAAATCGTACATTCCAAGTAATCAAAATGAGTATCTGAAAACTCCAAAATCGAATTATTTCAAGCAATCATACGCAAGTAATCGACTAACAACCCAGCATACATCCAACACCTCGTCGTGGGGTGAGGTGTCACCTAACTTACAAGCTGCTAAAAACAAGAACTTCATTACATATACATGCCCACTCTGCAGTAAGGATCATGGACTATTCTTTTGTAAAGAATTTTTGGACATGTCTCCCCAAATAAGACGCAAAACAGTAACAAAATTAAATGTTTGCAAAAACTGTCTTTTTAGTCACCAAGGTAAAGCATGCATTTCCTAGAAGCGGTGTCGTGAATGCAACAATAATCATAACACCTTGTTACATGACGCCTTCAGGCCATATTCAAACAAGCCACAAAACAATGCGAATATCAAAAACAAGTTGTCGATTTCGTCAGAAGCGGAAAATAATCGCGTCAGCACAAGTAACTCGAATGTTACTCAACAAAACAACGATATGACGGAAATTTTATTAGCGACAGCGATGCTCAAAGTGCGAGCCGCAGATGGTACTTATAAAATCATGCGCACCCTTATTGATCAGGGTTCACAAGTCTCGATAATATCTGAGAATGCAGCCCAGCGACTAGCTCTTCCTAGACAAAACTGCAAAGGTAGTATTTTTGGAGTCGGTGTTAAACTTGGTAGCTGTAAAGAAGTACTTGACTTAACATGCTCATCAATGAACGACTACTGCGTCTTTGACACGTTAGTATTTATCATGCAAAATCTTATCAAACAATTACCAAATTCAACGTTTGCTAAACCTTCGTGATCATTCTTGAACAATATACAACTAGCTGACCCCGACTTCAACATAAGGAGACCGGTGGATCTTCTTCTGGGTGCTGACATATATTCAAACATATTACCTGGAATATGCAGAGAAGAAGATCAATCTGTGCCGATTGCCCAACAGACTCGGCTCGGCTGGATTTTGTGTGGAAGTACAAAAACATACCAATGCAATGTAATTTTGAGCAACATAGAACAAATAGAAAATTTTGGGAGACAGAGGACATTACTGAACATTCCAACTTATCGGCAAAAGACCTTCAATATATTCAATACTATGAAGAAACAACAAAGCGACTCAGTGATGGTAGATACGAGGTCAGACTTCCACTAAAACCAGGATATGAAAAACAATTAGGCTCGTCCAAAAATAAGGCCATCGCACAATTTCTTAGCATGGAAAGAAAGTTTGGAAACCACAACAGTTTTGGGCAAAATTACAAAGCCTTCATTCACAAATACCTAGCGCTTGGACATTTGAAACCCCCCGATTCAGTGGGTCGACTCGAATGTTATTTACCACACCATGGCGTAGAACGACCGGAATCCACAACTTCAGCCTTGCGGGTAGTGTTCAATGGCTCATGCAAGACTTCAACAGGTTCGAGTCTCAATGATGTCATGTATGCTGGTCCAAACTTACAAAAGGACCTTCAGGAACTGTTGATCAAGTGGCGACAGTTTGAGATAGTATTTACGGCAAACATAGAAAAGATGTTTCGCCAAATATGGATCCATCAAGACGACCAGCTTCTCCAAAAAATAATATGGAGAGATTGTCCAAGTTCTACATTACAAGACTTTCAGCTATACACAGTCACCTATGGCACTAAAGCTGCCCCATTTTTGGCCATGATGAGGCTTAAACGATTAGCAAACGATGAACGAAGGAATGATTACTCCACCACTGCACTCCAGGCCCTAGAAGAAGCCATGCACATGGACGATCTTCTTTATGGAGCCCATTTTATGACGTCAGCAATGGAATAACAACAAGAGCTGATTCGCCTGCTTCAGTCAGGAGGATTCAACTTAAGAAAATGGAATTCCAACAAAGAGGAACTACTCAACATCAACAAAAACCAGGACAACAAAAATTTTGATTTTAAACATGCACATTCATCGAAAACACTTGGACTTAGCTGGATTTCTGAGCAAGATGTTTTCACATTCTAATCGAAAATCAGTGACTCAGAGAAGAAATGTACAAAGCGAAGTCTTTTGTCAGAAATTTCGAAACAGTTCGATTTAAATGGCCTGATTGCTCCTATAACACTGAAATTAAAACTTCTCTTCCAAAAGGTGTGGCAGCTAAATCTTCAGTGGGATGACGAACTATCCGAAGAAATCCAAGTAGAATGGATAAACATGAAATGACATGATATCAAAATGGAACAAAAGAAAAAGGCCTAGTCGAATTGCATGGTTTCTGCGATTCGTCGGAGAGAGCATTCGGCTGCGCCATATATTGCAGAACAAACAAGGATCATCATACAATGGTGGTGTTAGTTGCCGCTAAAACCTGACTAGTACCTATTAAAAAGCCCATCACTATACCAAGGCTCGAATTAAATGCCGCGGTTTTATTATCAAAATTGATGAACAAGAACATGAAACACGGCCATCACTTCAACTATGAGCCTCGATAACATAACTACGGAAGGTCTAAGCTCCGCTCCTGTAGCTGCGGTGGCCGCCCCGAGAGCGCAGCGCGCCGCTGCAGTGTCCGACCCGAGAACGCAACCCGTCGCCGCCAGCGCCGAGCGTGCGTCCACACCTGCGCTCCCGAACACGTTCAACACTCAAGACCGAGCATCATAACTTCGCCTATATGGCGAACCCTCATTCTTAAACGCGATGTAGAATAATTTTTATACGTATTTTTTCTCAAATCATTTTACATTTTTTTTGTATTTTTAGTTTATCTCCTTTGCCGTACGGGAAGATGTTTGGTTTACACCGAACACATTTTGTACGCGTCGGCATTTAACATTAAACTTTGTATTTTTAGCCAGTACATGTACGGACGCCAACAAAGTCTCGTGTGCGTACTCCTAACATTGTAAACATATAATAAATATTTTTTAAACATTTAAACAATTATATTTTAACATTAACATCAAAAGGTGTTGAATACCACAACATATATAGAAGGGGGGAGCGTTACAGTATCAACACTTGGTCTGTTCTGCTAATTATTGCAAGCTCGTACGCGCTGCTTATAAACATGATTGCACCTGATATAGGGACTATAATTTATATCATGCAACTTTTTATATCTGGGGTCCATAGTAGCTAAAGCCAAAGCCCGTATTTTCTCAATGTTGCCGAACCTAACAGTAAATTGTGAGAGCAATCGATTTTTCATTTTTGCCACAATTAAGGCAGGGCCTACAATCTCAACTGAATCAATTTCTTGCAAAATAAAAAGCAAATAAAGCATAAATTATTCTTAGCAGCAAAATAAATAAAAACTACCAGCATTAATAAATAGTTACCTTTCGCATAATCTCTGAAAAAGAAAGTTCTTCCGTAACCTGGTAAAGTGGTATAAACAATTGACATACCCGCCAAGCTACTCTTATCTCCAGTCACCATGATCAGAGGATCAGAATGTGCCCAAAGAATACTACCAAGTTCATTACTAAGATCAAGAAAACGCATCAGGGTATATAGGTCAAACTTCATCTGGTGCTTACAGTTGACTGCCTCGTTGGTCTAGTGGTTGTAGTAGTGCGACTGCTGATCATGAGATCCTGGGTTCGAATCCCAGGTCGGGCCAAAAATCAATTATTGAGTTTTTCTGTCAAGAAATTCTCAGTAGAGCTGCCCGGAGTCATGAAGTTGGCGGTGTCTCACCCCCGTGAAATTCGGTCTGGAGGACATTATTATTATTATTACAGTTTGGATTAATCATAAAGAAGCGGCTTCAGATTTAACCCTATCATCTGATGCTTTTTTACTTCTTTTAATGAAGGTGATTATCATCACCTTTTTTACATTATTTAGTAGTGAAGGCATTCATCATTACAACAGTAACTCAGTAAACCTTTTGTGTACCAACAGAGTCACATGCCAGAAGATAGTAGATAGTATGTACAAAGCATAGAAGGTGACTATTTCTCCCAAATCTATCTCTTGCTACTATATTTTCACCATTTTCAGTGACTATAACTGAAATTTTACTTAAAAGAATATCCCAGTAGGGAATTTCACCCATTTTCAAAAAGTGTTTTAAATGAATCCCAGAGTTTTGTCACTATCTATGTTGTTCAGTTCGTGATGTCACTGCAATAGTAAATGAAACCATTTTGCAAATGAATAAGATATTTTTGGATATTTAATAATGAGTTATCACCTTCGTCATTGGTGTGTTTTGCCTAAATAAGGGCATAAAAAGGCCGGGGAGGTTATGGATTCAAGTGCCGACTGATTCAAATATGAGAAATGCTTGGTTAAAACTGGCAAGATAATTGTAACACGGAAGACATTGTCTATAAAAACTAGACTATACTTCTGTAAAGATCACTTTGATGTATGAGTATTGATCGTTTTCGAATCAGTGGGCAAATATGGGTTAACTATCGTTTATACAAAACAAAACATCAACAGGTGATAGGTACTTAAATTGCGACGGACCTCGACAGTCTTTTTAAAGACAATTTAAAATACAAAATGATTTAATTTTCTTACGAAGGCGGTTAGTTACAGAATAAATTAAATTTTATGTTAGTTAAATAAGTCTCAACAATTATCATATCGTCACCGGATAGGTGTGGGAGTTGTTTGTCTTAAAATACACAGAAATATAACTTGACTTCTTACGAAAATGCTGATGTGGCTGTTGCTGTTGATGCTGTTTGGAATATTGAGCCAGGAACGGATTGAGGCGATATTACTCCTCCCTTCACAAGTTCCAAAGTTCGGGATTTTCTCGAATTTTCCAAACTTTACAGATTTTGATTAAGTATTTTTGTCTATACTTGTCATTGTATTTCATTCAACCATTAGATAATTTAAACTTAACTAGATATTTGTTCTAATGTCACCATTTTTACACTTATTGGCACGGCACCGGCTCAGCTGCGGGGAAACAAAAATGTATAAACGCCGTGTCGTCGCCGCGCCGGTGCCAGCAAGTGGGAAAACATGTCATATACATTCATACTTGTTTGCTTCGGACAGCTGCCGGTGCAGGTGCCGTGCCGTTGTCGTGCCTGCAAGTGGAAAAACGCCCATTAGGTAGATCAGTGTTTTTCAAACGATGGGTTACGAATCCCTGCGGGTCACGACCACAAATTATAAAGTTGTTTGGTCACGACATAATAATGTACCTATTATAGTACAAATTTTCTCTGACTGCACACTCGGCCATACGTGGTAGAGCCATGATGCAGTTATATTTGTAGTATAGTTGTAGCACGGATGGGTCGGCTCGACCGGGGAAGAACCACGCTCTCACGGAATAACAGCGTCAAATAGTAGCTTAATGCTGTTTCGTATGGCGAGTGTAGAGAACCGGAGACCCTTTTTTACTGGAAACGAGGCATTCCATCTTAGTCCTCACGGGTGACAACGCATCTGTATTTTGATTCGTAATCGAGGATAGATGTAGATGTCTATGGGCCACAGCAACCACTTACTACCAGGTGGACTGTGTGCTCGTTTGTCACCCTATGCTATAAAAAAATCATAGTAAGGCTAAAGCTGTGAGCATGTTTGGGGGGCGCAACGCCGTTATCGATAAATACGAGTGAGTCATAATGGCACCGCACGGTCTGGTGCAGTGTACAGGGTTTTAAAGCAGTTTTTTGTAACATCTTTGCTATATAAACATTCAATATTATATTAAAGTATTCTTTTTTATTTTCATCTAATTATTTTTATTTTAAGCCAATTCGAGTAAAAAAGCGGCACGGCCATACTATCCTTTTCTCGAAGCAATTTAGACCATTTTCGACCCCCTATAATTTCGTTGTGGATAAAAGTAAAAGCCTGAATTTCAGAAACCAATCAAGCATTGTATGGAAACGGTATATTTCAAATTTTATTCAATTTGAACGAGTAATTTAAGAATTATAACTAGTCAAAGTTTCTTAATTTTGTCAGTCACTGACTGACTGACCGATCATCAAAACTCTAAGGCACTTCTAGCAGACATAGAAGCTTAAAACTTGGAATACCATTAGCGTTTAGTGTATAAATCAAGGAAAAACAAAAATATTTATCAATTTCGGTCCAGTTTTCTAGATACATTAACTGCATAAATAACTTTGTAATTCCATATAAATATATAGAATTACAAAGTTACATTTGCATTGTATAATATAATTGAATAATAGGTGTAGATAGGTACGTTGTTGGTATTCAAGAAGTAAAAGATACCGGAAGGAAAAAAAAGTAAGACTTTCTGCAAAAAGAAATGAGATGCCATCAAAAACATAACTTGTAAAAAAAACAAAGTCTCACAACTCAGTTTTCTACCGTAAAAAGTTGTGAGATCCATGTAATACCAAGTCGGTTAATTTATTCAGTCCCTACTTAAGGGTCCTTCTGTCAATTTCCCGAACGCTGCCCAGCTGAGTTGAATCCATCGCTTGACCTCTTGGTCGAAGTTGGACTTTCTTATTTGGACTATTTGCCCCAGGTAAACGTACTTGTCAACAACTTTGAGCTTAGTGCTCCCAACAACTACCGGCATAGGCGTGACATGGACATTACCTACACATGATTTTTGTTTTGTTCATGTTCATCTTAAAACTTATCCGTTGGAAGACACTATTGAGGTCATTGAGCATATTGCTTAGGTCCTCCAGCAATTCCGCCATAAGGACTATATCGTCTTCAAATCAAAGGTGAGTGATGTATTCGCCATTGATGTTAATACCTTTCCAGTTCAGTAGCTTGAAAACATCTTACAATGCGGCGATGAAGAGTTTCGGAGATATAACGTCACCCTATCTTACACCTCTCTGCAGTTGGATAGATTTCGTACTCTGGTTCTGTACTCGAATAGGATGGCTACGATATATCGACAGTCAACTTGGCGCCGTAAAAGGGACTGTAGCACCGCTCAAATTTCGACGGAATCAAAGATTTTCTCATAGGCCATATACGCAAGGCAAAGTGGCAGATTGTACTCTTCGGTCTTATGCACAATCTGCCACAGGGTATGTATATGGTCTCTGATACTGGAGGCTTGTTCGGGAGACTGAAAGTCGTCAAGTCTGCGTGCGAGACGATTCGTAATAACTCTCGAACACAGCACGTAAACGCGGCGCAGAAGTGAAATCGGTCTGTAGTTCCCAGGTCTACATTTACGTTGTATGGGACGTTTGACTTGTCTTTTTTGTCTTTTTTTATATACCGCCAATTCTTTTTATATTCATTAGTGAAATTACCTTTTGCTGCTTTTTTCCATAGGTGGATGGATGGTCATCAAGCTATTGCAAAGTTTTTTTATTGTGTTTCTACATCCCAGCGGTTTTCTTTTCTTGAATAGGACAAAATGACATTAAATAATGTATGTGTTTATAAATGTTTTGCAATGGAACTGATGTGAACCAATAATCACATTTGATAATTCCACTACTGCCATATACTGCTTTTGTATGTTCTTTTAATTAAAATTCACCGAGTAGCCAGCCGTTAGTTTGAGTGCGTTTTCTTAGATATAGAATTGCATAAAGCATGTATTGTGTAGCGCTGTTACATGTCATTACAATTTTTAGTCCATATTTATTGGATTTGATGGAAAATATGAAAAGGGCATCAATGTTAGAAACCAAAAAACAGTTTGTCGATGTCGATTACATATGGTCCGGGACTGTAATGAGGGCATCCACGACATTTTTTGCCACCAGGATGGCGCCTATTTCGAAGTGAGGTGAAATATTTGACAGGTTTTATAGCTAGGAAAGTCATTTTGTTAGGAAGATGTAAGGGTTTATTTTTCTTTCGCAAATATTAGTTTCGTTTTATATTTATTGGATTAAAAATGTATAAACCAAACTATGGATATTTATAAAAGTAGAAAAATTAAAAAGAGAGTTAAAAATGTGCAAAAAAATTTAAAGAACAAACCACCGAGGCATTTGTGCATTTACAAACTGGAGACTAATAAATTTTATTTACGTAACTATTCAATTGACAATTGATTCAATTGACATCTGGTGAATGGCATATTCTAAGTCCTCATTGAAACGACAGGGATTTATGAAGATCTCCCACATTTTTCTAATGGGTACAAATGTTTTAGTAACCTTTAGTTCTGGTCGCAAAGATTTGTCGTCCATTTTTAAAAACCTTATCAGAAAAACGGGTCTATCGCTACTCATGGCAGCAACATATCTGTTTCCTGAATACGAACAATCAAATAGGTTATCCGTGGTCAAAATGATTGCCCTTCATAGTAGCTGTTAGTGTCAATATGTCGAAAAGAGCTCGTATTTTTCACAATTAAAATTTACCATAAAACTAAAAAAAAATTCTTTAGTTTTAAGTTAGCATTTACATCAGACGTTAGTCTTTGAATCTTTAGCTGCATTTTCAATGTTGGTCCATTTTGTTATCTCCACAATATCATAAGTAATAAATATCAGCATATTCAACATTCTAAAGGCTCAAGGCATTTATTAACCTGAGTAGAACTCTTTGAGTTCCATATAATATTAGCAGGTGATACCTTGCCACTTGTTCTGCCTTCATGGCCGTCTAGCGATGATCGTTTTTGCATCTGAGATTTTAACGCTGTGGCATGATAATATAACTCGACGTACTGGACGAACCACTTTGAAAAGTTTTAAGACCATTTTCAGAGACATTGTCATTGTCCAATACACTATAACAAGTACAAAAAATATTCTTAAAATGGAAATATAAAATTTAAAATGCAATTTTATAAATAGAAATCAATATTCCTCTTTCACTTTTTTTAAAATCTATCATAAATATGTATTTTTTGATTTTTTTTACATTATGTAAAATACCCTATTATACATCTATTCGTTTCGTTACTAAATTACGCTTCTACAACTGAAGTACCTAACAAACTTAGAGCTCACCTGACGATGGTAAGTAGCTATTGCAGCCCATGGAAACTTGCAGCTAAGTTGGAAGTTGTAGCCTTTATTTAAATATTCTTTCATCCATATCTTTCTTCTTCTCCTCTTTTCTTTAATATTAATCATCGTGTTTTTTTCCGTCGTCGAAATGTTCAGTTATAAAATTTTGGAAAACATGACGATATATACTAATTTTTTTAAATAAAATTCACTTGCCCATCCCTATGACTGCGTAAGGGTGTAAAATCAGTGTAGTACAATAAACGACGTCCCGAATTAGGGGACATGCCCACTCTTAATTCAGGGCCCTGATTCAGTGTAGTGCAATAGGCGTATTATCAACTAAAAAACCGATATCGATATCTCGTAAGATTCGAATAATATTGCAGGTCCCGATTTATCAGTTGGAAAAATTAAAAAAATCATTTCAAAAATTTTTACTACACTACGTTTCTATACTCTTTGTCAATAAATGTTCCTTATATAAATAATAGAGTTTTTGGCCTAAACACTACGTTTCTATACTCTTTGTCAATAAATGTTCCTTATATAAATAATAGAGTTTTTGGCCTAAACTTGGCCGTCGACGGATTGTTTCTCGATATTTTATCGCTTAAATAATGGTATGAAGTATATTTTAATTGGTAAAAGTGATGCGATTTTGTGAATTAAGTGTCTGCGCGTGTGAAGTATTAGAGAAAATGACGAAACAAGTGCTTCGATATTGATATAAACCTCAAGTTATTTGGGTCGTTTAGGCGCTTTATAAACTTTTGAGACTATCATCATCAACTACACGTTGGGTTGAGCTGTCGTCAAAATCTCCCAAAAACTTTACAATGTGGCGCATCAGCATATTGTGAAGAAAAAATCTATAAAAATGAAGATCCCGAAAGAAATGATAGGATGCCAATTAAATTAAAAGAAAACTATATAAATATATATAGCCCGTACGGATAAAGAATGGGATTATATATAGTAGCTCACCGAGCCCGTACCGTCAACATGCACAATATAAATAACGAAAACCTGGTAATAGCGGTATACCGTTATTATTTTAATTAAAACGTTAGTTACATTTGTAACAGAAAATTAAAAACTATCGATCTCCCTGAGGTATTTAGATGTTGCGTTGATCAAATATGTAGTAATGTGGATCATAAAGCACATATTGATATTTTATATAGCTCTATTGTTAACGTATTAAAGGAAGTTGCAGATAGTTATAAAGTACGTTGTAATAAAAGAAAAATATAGCGGGGTGGAACAGGCATGTAAGGGAGATACATAATGAAGCTCGAACCTGTGACCAGATGTGGATCCTACACGGTAAACCTACATACATCTGGCGGTTTATATGAAAATATGTGAGACCAGAAAGCGTTTTAAGTCTCGACTTAAGTGGTGTCAAGATAATGAGACACAAATTAAACAGGACATTTTGGCCAAATTTCATAAGTCAAAAGACTTTAGGGCATTCTAGAAACACACTAAAAAGTTTGATACAGAGTTATGTGTCCCATCTAGCGTCCAGGGTCAACATGAGCCAGGTAAAATAGCTAAATTATTTAAAGATATTTTAAGGTTCAATCTTCGATTGCGTCGACGCAGCAGGTGCTTAGTGCTGAACAAGAATTAAGTAGAGAATATCACCGTATTAAAACTGAGGATATAGCTCGTGTAATAAGTGGGATGACTAGGGGTAAGTCTCCTGGTTACGACGACCTCAGCATTTAGCACTTGCAACATGCGGGTGTGCACTTGCCAAGGGTGTAACTCTATTATTTAACCTATGTCTAGGACATGCGTACTTACCTGGAGAGCTTATAAAACCCATGGTGGTACCAATATTAAAAAATAATACTACTGATGCCTCCGTTGGGTCCAATTATCGCCCAATATCTTTGGCTACCGCTGTTGCGAAGGTTTTGGACGGCTTGCTCGATCAGCAACTCAGTCAACACATTCACCTACATGAGGCTGTTTGGTTTTAGGCTGGGGCTTTCAATTGAAACTGCCATACTGCGACTCAAGCATACTTTCCAGTATTACACTACGCGAAAAACGACGGTTTACCCGTGTTCCTTGGAGCTATCGAAGGCATTTGACCTGGTTTCGTACAACGTTCTATAAAAAAGTTACAGTCTATATACGTCCCACTGCTGGGCACAGGCCTCCACTCATTTCTTAGAGGATTTTTGGACAAGGAATTGTCCGTCGCGCTGTCCCAATGCGTGTTGGCGAACTTCACATGTCTTCGAAATATTTGTTTTTCTTATTTCTCTTCCGCAGGTTTACTCACGATGTTTCCCTTCACCGCCGAGCACGTGGTAAATCAGCACTTAAAATTGCAATTAACAATTTCATTGGTGCCGACGGGGATCGAATCCGGTTTGCTCGTGTACTGTAAAATTTACAGTGAGCGCTAACCATCTGAGCTACTACGGCTCTTTCAACGTCCAACGTTCTATGGGATACTTAGCCAGGGAAACCTTGGGGAACTTAACCAGGAAACTAGCACACCCAAAGAAGTAATTAACCTCTTCAAATATTGGTATCACATACAAGTTAACTGTGTGAAGTGGGCTGGCTCATATTCGTCGGAGTACAAATTGTACTGCGGGGTGAGGCAGGGCGGCCTTAACTCTCCTTAACTTTTCAACCTGTACATCAATGGTCTGATCGTGGAGCTCAGTAATGCCGGAGTCGGCTGCTCAGTTAACGGTCATTTTGTTAATAATATAAGCTATGCCAATGACATGGTTTTGCTAAGTCCTTCGATCAGGGCCCTCGAAACGCTAGTGGGCATCTGTGAAAGGTACGCGGTGGCTCATGGTCTCAAATATAATTATAATAAGAGCAAACTACTCGTGTTTCAGGCTGGAAATAGAAAATCAGGCTTAGATTTTCTTCCTTATTAGAAGTTCCTCATATTAGACTAGGAGGAGTTACACTGAGTACAGTCACCAAATTCAAATATCTGGGACACTGGGTCGCCGAGGATCTTTCTGACAATTTAGATGTTGAACGGGAACTTAGAGCATTGGCAGTGAGGTGTAATATGCTTGCCCGCAGGTTTGGTAGGTGTACGAATGAAGTTAAGATAACATTATTCAAAGCTTACTGTCAGACATTTTACACCTGCAGACTGTGGACGAAGTCTACTCGCTGAATTCTCAATGCGCTACGTGTTCAGTACAACAATGGATTCAGGATGTTGTTGGGCTGCCACGCTTTTGCAGCGCACCGCGTGTGTTTTCTGAGGCACGCGTGGACAGTTTCGCAGTAATATTACGCAAAAGAATAGCCTTCTTGATGCGTCGCGTGCGAGACGGCACCAACGGCCTCCTAGCTTCCATATATGGAAGGCATGATTGCAATGGGATGAGGTACTGGAACACAATGTATGTGGGTTCCAGACCCAATATGTTTAATAATTATTTTTTTGTGTTAATAATTTACTAACCCCTAGTTTTTAAGTTTTAAGTGTACTAACATTCGGTTAATTTGTAAATTTTCTTAAATTATTTAAATAGAATTATATACACAAGTAGACACATCAATTTTAAAATACCATTTATAACCAGTGACCCGCACTGGCTTCGCTTGGATAAAATTGAAATTAGTAAATTATTTACAAAGACTATAAAATAAAATAATGTATTTCTTAAATTTGATTTATATTAATTTGAATAACAGTTAATAAAGTATTTCAAATAGGTTAGATGGGCAAGAAACTCTATGTAATTGTAAATCTTTGAAAATTAAATTCCGTGTAATAATTTTTTAGTGTATGGTATTTGGTTATCATTTATGCCAATAACAATTCGGATTAAAGTTTTAACACGTACGAAAAACGCATATCGCAACATATTGTTTTAGTAGTCTCTACCGACGAGTGTGAGTATAGATAGCGATAGTGTGCGAGCGATGATAAATAGAGGTGACGCCATTTTTAGTCCTATTCTTTAGTAGTAAATATTGGGTATGTTCCGAAATACAACGCAGTGTACTGTCCAATGCAAATGACGTCATGAATCGACGCTATACTGGTGATTCGTTCCAAAACATTGGACAGTATATGACGTCATACTTTTGCGCCATTTGGAAAAGTGTTGGCGATTATTTTGTCATTTTGTGCTCCAAAAATCATTATATCCTCCTAATGGATATACCATCAATTATTCTATAATTTTTTGTATTTGAATAAATAGAAACAAATTCTGGCATGCTTCATTCGGCAAACACACAATTAAAAATTGTTTTATTATGGCCGGATATCCGACACAATATGGCGGCGGCACGGTAGTACAATAAAGTGTCAAATGATACGTCATTTGCATTGGACAGTACACTGCGTTGTATTTCGGAACATACCCATTGGGTGCGTTTGGCAGAAAAAAGCGCTAGCAAGCGCTTGTAAGCAAAATGGCGAACCTAAACAGTTTTCGGCCAGAACACGTTTGCTAACTTCAGTAGCGCTGACACAATCCGCAATTTTGCTTATTTAATTTGTTTGTTTTGAAGTAAAGTTTATAAGTTATTTTGTAAAATATTAGTTTTAAGTAATATAATGACATGAATAAACATATACTTAGGTACATGTTATTAAAAATTCATGATTGGTAAATTTTTAATATGAATACTTTACAAACATATATTTAAATTAGGTTAGGTTCCCCGGTTAAAACTAACTTCGTGTCCTAGAGGAAAATAGCTACTTACGATTTGACAGCGCTTACCGCTTACGATCGCCATTTTGTTTACAAGCGCTTGCTAGCGCTTTTTTCTGCCAAACGCACCCATTGTATGTAGTCTTTGGTCAATAAATATGACAGTTGACAGTTGTCAAAAGTTATTTCTTTTCGGTGTTCTTATTTTCTTTTGTTGGATTTGCTGGTGTGTGGTGTAGCTGTCGTTATTAGTCTTACATTTTTAAACAAGCACAAATACCTACCTGCTTCAATAAGTTGTCATCTCAGTTACTTTAAGTTATATAGTAATAACATTATACTATGCATAATATGACTACGATTCTACGATAAGCTATAATCGGATACAAAATAATTTGAAGATACTTTTTACAAATATTGGTATTGCGTTGACACTGATAATTATTCTAGTAAAATAATATGTCTTTTCCTCTACCAATACCACCTTGCGCTAAGAGAGATGGTCTAAGCAGTTTAAGCTGTGAACGTTTTGAATATGCAAGTAGTATGGCTTCAACATTATTAGCACCGGTTAAAACAGAACGAGAAATTCTCGAGCATTCTATGTCTGAGGATGATCCCAACGCCAATACACAGTTATCAAGTGAAATAGCTAAGCAGCCTAGATGGGGCCCACGACATCGAGGTGCTCAAGAACTAGCCGAATTGTACAGTCCGGGTAAGTTTTGAATTAGTTGCGATTTGTTGTTAATTTAATACACAATTTCCGTATTTCCCAGAGGCTTGTGCCCAGCTGTAGGACGTTTATAGTCTGTAACTTTAACTTTGACCTTTTTGTTTATAGTTTAACTATAAAATTAGGTGAGTTAAATGTATAGTGAAGCCTTGTAAACCCAGACTCCACCTAATTTGGTGATTACGCTAGTCTGGACAGGGCATTTAACATTTAGTACTTAAAAATGTATCCAGTTCACAAAACAATTCTATGAAAGATTTTCTAAATAATTCATAAAAAACAATCATGTAGATGTAATGTTGATTTTCATCCATGTTTATTACATATTATGTATGTATAAAAAATACAATGATTGGCAAAATGCTTTAAAAAGATAATTTTCCCTCGCGTTGTTAATCTGGACGCCCACTGGTTCTGGACTAGCAAGGCTTTAATGTATATGATTAGAAAATATTAATGATACATGTTATTAATTAACAATTTAGTTAAGATAGAGGAACATATAAATATTTCCTGTATTACATAATAGAAATAATGTTAACAGAAAAGTGTATAACATGTCTATGCCTTGTATATTTGTCCTCTGTCTGTAATTAACCTGTCATTATTACATTATAAACACAATATTAATAAGAATTCTTTGTAAACAGGAAAGAGACTTCAGGAATGGGTGTGTGTGGTGTTTTGTTGCACATTAACTATTTGTGCAGGCATACTCATGGCTAGATATATCAGAGCAGATGCGTCACTATTATTTGCAGCTATAGCTGGAGTTTTGACAGCAGATTTTGCTTCAGGAGTAGTGCATTGGGCTGCTGACACTTGGGGAGCTGTAGATTTACCTTTGATTGGCAAGGTATATAGTGATTATGTGATTTTACCATGTATTCATACATGTCATATAACTTAAACATAATCATTCTTACCTTCATTTGATATTTCAGTAGTTAAAATGTGAATCAGGAAGTATTGTATATGAAGACCTTAAAATTATTGGTAAATCATCTTGACACAGATAAAGTAACAGTTTAATTGGTCCTAATCATAAATAATTACCACAATCATCCTATAAATAATTTTAATAGTTTTAAGTTTTACATAACTTTGAATGCAATTACAAAATTATGATATAAAGAGCTAATGGTACTTTAATCCTAAATAGATAACCATATATTAATTCCACATGCAATTGATGAGTGGGTATATTTTGGATTATATATATACTAGGTTTATGAATGTGGTATGTCATTTGTTCGTAATATGTTGTGAGTACCTGAAAAATATTGGTTTATTTTTTTTTTTGCAAAAAAGAACTTACTCTACTAAACTTAAACATTAAGAAATCTCTAAATCAGTCTAATAAGTTTCTATGTAAAAAAAATTTAAATCAATTTTTTTATTGTATCATTTAAATACCTGAGTAAATACTACTTTTTCTTACTTATTAGTACTTGTGCTTTCCACAAATGGGATTGTGGCAGCTGTCGCGCATTGTCTTTGTCATTTTTGTAGGACAAAAGGCAATATTTTCTTTTATTTGGCTCAGGTCTACCTTCATGTTGTATGGGAGGTTCGACTTGCCTTTTTGCAATATACCACCAATTATTTTTATATTCATTGGTGAAGTTACCTTTTGCTGCTTTGTTTCCATAGATGGATGGATGGTCATTAAGCTATTACTGAGTTTTTTTTATGATGTCTCTACATCCCAACGGTTTTCCCTTCTTGAATAGGACAAAATCACATTAAGTAATGATGTGCATATGTGTTTATAAATGTCATATTCAACATCAACATAAAACATAGCCATGGGTCATCTGTTTTGCAATGGAACTGATGTGAACCAATTGTTACATTTGATAATTCTATTACTGCCATGTACTGCTTTTGTAACTTCTTTTAAGTAAAAATTTTATCGACTAGCCAGCCATTGGTTTGAGTGCATTTTCCTAGATATAGGATTGCATCAAGCATGTATTGTGTAGCATTGTTACATGTCATTACAATTTTTAGCCAATATTTATTGGATTTCATTGAAAATGTGAAAAGGACACCAACCTCAGAAGCCCAAAAACAGTTTTTCGATTGTTACATATATGTATATATGTGTCAATGGTGTTTTCACTGGTGGATCACTCATCTCATAGTCTTTGGCAACACTCTGTATGCCATCTTCTAATAAATTGTCTTTAGTTTCACTGTCCGACCTCTAAATCTCTTCATCACTTATTTCATATAACACCGACTGATTTCTTCATCATCTGGACGAATTTGTGACATCCTTATGTTTTTTATCATAGCCTATAAAATATTAAAAATTAATAAAACTGTAGAGTCACGTCACAAAAACACTTTTTTTGAAAAATCGAAATACTGACAGTTGTAATGAAGGAAACGTGTTCATGGAGACATGTTATTGGTATTATAACTAATTATACTGCTACTTATTAATGCTCTACATCACACACTATAAATATCCATACGTCGGTTTAACGTACAGCAAATAAAGGTAAATATTGATGAAACTCGTAAGTATTCCACTTACCTGAGTGATTCGGGCGTCTTGCAAGCTCCGATAGCCGACTGAATTGAGTTTGCAGTAAGCAGGAACGGCCAGTGCAGTGACACGAAAAACAAACTAGATATCTATTTTCTAACATTCGTACCTTAGATAGATAAACTACGTCGATTCGATGTAGTTTATCTATCTAGGGTAAAACAATTTTTTTTTCACATTAATAATTTAAGATATTGATTGAAAGTACTGTTTCACTGGTTGTGATACTACAAAAGTTCAAACATTGCCAACGGGGGTAGTATCCCAGTTCACAGCATATAATTATATTTGTAATATGAACCATTCTGTATGTGGCTACTAGTGGTATGTGGACCGCCGTTTTTTCTTCTCTCATGCAAAACTTGCACAAGGGACTGCCTGTAACAGCTATGATAAATAGATGTTCGTTAAAAAATCATGTCTGGTAGTGTAGTAATAACACTTGTTGCTATCCCTATCTCAGGTTTGTTTAGCAGTATGGTGCAACCATTTCTTGCGAGCAGAGCTGACTTTAGTTAATCTGTAAGATGAAGTGTGTTCACTTCATCCAAGTCATTCATTTATTCATTAACGTCGTTTATGATCGCGATTACGATTTTGTCTCTTAACGTATTACAATTACGATACAGACTGAATTATTCAACTGGGCATAGATGGCCAAAAAGTATGGGACAGAATATTTTATTTTAAATTTTCTTTTGAATACTAGTGATCCGCTCTGGCTTCGCAGGATGATTTCTGGATCTCGACAACATCGCCACCTATCGGGTCCAATTGTAAATCTAAATCGTCCAGGGACGCACTCAAAAATACAGAAAAAATTTAATCAGAATCAGTCGAGCCAGTTTCGAGTTTTAGCGAGACTAACGGGCAGCAAATAATTTTTACAATATATAGAGATTGACTACACTTAAATGTATCCAAAGTAAATAATATTTTGATAAACTGTAACATTTACGTAATGATTTTTATTCAATGTATAATTTACATTAGGCCTAGATTCAACAATAATTATTCTTTCAACAAGATAAAGCCCCGACCCGTAATAGCTGCATAGGGTAAGAGTTGGTCAAAATCTTATCGGAACGTATGGTCCTGCCTGTGCCGTGGTCGGCGAGGTTTCCGAATTCGTAAGATTTCTTTTCCCTCCGTAAAATTTCTTTTGGGGTACATACTATGTATTGAAAATTTTCATAATATCGAGCAATTGGTTAATTATAGCTTCGTGAATATAATTTCTTACAGATTGCCCTATAACATTACTTACGAGAAAAAATGTTTCCATGTTCTAGGATTTTTAAAAATATTTTGATGTACCCACAAATTATTAACTTTTTTGGTTAGTTGTGAGTTGTGACAAATAACTCAGAGTATTAGTTTTATATCAACAATATAACATACTTACATATTTCATGCAAGTTATCTTGAGTATATATTAAAATTTCTTGATAGAAACGGAAAAAAATAATTTACAATGTCTTCAAGAAGGTAAGAGCACAATATATCCATATTATTATATGATTTTTATCTATCACTGATATCATGAAATTCCTACAATTCTTGAGGAAGATGATGATTTTAGCAACCAGAGGCAAAAGTTTTTTTTTACTTCCACCTGACACCGCCAATGATGACCAGACTGACGAGGACTTGGTGAAAAAGATAACGTCAGCATAAATATAGGTAGGCCTAAAGGTTTGCTTTGAGCTCCAGCAGATCTTACTGCCTCAATCTCAACGGAGGAACTAGAAACTGAAGACGAAACCCATCATGAATTTCAAAAACCTTTAAAAAACGTGTCATGAAGTACAGTTGGCGAAAACGAGACTTGCAGCTAAAACCTATTGCTTGGCAACCTTTTTATCATACTCGTATTGAAAAGAGCCCGATAGAATAGTTTTATTTATTATTTTCAGAATAAATATTTGAGATTTTGTTAGTCAGTGGCTATTGCCAAGTGATAAGAAGAAGAATGTATTTAGAAAATATATCTGATTCAAGAAACAGTTTGATCACTTCAGCCTTATTTCGACATAGATTTACATTAATTTACTCTAACATTAATGTTGCTTATAATCTAAACTTGCATGGTTAAAATCCGTTGTAGGCACATCGTTAATCACTAACATATTTGTAAATAAATACTGACGTTACTGGATAACAGAGGGCACTTATTACAATAATTTTTCTTTCTTCTCGAACAATCTACTAGAAATAATAAAATTGAAAGGTTATTTGGTAAATACACATTATTCTTACGATAATAAACCGAAATCACGTTCATTGTTTGCTCCATATCGTGATTTACAATACTTTAATGCACACAACCGGGCATATTTTCTTTAAAAATATTTTTAAATTTATAAAATGAATGCGTCTTGACCTTTTGACGATGTCACTTAGACTAAATGACAAAAATCGGAGATCCTATAGGACAAAAGTTACAGACGACAATTTTGTTACTGATGTCCGGTCTATTACTACTACCTATTTAAATGTCTTTGCTTTTTTGCATACATAAAGCCCCGCCCTCTGTTTTAAATATTTTCCCTCGGGTTTTAGGAGTTCTTGGATAAGCTTTTGTTAATGAAACACAAAATTTTCACAAAAAATAATTATCGGTCTAAATGGTTTAATTTATAATCTGATCTATGCTATACATATCCTAGATCCTACAAACCTTATGCCCTAGAGGTTAGGACGGGTCACTATAAATTTTAGTTATATTTAATACTTATAGTATTAAATATAACTAAAATTCTCTTAGATGTGTAATACTATAAACATATAGATAAATATGAAGTGTATGTCTGTAATATACAAATAACTGTCTTTTATTGAACTAAAGGTGTTATGAGCATGCCATTAAAACATGAATTGCCATTTTCAAAATTTTTGTTTGTCTGTCCGGACTAACCTTAGGAATGGCTAAACTAATTGTAATACAAGTGGTATAATTAAATATTTTGTTACCGACTTCAATTTAATTAAAATGAGAACATCAATGTAGCCGAAGTCAATGAAATACGCATTATTAAGGATACCTCAAAACTGATCATATCTTGATCAAATTTATATGAGACCACATGAGAAGCACCAGCATTCAAATAAAATAAAAACATCAAATCGGTTCACCTAGATGAAAATTCTGAGAAACACACATAAAAAATATAGTCGAATAGAATAGAACCTCCTCGTTTTTTAGAAGTCGGTTGAAAACTACGAACAGATAGAGAGCAATGGCAGAAGTGATCAAGGCTATATTTTATCCTATATCCGAAATTATATTAGGTGCTACTTTTTGACAATAAAATTAAATTGAAAACGGGCAAATTTTTTAGGGAAAAGTGAAAAATATAATTTATACCATAGTTGATGGTCTTTGATTATTTTAATCCGAATAACGCCACATAATTAGATGCTACCCAGGCTAAACTGGAACGGATCACTAGTAAATAATAAAAGTGCTTCGGTAACCGAATTTTACTGGGAGTAAAAAAAGTTATATTATCTAATAATTTTCTCACGGATGACATCTATTTATACGGACTATTAAACAAACTTGGAAATACGGATCATAAAAAAGACTAAGAAAGTGTATAACATTTTCTAAACATAAAGAACGTTGGCCAAATTTCTATAGGAGCTGGACTTGACTTTTTTTTTCATTTATCAAAACAAAATATAGTTAGATTGTTTTTTTTTATGTTGTAAACACCATCACGTTTAAAAATAATATCTAAATAGCCATGATATTTTTTAATAACGTCAACAATACTTTTGAGGTTAGAATCGACAACTGTACAGTCCAGTTTGGTCGTACATTTGAAAATGTTGTATAGTTGCAGTGTTGAGTTGGATGTAGTATTTTGAGCACGCAGAAAAAAAATAGCCCAAAATGTAGACAAAATTGTATAGCTAATATAAGTTCTACACTAAGTGTAGTTATGGCAAGTCTTTCCTTAAGTGAGTGTGTACCGTAAGAAAGTTGTTGTGACGTACTGCCGTTTGTATGATTACAATAAAATAATTATAATTAAATACACGCGACGCACGACTAAAAGCAGGTAGCAGCGTTTGCTAAATAATAATGTGTGGTGGAACCATACAACAACTATTTATTGCCCAATAATAAGGCATCTCTGAAAGCGCACCCTACGCCTGTCCTATAAATCCCAAACATCATGTATAAAATCACTACATTTATTATTGTAATAATCGACAGCATTTTCCTTTCTAAAAGATGCAGGTGGTTCAACTTCATCTCGATGCTGTGCCCACGATAGAAACCAAACTAAAATAACAGCTTAATCCTGTTGTGTTTCGTATAGTGAGTGTAGAGAACAGTTGATTGAAAGAAAGAGAAAAGTTGATTGAAAGTATTCTGCAAATAAACTACACACCGATTGTCCGGTATCTCCAAACTGATCCTCATATTATGTCATAACAGAGAAACCCTCCCGGGCTTTACCATCAGTTATTTTGTGTAAGACCAGAAAAGGCGGGGGGGTTATTTATTACCGAGTTTTCTACTTTACTTATGTATGACTGATAACACTCACCTTCTAATTTTACGGCTCGTTCTCTCAGAAATAAGTAAGTTTCGTAGTCGTACCGGTTACCATATTTTTTATATTTATTAAAATATTTGAATTTTTCTTTTAAAACCTTTTTTAAGGCGGCGACGTACCAAATAGGAAATGAGCTATAACATATTATTTTGTGGGGTATAAATTCGTCACGAAGATCGGTTAGAATACGATAAAAATTATGAACACAGTCGTTAATAGAACCGCTCGAAAACAAGACATTCCAATGCATTTTCGACAAGCTTGAATTAACCTTCTTTGTAATTGAACAAAATACGCTTATTGACAGTCAGAT
This sequence comes from Parnassius apollo, assembly GCA_907164705.1. Classification (NCBI taxonomy): domain Eukaryota; kingdom Metazoa; phylum Arthropoda; class Insecta; order Lepidoptera; family Papilionidae; genus Parnassius; species Parnassius apollo. The sequence goes on along the minus strand of CAJQZP010001146.1, from coordinate 3,196,987 downwards.
AACTGGGTATGTCTACATTTAGTTCGATGCAAATTGATCTATGGTGTGGATCCTCTAAGACAAGGGGGTGGTCACTGGGCAGTACATTTACATGGTTATTGCAAAAGACAAGATCCAATAGCCTATCTTTGCTGTTTCGTGTGTTATTGTTGTCTGACTTTCGTTAAGAACACCTATAGTCCCTAATCGATCGCTATCCATTAAGCTCCAGCTGACATTTGGCATATTAAAATCTCCCAAGACCATAAATAGGTCGTTGGGTGCGGAGTGAAATTTATCCCCCAAGCTTACTCGCGAAGTTATCGAGTTGTGTATTCGTTGAGTAGCCGCCTCCCTCTTTACTTAAATAAATAGTGCAAATGTGTAGTGAATGAAAAGGCCGCCTTTAGTGCGGAGTATCATGGAGACCCAAATATCTTCGGCGGAGGAGCGCCAGGCAGGGCGGCCGGCGGCAGCGAGCTCGCGGCGCACGGCCACCAGCACGCCGCCGCCGTACCGAGACCCAGTGGAGTGGTAGTCGCGGTCACGCCGCCACACTACATATCGCTCATCAAAAAGTTCACTATCATTAATGCCATCCAATAGCCAAGTCTCCGTTATTGATATGGTATCAAACCTGTTTAAGGCATTTCTCTTAAGTTTGTTTCCGTGCGCAGTCCCCGGGCATTTTCATAAAAAATATTAATCTCGTAGCAATTTTAGAGCACACAATCACAATCACACACATTAGGCATAAAATTGGTTCGGATTTCGGTCTGTAATTCACAACAATCAACACTGCAAAGCAGCACTGTTTTATTAAAACGGGTCGTTACAGCTGAAAAATGTTTAGATATCATTAAAAACAGTAACAAAACTTTTCAAGTCTAAAAAATGTAGAAGGCTGACTTTTATAGCACAGAAAATTTAAAAAAAAACAATTAATAGAAAACAATCAATGATCAAAATAAAGTAGGGAAAAAGATATGCCGTTGTGTTGTTTCTGCCTATATAGAGAAAAGCGACAAGTCTGGATAGCCTTTCCTGTCCCATAAAAGTCCTTACATATTTTTTTATCAGTTTTTATTTCGAAAATCTTCTTTCAACTGTTACACTTGCAACTGGAAGGGTAAATAGAAAGCATGCTGTTATTACCAAAACATTACGGAAACTGGATGCAAGGCTATTGACTTTTTCCATGAGTTCAGTTTCAGATTTAAAGCATGTTTTTAAAGCCATTAATTGTTCATAAAGATCAACTGACGTCTTTACTGTATTTAGCAGACAATTTTGCGCCATATTTTCTTAGTACACATTGATTTTGAAGTACGATTCCGGGTCTGAGATTCGCTATCTTTTGATAACTCATCAAAAAATCGCTTCGTTATGTTCTGTCTTTTATTTTTGAAAACAGTTGTTACCCTACCCCCCCCCCTCGCTCTTTTTCTAGATGTCTGGACTCGTTTAGCAAACGATGAAATGAATTTTGATTGCTTATTTCGCTCAGTCTATTAAAAAGATTACTTAGTAAAATCCAAGCTTTCTGTATGTGATTATTTTCATGCTGTAGAGCTTTAGAAACAGGATTAATGAGTTCAAATAGTGAAGAGAAAAAGGTGACAAGGACTATAAAATCGATCGGTCGTCGAATCGGTGCAAAGTTTTCATTATTAATGTGAATATTTTTTTCCTTATAGCTGATAAAGCGTCGTTTCATGAAAACCATCTAATAAGCCACACCTTTTTAAGAGTTATTTTATATTTTTCAGTTAAATCGTTATTCCACATTGACCAGCGTTTTATACTCAGAAATCGTAATAATAAGACAATAGAAATTAATTAGCGCTCGATTACTTCCAAAACCGATGTCGCCACATCTTACCGTATTAAGGTCGAAACATACTATCAAAACGCAACGCGATGTGTTGTGTCGACACCCGACGCTCGTCGTGCATATAGGCAACACGCCACGCGATGCTACAAGACGTACCTATCGTGTAGTGTAGTCCCACACGAAAGACTGAAGTGTACTGACGTGTGACGTGGCCATGGATTCGATTCTGCTTGAAGATGAGCTAGATGAAGATTTTGAAGAAGATTTATTACAGATTTTGGGGATATATTTTGTACAGAAACAGTTAATAAAAAAAAGGCACCAGACCAGATACCAGACGCAGACGATACTGGGTTCATGAAATAAATCAAGACAGACCCTTTACAAAAAATTGGTTAAAGATCGTGAGAGATATCATATATTTTTTCGGATGAATGGAACTGAATTTGATGTTTTACATGACTTTATTAAAGATGATATCTACAAGAAACGAACAAGTTATCGTGAAGCTATAAGCACAAAAGAAAGACTGGCAGTGGCTCTCAGGTAAGTATAAAACATTTTCTTTATTATCTATGCCTATTCATTATTATTATAATTAATATAATATTCTCTCAGACTTATTTCGTCAGTTTCGTTTTCAACTTCTTCATAATGTGCTACATTGTCAATTAGATCTTGATGATTCGTTACAAAAAAATTGGTATTAATATTCAATGTTCGAGCTGTTTCGGAAAGTACTACATTGTCACTCACATTTTGATTATTCGTTTCATAAAATTGGGTTTTTGATGTTACAGTGTTTTTTGTATTTAGATGCGAAGTATTTCGATATTGTATTGTTTGGTTCCGAATCACACGTAACGGCGTCCTCAATAGTTGTTCGCGTTTTTTTAACATATTAATTTCGGCACCATGTATAAGTTTATGCATTTGAAACTTAATATTAACTTTGTCCATCTCAGGTAATTTTTTTAATTGTTTACTCATGAACAGGAAGAAATAATCTGTTTCATCCATCTCTGACATTCTCTTTTGTCGCGCTTCTTGAGAAGATTTATTTTTTTAACATATTAATTTCGGCACCATGTATAAGTTTATGCATTTGAAACTTAATATTAACTTTGTCCATCTCAGGTAATTTTTTTAATTGTTTACTCATGGACAGGAAGAAATAATCTGTTTCATCCATCTCTGACATTCTCTTTTGTCGCGCTTCTTGAGAAGATTTAATAACATTAACCATCTCTGTCACAACATTGTCTTCATTTCCTTTCTTATTTCGATTTGATGAAGAGGTTGGAGTCGGAGTCCTTACAGAAGAAGAGCTTGGTGTCGGTGTCCTGACAGTAAAAGAGCTTGGACCAGGAGTTGCATTAAAACGAGATGATTCGGTTTCATCTGTGAATTGCAACTCTTGTGTTGAATCGTCAGTTACATCAGACAAGTTTGTGATCGTTGGTCTGCCCTCAAGATGAGACCTTAAAAATTCTATCTGTGCTTCGTACTTCCATGGTACAATTTTAGTTGAGGCTTGGCCACTCTTCTTATGGCGTCTCTTAAGGGCATTGGTAAAACAATTTCTCAATTTTCCCCATCGATCTTTGCAAATCTCCACTGGAAAAAAATAAAGAACACAATAATAAATTTATAATTGTAATTTTTTCTTTTGTTGCAGATTTTTAGCCACAGGGAATTCATTTCGATCATTGGCATTCAATTATAGAATGGGATTCACCACCGTGCGAGAAATTGTAAAAGATGTCTGGGAAGCAATTTGGAACAAATTGGGCCCAATATACATGCCAGAACCCACCACCGCGATGTGGATAAAATCTGAAGAAGGGTTCAGAAATTACTGGAATTATCCTAATTGTTGTGGTGCATTGGACGGCAAAGATGTGAATATCACTTGCCCAATTAATGGTGGTTCAGATTTTTGGAATTATAAAGGAGAAAATTCAATAGTACTCCTGGCATTAGTGGATCCTAAATACAAGTTCTTAGTTGTAGATGTAGGCTCATATGGAAAAAACAGTGACGGTAGTATATTCAATAAATCTGCACTTGGAGAGTCTTTAGAACAAGGCAAATTAAGAATGCCTGCTGATAAATCTTTATCTCCCGATTTGGAACCATTAACATACGTAATAGTGGCAGATGAAGCTTTTCCCTTCAAGTCGTATTTAATGCGGCCGTATAGTAAGAATGATGTTCGCAATAATGAACCCAATAAAATATACAACTACCGGCTAAGCCGTGCTAGACGTATCGTTGAAAATTCTTTCGCCATTTTAAGAGCAAGATGGCGCGTTTTCGCCAAACCTATGGAAGTACAACCTGATATGGTGGACAAAATTATTTTAGCAACATGTTGCTTACACAATTATTAAGGTATTGATACTTTGCCATCTGACTGTCAAACCCAAGATGATAATGAGACGCCATTGGGACCTACAGCTTTGGAGGACTTGGACACCTTACGCAGAAATTCTACACAACATGCTTTTTCTGTCTGAAATAAATTTAAGGAATATTTTAATTCTAACGAAGGTGCAGTTCCGTGGCAAGTAGATATTGTAAGGAGAGGAAGACAAAATACTCTGTAAATCTGTGTTAAAGTGTATTTTATAATAAATTGAATTGAATAGCAGCTTTGTATTAATTTCAACTCCTCGACGCATTGCTGAGAAAAAGGGTCTTGAAAGACAGACGGACGGACAAACAAAGTGACCTTATAAGGGTTCCTGTTTTCCTTTAGAGGTACGGAACCCTAAATACAAGCAGGTACTTACTAATAAATGTATTAATGAGGTACCTATTTTTATGATAAATAGAAACTGTATAGGTACTGATAGAAAGTAGCTAAGTAAATAGGACAAATTACATTTTATTGAAAACTTACCTGTAGTATGCAATTGTTCTGCAATTTCTTCCCAAGCATTATTTCGAATACTATGATCACGATAATGAACTGAACTCATATCATATAAAACTCAGTATCGTTTCACTAATTCTATTAATTCTTCATCCGACGTTTTAAACCAATTTTTAAACAAAAACTGACAAAAAATTTCTTTTCTTTTATCATAACTTTAAAAATGTTCTCGAAAGAATGACGCGTGGCGTCGGGTGTTAACTAGAAACACACTGCGCTGATTCGTCAGGTGGCGTGTCCCCCCCCCCTCTCCCAGCAACACGCTGATCCAAATCGATTGGATGTTGCGGCGTGTGGTCACATAGCGTGTTGTCTATGCGCTTCTGACTATATTAAATATATGGAATTGATAAGTACTGACATGCGTTGGGTGGCGTGGCGTAGCGTCACGTTTCGGTAGTACGTTTGTACGTTTGGTAGTTCCGCCCTTATAAACGTACGCACAATGCACAATGATATCTAATGTTTCACATTACATTGCTTGGCGAATTTGTCAACATAGAACAAAAGCAGCAATAGTAATTGTACAATCGAAAATTAATAAATGAAAGTTTAAAAAGGTTTGTGTATTATCTGGATGTAAATTAGTTAAAACAATGATAATAGTAAATAATCAACTTACCGATAAAATTTTATGCCTTTATTACTTGAATTACACACGTCGTTGATGAGTTTTTACAACTGATTATGCTGCAGTTCACCATTATAAATTTATAATAACATAAACTCACGTACGACGTTTCCCGCGCAACTAATTCACAAAATGGTAAATCATGTTCGTCAACACATGATAGCGGCGACAAGATAACGCGTCTATGCGACTTCTATTGTCTTATTATTACGATTTCTGTGGTTTTATACTATTGCTAAAAATGTATATTTTTTTCAAATTATCGAAAAATTGACACTTCAGGAACACGTTTCTTAGTATCGTTTAAAATTAAATTTAATGCGTGTGGCGTATAATAAACATAATCGACATTTGGGGCACGCTCTTTTAAGGTCTATGTAAAATTTCTCGGTTGGTTCTAAAAGATAAGCCAATATAGTTACAGGCTGTGAGTTATTCCATTGTAGCACTTAGGGATGACAACGCATCTGTAGAAAACTTTGTATAAAGTTGGCTGCAAGTGTCCATTGACTGCATGAGCCACTTACCATTAGGTGGACAGTAGGCCTATACAATATTTCGATTCCATATTTCCGCTGTACAATTTTAACATATTTTTTTTATAAACTGAAGTGACAAACGAACCTACAGAAATATTGTATAAGTGTATATACATATATTACAGAGACAAAACTTATCGATTATTACTAAATACCGTCAATTACTAATGGGAGAAACTATTACCACATCGCTTCCTTTTACAACTCTATGAAGACTCGTAACATTACGACACGTATCGGACGACTTAGAAAAAGGCATAATCATCTCATATTTATATCGAATACGAAACTCCCAGACCGGCGACTGGAAGCTGGACAAATGTGCCGAACGAAACTGCACCTCGAAAAAAATGTTCTCCATTGCAACTTCTGCTTTCTGATCCGTTAAGCTATTCTAGATTCTATTACGTACAAAAACTCTGAGTATAGCGTATCAACGAGCAATGGTGAGGCATTGCTCGTTGATACGCTTTGGATCTCTTCATACAGCCAGTAGTAAAAGACCGCGACTAACTATAAAAAGAGATAATATATACACCCGACACAACATTTGCTCCATGTTTTTTTTTTGTAGAAGAAGGGTGACAAACGAGCACACAGTCCACCTGATGGTAAATCGATGGTGTGGCCCATAGACATCTACGTTTATCCTCGATTAAGAATCAAAATGCGTATGCGTTGTCATCCCTGAAGACTGAGATGTAATGCCTCGTTTCCAGTAAAAAAGGGTCTCCAGATCTCTACACTCAGCATACGAAACACAGCGGTATTAAGTTGTTATTTTACGCTGGTATTCTGTGAGAGCGTGGTCCTTCCCCGTTCGAGCTGACCCATTCGTGCTACAACCATAATATAGCTGTAGCGTGGCTCTACCACGTCAAACCCTGTAAACCTGCACTCTACATTTGGGCAAATCAACTCCACATTCTTTTATGTTATTTAAAATTACAGTTTTTCAGTCATTCTGCACTACAATCAGAAATTTATATAAACCCCAAAAAGAAGTCGCAAGTTTTTATTTCTTTAGGTACATTATTACCATCTTCGGATATCGAGATGTATCGAAAACTACAGAATATTGATAAATTTTTGACAGGTCTTTAGGCACGTTGATCACTTTTTTATGATATGATTTTTTTTCGGAAAGTTCGGCCAAAGAGTTTATGTAAGATTGTGGATAACATTACGAATTTTTGCCAAGACACTTTCGGGACCCCTGTCGCCCGGGGGCTACGTATCATTGATACGGCTGTTACGGCGGTAGCTACGCCCCTGTGTTGTATTCTGATGCCATTAGAAGTATCCTCTTCTTCTCGTAAACATTACACACTGCGACATTTGACGTTTTCTCCTCTTAACTAGAACTTTCAATAGTGTTGGTTTTGAAAGCGCGTACAGGGACATCCAAGTCACTTCAAGGGTCAAAGTATTTTTGAGCTTGTTATGTTCCACTAAGTTGATATCACTAAGATGTTCTTTTTGATTTTCAGCTAGTTTGTGATATTCACTATACAACCCTTTTAGCCAAGCAAAGAATCTCTGACTCATTACAATTCAATCTAAACTAATTAGTAAAGTTGACGTAAACATAACGTCAACGCTAAAAAATGTGAAGTACAGAATTAATTTATATTTTCTATTAGCAGTTTTACATCTACAAGTATGTAGTCTCCTTTTAATGCGACGGCTTTCTGAAACCTTATTCCATCTACAATGGCAAAGTGATTCTTCCTGTAATGTCATCTACTATTTTATCAATAGTTGCACGCAATGCAAGACTCTTGATTAAACCTCTCTGATAGTAGTGATAGATTTTTTAATTTGTTTTGTTATCCAGTGAAAAAAGATAACTTTGTTGTTCGCTTTACTTTACTAAAGTCTACTGTCACTTTAAGTTTAGTCCCTAAAAATTTCGATAAAATATTTCACTTTTATTGACAGTAGCTTAATCGTTAAGGCTGTATGAACTTACATTTTCTTCATCAATCATCATCATTACAGCCTATCGGATTTCCAAACCATTACGCCACCAGGCAGGCGAGTTAGCAAATGCAGTTTTTATTATTATTTTCAGCATAAGAAATATGCAGCTCATTTCTTGTTTCGATTTTCCTCTGTCGTCTCTAACGACATCCATGAGATGACATAAGATAGTGGATATTCTTACGCCTCCACTACACATCAAGCAAGTCAGCATGGCTGATATATGGGAGATTTTTTTTAACAATGCCAAGTTAAGTTTGTCCTTCAACTCGACCAACTTTTTCGTAAGAGCAATGTTCGGCAGGAGTTTGTTTTCATTACGTATATTTCCCGAGATAATAATAATAATAATACTCTTTATTAAAAACTTACAAAAGTTACAAAACAAATGTTGCACTGATTCCTAAATTAGGATAAATCCTGTATCTTAGTACTGATAGTACCTTCCCATACAATTGAGATGAGTGAACTATCCACATATTAAGTAAATATATCACTTGTTCGATTTTTTTTTACATCCGAGGTAAAATAATGAAGTCGTTTGGATATAATTTAGTTATATCTATTTACCGAAAGGTCAGTAGCTACATAATCATCTTTAAACTGAGAGTTAAAGATATTATTTACAATAACTCTAAAATACAACATAATATGATTGTAAATGAAATTTTTTACTCATTTCATTTATCACTTATTTGTTTACATTATTATATGCAAGCATTTATTACTTACCTTTTTTCCAGAATTTTTTACGACCGTTTCGAGAGCATCACATCGATCCTACGTCAATTACACGTCATGACTTTGTCGAAACAAATGGAGACAATTTTGCTATTACAATTCCTGTACTGGCGAGAATTGTTTGGCAGCTACTAACATACGATACCGACGTTATTGAAAAGCAATTTCATTGGATTGCGTATTGGTATCTATGCTGCATATTTGTGGCAATGACTAATCAGGTAAATTGTGTAAATTTAACAAATTCAAATAATATTCGTAGATACTGTAACAGCTGTAACTCATTAATAAATATTCGGTTCAAGGACTTTTTGGTGCGGTGGTTGATAGAGTATCGATCGTACCAACACTACACGTGGCTTAAATTCAATTTATGGCTTTAATCATTACGAGCATATGTTATGAGCTTTTATTCAAACTACAACTAGTGGCGTAGCAGAGCTCACCCGCTAAACTTGTGAGGGCTCACAAGTTTAGTGGGTCCTGCGAGTCCTGCATGGTAAAAATATTAAAAAATGTGAATTTGAGATATCACTAAATGTTATTGGAATATGACGAGCACTAGCTTTAAAAGTTCTGAAATTATATAATAATTCTTTAGTTTGCTGGTACCAAAGATTTGATTTGAAACCTGGTGTGGTTTGATCAAAGTAGAAGTATGCAATAAGTGCTATAAAATTAAAGCTCATATTCGCTGACACTACACTGATCAATACATAAACGAGAGAATAGTGATAAATAGAATTTTAATTTATAAAGTCGAAAATAATATACATTTCTTTTTATTTCACAATATTTTCCTTTCATATCATTTCATAATTTTAGACAGTTAAAACTGACTTTTAATCAAACGGATGTCTTCGTGTTGTCGTCTGCAAGGGACTACTATTATTTATCCCTGCAGGTTTCGGGCCTCGGGGTATTCCCCATTACCCGGGCAATCATCACAGTCCATTTCTATGGGCCGGTCCTGGGAGCCGTTCAAGTACGGCATTGTAGGTTATCTTCTTTGGCGTATTGCGCGCCACTAGGTAGGTGCTTCCGAAGGGTCAGGAGTCTCAAAGCCCCGCGGAGTCCTGCGGACGACGGGAGTCAACGCTGGGCCTATCCTGCCGACAGGTGTGCGCTCCTTAGGTCTAGGTTATGGCCTGGCTGTTTCCTAGGCATAGTTGGCGTATCTCGCGCCTCCGGGAAGGGATCTGCCGAAGGGTCAGTGACTTCCAGCTCCCGCGGAGACGGGTCTCGACGCGGAGCCGATGCCACCAACAGGCGCGCGCTCTTCTAGCGGCACTCCGCCGGGCCGCTAGAGGCCCGCCTCCGGAGTTCGCTTCCCAGCGTAGTAGATGACATGCAGTGTAGGGTATGTGTCGTCCCGGGAGGGGTCAGGGGCGTCCTCGAGGCTCGACGCAAGCCGAGTTGGCCCCACAGCACGTTGGGTGTACGTACAACAACTAATTGGTATAGTGGTCTGTACTTGTACTTGGGCAATATCTCGTAAACTGATTACGATATGGGAAAATGTTAGTAATAACAATTGAATACTTATCAACTAATTTTATAAAAGGGCTCATCATTTTATCGTTTATCATTCGTAATTTAGATATTATTTTTTTTTTTTTTTTTATTTTTATCTTTATAATTTTTTTTTTTTTTTTTTTTTTTTTTTCTTTTCTTAAATTTTTTTTTTCCCTTTTTTGGACCGGGAAATTCGAAAGTTGTTAAGCTGTTATGATTTTTATAAACCGCAACTCTGTGAATTGTAAAAGTGTGATACATGGTACCTCATATGTAGGTAGTCATTCTTTTGTATATTTTATTTTACTTACTGGCCACCCGGTTTTATTTTAACAGATGTGTTTAAAATTTCGAGATAACGCAAGGAGCCGGCGCACAAACGTTAAAGTTACTGAGTTAACGCAAAGAATTTTGCTGAGTTACCCATGTCTACTATGAACTTAAACTTGCCAGTTGTAAATATTCAGAGTTATCGAGAGGTACCCATACCTCCTGAATGCCCACTGTTCCATACTACCTTACTACCTAAATTTTATCTTCATAAATAATTAAAAACATTATTTATCAACATTTTTAAATACATACAATATTCCAGATTCATAAATGGTCGCATACATATTTTGGATTACCAATATGGGTAATTTGGTTGCAAGAATGGCACGTTGTGTTACCACGTCGTCACCATCGTATACACCACGTAGCGCCGCACGAGACTTACTTTTGTATTACCACAGGCTGGTTAAACTGGCCTTTGGAAAAGTTGCACTTTTGGTCTACGCTCGAGGTTGTTATTGAAGCTTTAACTGGTTGTAAGCCTCGAGCCGACGACATGAAATGGGCCCAAAAGCATTCCTAAAACACGTTTTTTCTCACGTTGTATTTTATACCGCCACAGTTTATTCTTAATTACATAAACTACTCAAAACAAATTAAGGGTTATTCGAATTTTGTGAATTATTCATTAATCTAAACATGGTACATATTAGTAATAATATGTACCATGAAAGAAAAAGGAAAATGGACGTTTTCTTTTAAACGGTTTTCTTTTATTTTGAATCATATCGCATAAAATAAGTCACACATGTTTTGTTTATGGTCGCGTTCGCATTCATAGAAACTGTGTAAAATTTTCAACAAATATTAAGATTTGTTGTTATCTGTGTTCGCATTAAGTACAACATAGATATTGTATTTTATTTATCTATAGATCTGTCAACGTTAGCGTTCGCACTTTTGTTTTTATGTGACTCAATTTGTTTTAATAAAACGTGTTTCTTTTGTTGTCCACAAACTTGTTGCCAAACATCACAAAACACTATTACTCTTAGTGAAGAACGGTAACTCCATATAAAATAAAATAAGTGTATGTTCATATATTTTGTCATACGCGGAGTAATGCAAGTTAAGGGCGTAATATAGTATTTGCACTGTTAGTTATTGAAGAAACGTTGGTTAAGAAGTTTGTTATTATATACGTTACAAGTATAAATTTCTAGCGCCTTCATATTAATCGATAAAAACAAAATTTAAAAGTAGGTACGCATTTGATACAATTTAGAAACGTTACTTATACACACTAAACATTTAACACAAGTGATTGTTGTTTATAGTACAACATTACGTGGAGCCCTTCTTTTGTTATGAGTATCTAGTTTACATATTATTGTTGTTGTTTGTATAGAGCCTTTAAATTTTGCTACGAAATATTTTTCACAATACAGTGAAACCTTGATATAACAAATCTGAAGGAGATTAGAAAATATTCGTTATACGAAGTAATTTGTAACAATGAGGTTTGTTATATAGAGGTTAGGTTGTTCTAAGATTCGTTTTAGCAAGGTAAGCAAACTTTCAAAGAAAAGTAAAACACATTGTAATGAATGCCTTACAACACTAAACATAAATTTATTATGACAGGTTGAATTCCTGGATTGTCTTATGATAAATTGAACGTGTCTGAACTTGTCTGGACACGAATTCCTGTTAGATGGATTGGTAGAATACTTTATGCAGAGGTTAATTGTTATACGTTTTATTTATGTTTTGCAATGATTTAAAAAAGTTATAGACGTTTTTACAAAAGTAATTCGTAATGTAAAGGTATATTTTGCATTAACTCTTACGGCCAGTTTTAGGGGATTTCTAAGAATTTGTGAAATCGAGGAAATCGTTATTTTGGGGTTCGTTATACTAAGGTTGTACTGTACATGCTTTAATATGATTATGATAAAGCTAAGTTATTTATTTAATTAATTTTTTGTAAGCTTGCCAACTGTCCCGAATTTCCGGGACATACCGCATCTGGACAATAATTTAAGCCGTCCCGATAAAATGCCCTTGCTAGACGCTTAATGTCCCGGAAATCATTAAACAATTAATCATTTTATGATAATTATAAAAATGTTTTATATAGTAAAGATACCACATATATGCAATAAATGAAACCACAAGTAATACTTGCAATAAAAACTTACTCCACTCTTCCAAGGGGTCAAGGTACGTTGTCTAAACAGTGTTTACTTTTACTGAATTTATTTTGACATTTATTTTGTTTGAAAATTTCACCTTTTTTAACTTAAAGTTTTTAATTTAATATTTAATTTTACTACACATCTATGGGCGGGTCGATTTCACAAGTCGAATTAATTTGATACTTTTTTTTCGCTTTGTGCAAATACCCGTTTTATTGTTATCTGACGGTCCATAAAGTATACTTTTATGAAGTTACAAAAGTGACAAAAAATCAAGATCAAGGTAACACGAATGAGTCACCTGGGAACACGAATGAAATTCTCATAACACGAATGAAGTCTGCAGGACACTAATGATATTGGCTAACTAAATCGCATACTTTACGATTATAATATTGGGTACGTAGTACTATTATGTATTCTGTGATATTAGTCTTTTTTAATAATGCACAAGAAAATATGTATGTTACCATTTTTAGGTTAGGTTAGGTTTAGGAACAAAAGAACTTTTATTAATCTTTTAATCAAAAGACTTTTAAAAACAATACAAAACAAATATTAAGAATACACGATTATGTAACATAATTATTTCTGCATCAGTCACAAATGGCCTCAAGATTTAGATTTAAAATTTCGATCGCGGAGTTAACTTCTGCTGGATCAATCCAAGCGTACAGCTGTAAATCGTCAGCATACATAAATGGTAGGAGCATTTGAAATTCACAGTTATGAGATTTATAAAAATAAAAAATAATAAAGGAGAAAAAATTCCGCGTTGTGGAACGTCAGTAGTAAGATTAGACCAATCAGAGAAAGACTGTTGGTTGACTTTAACTCTTTGCTGGCGACCACGAAGATAAGTTGATAACCAATCCAAAACTGACGAAGAGAAACCCATGTATGTACAGATAGCAAGAAAAATGTCATCATCGACTGTACAGAGAGCATTGGAGAAGTCAATTAATACGAGAACCGTTAATTTTGATTCATCCATACCCTCTCGTACATCATCAAGAACTTTAAGGAGAGCAGTGGTTGTACTATGTCCAGGACGAAAACCTGATTGATTGTAAGGGACTAAGAAGATTATTTTTATAAATGTAGCTGGATAGCTCTTTGTATGCAGCTGATTCTAAAATTTGAAAGAAAGGGAAGTATAGAAATTGGTTGAAAATGGTTAACAGAACTGGGATTATTTAACTTGGGAAGTGGAAGGATAAATTCTTTACGCCAAAAAGATGGAAAAACCCCACTAGAAAAAGAAAAATTGATGATGTGGATAATGATTGGGAGAATGTTTTCAAGTGTGGGGATAATCATATCTACTCACATCATCATAGCCAGCTACTTTAGATTTAACGGAAAAAATAATTTTACGAAGATCTTCATCAGTTATTTGAGAAAAAACAAAGCAATTTGCGTCGATTTTGGGAAGTGATGAGATAAGAGAAATAGTTCTATGTTTAATGGAATAATCAACTTTAGTTACCAAGGAGAAGTGCTAATTAAGATCATTGAGAGATATTGAATTTAAAGAATTGCCCTGATATGGGTATATCAGGGCAATTCTTTTGTCTACCTAACCCAAGGGAATTAAGAAACTTCCAAGAGCCGGCTGGCGAAGAGCTTATAATATTCTTATGGATATGTCGACGTTTTGCAGCTCGAACCATCTGATTGCATCTGTTTCTGGTAGTAGTAGTAGCTTTATATACATTCCAGTTGGCATCACAGCGATCGTTTTTAAATCTTACAAAAGCCCGATCACATTTTACCATTGCTTTATGGATGTCACTGTCCATCCACGGTGCTGGCGGGCACTTGCTTTAACATTGCGAGTCGGGCTGCTGCATCGTGTAACTGAAGGATATTATTAGTCAGTGTCTCTACCATATGATTAACATCTGATGTATAAAAAATATCTGACCACATATTCCACATCCAGAGTCGCAAAGCTACGCAGGCGCAGAACAGGTGCGGTAACTTTTGGTGATTTGACTCTATAGATAATTAATAGAAAATCATGGCGCGAGAAACTAGAAGCCGGAACTGCCCATGATTTTACAACATGTTCAGTAGACGAAAAGATTATCAAATCTAGCTATTAATCAGCAGTGTTAATATTAGAATGTGTGGGTCCAAGCGGGAGCATAGAGAAATTTACTGAATTCATGATCATTCGTAGTTCTCGCGATCTAGAAGAGTTCTGCAAAAGGTCAGTACTGAAGTCGCCCATAATTATATGATTTAATTTAATTTCTTTGTTAAAATTCTGCAGCGCTTTTGGTATTTCTTAATTAATAAGGTCATTTCTCTTTTTTCCATCGCATGTTTTAACTGTAAGGCTTTAATTTTACTTTGGAATGTTCTTTTCTTACCTTCTTTATTTATCTCTTTTTTATATTTTCCTCATACATGGGATCGGAGAACTCTTTATCATTTATTTTTGTGTGAGCTTCGAGCACTTGAGAAATGGTTACTTCTTGTATCTTCCGTTCTTGTGCTTCCTTCTCCAGGTATCGCTTCGAATTTTCTCTCCAACGCTTTCTTTGTGCTCTTTGTTCTCTTGGAGACATTTGGTTGATATTTTTTACTTTCTTCTCGCTCTTCCTTTTTAAGTAAGTCTCCTTTTTTAGCCCTTTCAACGGCATATTTTTCGGGATCGCTTTTTATTCGTTTATATTTTTCCCTTCTTGCAATCCTTCTCCTTTCCAACTCATCTTCATTTTTCTTACATTTTTCTTTCACCATTTTAAACCTTAAACAATTTACCATATACTATAAGAAAAAGCCATCTCATAATTTTAACAAATAAATTAATGGTACTTATCATGAAAAACATGAGAGAAACCTCTTAAAGTTTGCAAGTTAAAGTAAGGTTTAAAAGCAAATTTGATGACACATAAGCTAAAAACAAGAAAATAATCATAACGCTTCTTTTCGTAGTCAAGTAATATACCTTTCATTCCTGTAGCATTGCATTTCATTAGTGTTACTCAAAAAAATGACACTAGTGAAGTGACACGAATGAAATTTTCAACAATTATTGATAAATACAATCTAATTTATTGCGTCGTAGAAATATTCTAGACGCCATTAAGAGCCCACAAAATATCCGGGTTATTTGTTGCTAATATACGTGCATGATAAAGAATCCATTGTTCAAATACTTATTATCACACTACTATAAACACGAATGATTCAGTTTTCGTACTAAGCACAGAAATTCAATAAAAAGGCGATTTCTTACCAGAATTAACGATGTGCGCGTCTGCTATCACCGACCGTTCTCGTACGCGCACTAGGGTACTTCTTTACGTGCGTAAAAGTGGGGATAGCAGGAATGCACAGGTGTTCTTATAACGGAACGTTTATTAAGTAGACGCTAATGATTGAAAAAAGTGGTCACAAAATAAAACAGAGAGAAATCGTATTATATTTTGTATTAATTTAAATCTATGAGTGAGATTGAGAGGTTCTATGGGCAGCTGTACACATCATCGTTGGAGCCACACTCAAGTGTGAGTAACGATCCAAGAGCAAGTCTTATCCGACACTATTCCGATGATATCCCGGACGTCAGTCTGAGCGAGATTAGAATGGCTCTCCAACACCTTAAAAACGGCAAGGCCCCGGGCGAGGATGGAATTACAGCGGAGCTTCTGAAAGCGGGTGGAACACCGGTACTTGAAGTCCTTCAGAAGCTCTTCAATTCCGTCCTCCATGGTGGCACTACTCCAGAGGCGTGGAGCAGAAGTGCGGTGGTCTTGTTCTTTAAGAAAGGCGACAACGCTCTCTTGAAGAACTACAGACCGATTTCCCTTCTGAGCCGCGTCTACGTGCTGTTTTCGAGAGTCATTACGAATCGTCTCGCAAGCAGACTCGACGACTTCCAGCCTCCCGAACAAGCCGGTTTCCGAAAAGGCTTCAGTACCATAGACCACATACATACCCTGCGGCAGATTGTACAGAAGACTGAAGAGTACAATTTGCCACTTTGCCTGGCGTATGTGGACTATGAGAAAGCCTTTGATTCCGTCGAAATTTGGGCGGTGCTGCAGTCCCTTCAGCGGTGCCAAGTTGACTGTCGGTATATCGAAGTGCTGAAGTGTTTGTACAGTAGGGCTACGATGGCTATCCGAGTACAGAACCAGAGCTCGAAACCTATCCAACTGCAGAGAGGTGTAAGACAGGGTGACGTTATATCCCCGAAACTCTTCACCGCTGCTTTGGAAGACGTTTTCAAGCTACTGGACTGGAAAGGATACGGTATTAACATCAATGGCGAGTACATCACTCACCTTCGATTTGCCGACGATATAGTCCTTATGGCAGAATCGCTGGAGGACCTTAGCACTATGCTCAATGACCTCAATGGTGTCTCCCAACGGATAGGTCTTAAGATGAACATGGACAAAACAAAGATTATGTTCAATGTCCATGTCACACCTATGCCGGTAGTTGTGGGGAGCACTATGCTCGAAGTTGTTGACGAGTACGTTTACCTGGGACAAATAGTCCGACTAGGTAAGTCCAACTTCGACCGAGAGGTCAATCGACGGATTCAACTCGGCTGGGCAGCGTTCGGGAAATTACGACACATCTTCTCGTCAGGTATACCTCAATCTCTGAAAACTAAAGTGTACAACCAGTGCGTGTTGCCAGTGATGACTTACGGATCAGAGACGTGGTCCTTCACTGCTGGCCGTATGAGGACGCTCAAGGTCGCTCAGCGAGCTATGGAGAGGGCTATGCTCGGAGTTTCTCTGCGTGATAGACTCAGAAATGAGGATATCCGCAGTAGAACCAGAGTGACCGACATAGCCCAACGGATTAGTAAGCTGAAGTGGCAATGGGCCGGCCATATAGCTCGAAGAACCGATAACCGATGGGGAAGAAAGGTTCTCGAGTGGCAGCCTCGTACCGGTAGGCGTAGTGTAGGGCGACCCCCCACTAGATGGAGTGACGACCTGGTAAGATATGCAGGAAGTCGATGGATGCAGGTGGCTCAGGACCGTGCTTTGTGGCATTACTTGGGGGAGGCCTATGTTCAGCAGTGGACTTGTGAAGGGCTGTAATGATGATGATGATGATGAAAACTATTAGCATAACTTGAGTATATTATGGTTATTAATGTGTAACTAGAATAAAAAAAAATATACGTTTTTATAGAGTAGTATTTTTCATAATTAAAGTTTTGTTGAAAAATCGGGGAATAGACCGGTGACACAAATGAAAAAATAGATAGTTTTTTTTAATTATCTCGAATGTTAAACATGTTAGTTTAATATTCCTAACTGTACAATATTAAGATGTTATGTAAGCATCGCATTATAAATAAATTACGTATATTCCAGCAATATTAAAAGAGTTATTTCGTAAACCCCACTTTTTACGGTTTGAAATCGACCCGGGCTAGTATTACTTGTGGTTTAATTTATTGCACATATGTAAAATATACAGTAAGGAGACCTTACTGTATATTTTATTATCTACGTATATTAAAGTTGATGAATTTCGGCGGATAAAACGACAATAAATGACTTGCATTCCACATTTTATCTCAAAATACGAACAAAATCATCCTAAAATAAAATCATTATAAATTTTTGCATCATAAATTACTTAAGTGTCATGTGTCCCGCCGACATAAGCGCAAGTCTCGGATATCTCAGTAGAAAATTCCGCAAATGACCTTTGTAGAGTTGGCAAGCCTATTAATATGTATTAATTAAGATTTCATAAATATTCTATTTGCTTATCTGGAGCGTTCAATAAAGAAGTGAGAATGCAGTAGAAACTCTTTGTTATTTAAAAAGTTTGTACTTACTAGCTGATAAAGCTAGAACATCTGTAAGATATCTATTGACTGTTTTTGTCTGTTTTTAGACTGGGCGCACACATGAAGGTTTCTGTATTAGGAGTTCTGATTTGAAATTCCATTTGTGCGCACACATTTGTTTCCTTCCATTAGGATTTTAGTATTGCTGATATTTTTAGTGACGATATCGCGAACGTGCGTCAAGCCTATGTGCTAAATGCCCTTTTGCTAGCATTTAGTAAGAAGACGAAACGTTGTTATTGGGTGCATTCATTAACAATGCATAGAATAAAAAAGGAGACCATTTTATCTCAAGAGAGCAAAATTACGAGCACGCAAAGATGCGTTCTTTGATTTTTATATGATGTCTGTGAAATCTCACATTCACAATCCGCAACGTATGTAATGATTTTATATTTTTATGAAACACTAAACTTACTAAAAACATAAACTATCTTA
Organism: Parnassius apollo; assembly: GCA_907164705.1. Classification (NCBI taxonomy): domain Eukaryota; kingdom Metazoa; phylum Arthropoda; class Insecta; order Lepidoptera; family Papilionidae; genus Parnassius; species Parnassius apollo. Next base: position 3,178,076 of record CAJQZP010001146.1, on the reverse strand, counting down.
ATATCAATTGTTTTTATTATATTGTGTAAGTATATATACTTTTCCTTAACAAAAAGCTTTATGTTTTCAATGTTTGCCTTTTTTCCCTGAGTGTAAGATATTCGCTGGATGACGTAACCTTTTTGAGAGGAAACTATTCGTGTGCGGCGGCATACACAAAATATACGTGAAAACAGCATTCCGGTTTTTTTTGGGATGACGTAATTCGGTTTTTTGCTGACTTCAAAAACAGTAAATCAGGTGTAAACATTATTCACACAGTTTAACGCTGTTGTGCTAAATTTAAATTTGGAAGAACACTTGCTACATCTTTAGTAAACCTCACTCAGGACGTCATACGACAGTAGTGACGAAGCTAGTCTAGCTAGTAGTAGATAGAAGCAGTCGAAATAATTATTTTAGCAGGTCATCACGTTACGGTACTTTTGATTACTGAAGAAACAAAGATTTAGATAGGGAAAAGCACGCAGGTGGCTTACGAGTACAGGGTAATATTGTCTGACTAAAAAAGTTAAAGGGTAATGTTAGCTATTGATCTTCGATCAATGACACTATTATTGATCGAAACTATTGATGCAATAAAGTTACGTATAAGATAAACGCTTTACTGTCACAGTGTTTTTGAATACACAGCGATGCGTTTAATAACTATCTGACCAGCTTCATAAGAGATCGTCATCAATGTTATTAAGAGATCAAGTCTAAAATTGATTTTATTGGTCTGTTCTTCATTATTCTGTGCCCACTAGTAACAGACTAATAATACTTTATTTGTAATAATATTTATCGTGTACGAGTACGTGGTTGAGTATACATCACTTTGATAAATTGATAATAATAAAACAGATTGATTCAGTATAAATAATAAAAGTTAGTTATTTGTTAGCGGATGTATGAAAGACATTATAATGGTAAATTTTTTAAAAAGACAGAAAAGCGGTCAAACTAATTGTTTTTTTTTTTTTTTGTATCGCGTGGTTTTGTTTTCTTCGTCGTAGGATTTTAAGTTTTGCCATCTTTGCTATCGTTCATGCTTTGTACTTTTTATGTAAAATAGCAATAGATACTGGATTTAATGAATAGGTAACGGTTTTAATGAAAGAAGGAAGATGCTTATTTTCGAAGTACCTAGCTAAAGAATTTGTGGCTATAATCGACAATAGTACTTTTTTCAGTATATATTTTATTCATAAATTATAATAAAGATTTCTGGGTACAGATATGTTAGAAATAAACTTCAGTACTTCCAAATCAGACTCCAATGCGTTCGTATTCCTTGTTCTTAAAATAATTTCAATATTGAGCTTTCACTGGCAATTTTTTTAAATAATAGCACGTTATGACTTATGACCCAAAAGGTAATAAAATAGTTTACTTTAAATAAAAATAAAAACTTAATTTTAAATTAAGTTATGGAACCCAGAAACGGCACAAATTGGTCATTTTAGTAACCTAGGTTTAGCCGAAATTTATCGTACAATACTGTTCAGAAATGAAATTTCTTAAGTTATCGAAACAATAACTCTAATGAATAGATAAACCGCGTATAAAAGTGTCTTAGAATCTGGATATTATCGATGCGCAGAAACAATCCATGCTGATTATTGCCCCAAGCTTTCATAATAACTGTTGCAACAGGGTTCTAATCGGTTATGGTTCAATTTATAACAATTAAAGAAACGTGGCTTTACCATTAAAATTCCGAAACAAAATTATAATCGAGTTAAAAAAGACATCAAACTACTACTAAGTACTGTAAGAAATTTATTCATTTTTAGTCTAGGGGTAGCAATCGTTGAATATCTCGACCATAGACCTATTGCCAATGGCACTTTATATGCAAATATAAATGCGTTAGAATACCTGAGAAACAGCGAGGCAACCTCGAAGAAATTGTTTTATTTCATTAAGATAAAGTCCTGGCCTAAGTCTGCTGTTGCAATGGCTGCAGTCTGGAATGCTCTTGCATCCCTTAATTTTTCCAGGCGTGCTAGGCCTGGAAAATTTAGTGATTTTTATCTATTTCCTAGATTAAAGAATTATCAGAGAATACAGAGATTTGAAGATATTTAAGCAGTAGTTGCTACAGAATTGTTTTAGGTGTTCAGGTCTCAGGATGAGGAGTCCCTTAGGAAGGTAATTTTAAACTTAGAAAAAATATACAAAAGTGTATGTTACACTAAAACGTTACCTGCTCATATGGCATTCTCATTCGCACTTTATTATTGAACGCTTCTAGAACACGTTAATACGAATTAAAATGGACTTTTGTAAGCTAAAATAGAAACGACTTGCACAATAAATTGAATTTAATAATATATACACAAGGTCTTTTAATTTTTTGACATTCTTCCTACATGTTCACATAAATTCCACTGAATTTATATTATCAGAAAAAATTTGCCATGCCACACGATCAAACGTCTGATGAATAAGATTTATAAGTGGTAGAGCCATGCTGCAGCTAAAAAATATTATGGTTGTAGCACACAAACTAATAAGTAGCACGAATGGGTCATTTCGACTGGGGGAGGACCCCGCTCTCAATGAATACCAATGTAAAATAGCAGCTCAATGCTGCTGTGTTTCGTATGGTGAGTGTGGAGAATCTGAGACCCTTTTTACTGGAAACGAGGCAATCCATCTTTGGCCTCAGGGGCGACGACGCATCTGCATTTTGATTTTTGATTCTTAATCTAGGATAGATGTAGGTAGATGTCTATGGGCCACATCATCCAATTATCATCAGGTGGACTGTGTGCTTGTTTGTCAACGTTATTTTATAAAAAAAATTATACAAAAGCCTAAGTATCTTAAAATTGAACGATTCATTTATTACAAGCTTTCAAAAGTCCACTGCTGAACATAAGCGTTTCCCCACAGATTTTGACTCATAAAAAACACATGAACGTACGATTAACAAATATGCCCCATTTGTTTGTTAGAAAATAAGTTTATGTTAGTGAGAGCAGATGTACTACAGGTCTGGTGACGACGAAGAAAATGTATTCGTAAGTATTTATTTTTAAAGAAAGAGGATATTGCGTGATGATGATTGTTTTTTAAAGAAAGAAGTTGTAATGTACATCTGGGCGTCTGATCGTTTAGCTGCGGCGCATCTGGGGACGACTGGTTCGAATCTCTTACGACACAAGTGTTTATATAGAATACAAAAAACTGTGTGGATACAAGAAAAACTTAGTGTTGGGGTAACGTAATCTTTGACATTTTTTATTATTAACTTTCGGTAAAAATATAACACAACATGATATAATTGAAGTTATAACATAATAATTATTACAGTTCATAATAGATAGCTTGATCTCTGCGACAGCTGTCAGTAAAAATCACGCCTATGAAGTCCTGAATTTCTTAGTGTCACTAGGTGCACTAATTAGGTCGGCATGCCCATAAAGTATGACATTAACAGGTACTGTCTGTACTACTAAGAAATTCAGGACTTCATAGGCGTGATTTTTACTGACAGCTGTCGCAGAGATCAAGCTACTAGGCTGCACTAAAAGTATCGGGAATGGAACATTTCCACTGTTCCTGTCATATAAAATCTTTTTAATTGAAAACTTCTTGGTTTTAAAAATCGACTACCATTTATTTATTTAAAAAAAGATTCTCGGTCTTGTCACAAGGTTTTGTCAAACTTGTTTAGTCGTTGAGAAAATGGAATTGACTCGAGAAAATTCAAGAGCGATGATTTATTATGACTTTCGAAGTGGTTTAACACAAAACAGTGTGTTGACCGGATGATTTCTGCATTTGGTGATGAAGCCCCATCCAAAACCACACTTTATCGCTGTTTGCTGAATTTCAACGTGGACGTGTCAAGCTCAGTGATGATCCCCGTCAAGGTCGTCCAAAAATTGCAGTCACCCAAAAAAACCGTTGATGCTGTGCGTAAGCTGATTAAGGAAGATCGACATGTGATATATCGCGAAATTCAGACAACTTTAGACATTGGCATGAGTCAAATACATATAATCTTGCATGAACAATTAGGTGTAAAAAAGTTGTTTTTCCGATGGATACCACATTCGCTCTGTGAAGAGCAAAAAGCGGCTCGCGTTACTTAGTGCGTCAGAACTCTCGAAAGATTCCATGCAGGATCCTCAAATGCTGTATAGAACATCATATCAGGTGACGAATCCTGGATATATGCGTACGAACCCGAAACAAAAAACCAGTCACGAGTTTGGGTGTTCGAAAATGAGTTAAAGCCAACAAAAATTGTTCGTTCACGGAGTATTGCAAAAAAAATTGCGGCCACGTTTTTCTCCAAAACCGGCCATGTTACGACTAGTCCTCTTGAGGGACAAAGAACGGTTAATGCAGAATGGTATGGTAGCTTTTGTTTGCCACAAGTCGTTTCTGAACTCCGTAAAAAGAACTGCAACCGCCGCATCATACTCCATCACGACAATGCGAGTTCTCACACCGCACACAGAACAAAAGAGTTTTTAGAGCAAGAAAACATAGAATTATTAGACCATCCGCCGTACAGCCCCGACCTAAGCCCACTATACTTTCCCTAAAATAAATAATAAATTGCGTGGACAGAGATTTTCATCACCTGAAGAAGCTGTGGACGCCTACAAAACGGCCATTTTGGAGACCCCAACTTCCGAATGGAATGGTTGCTTCAATGATTGGTTCCATCGTTTGGAAAAATGTGTCAAATTTCGCGGAGAATACTTCAAAAAGCAATAAATACGTTCATAAATAGTAATGTTGTGTCACTTCCTTGAGTCCCGAAATTTTCAGTGCCGCCCTCGTATCACTAAATGTTATTGGAATATGACGAGCACTAGCTTTAAAAGTTCTGAAATTATATAATAATTCTTTAGTTTGCTGGTACCAAAGATTTGATTTGAAACCTGGTGTGGTTTGATCAAAGTAACAGTATGCAGTAAGTGCTATAAAATTAAAGCTCATATTCGCTGACACGCCAGTCACGAGTTTACTAGGTTCTTGTATTTTTGAATGGAAATGTAATTATCATGAAAAATTGTTAATAGAGCAATAAGTTTTAAGGTGTCCTTCAAGCTGGAATCCTCCCCAACGATATCCTAAATTTTATTAGGTCAAGATTAAGTGAGGAATCGGTGACAATTAGTGACCTAAGAAAAAAAATTGTGACAATACTCTAGGAGATATAGCCCACTTTTGAGATGATTCTAGCTTGAATTCAAGCTAGCAGCCTCCCCTCGAAAATGCCATTATTATCGGCGTCTGAGATATGATTCTTATTTTAAGATCTAGTGTCTAATTGGTGACTTTCATATACCGAGATTGAAACATATTGCTCTAGACAAACGGAGATATTGATATTGTCCTAGGTAGGATTCGAGCTTGAAGAAAATCTCTAAGTTGTACTTAGAGATAATCACTCTCGCTAAAACTCGAAACTGGTTCGCAACAATTTTGATTATTTTTTGTGCACATTGAGTGGGTCTCTAGATGGTTTAGATTCACAATTAGACGCGGTGGTGGCGCTAATGTCGAGATCCAGGAATCACCCGTGCAAAGCCGGGGCGCATCGCTAGTATATCATGAATAACTTCAGAACGCCTATGTGTTTCGCTGTGAAATATGTCAAGATTTAGTGACCGTTAGTTTTAAAATACAATATAAATTTACTAACTAAAACATTAGTAAAACTTAAATTTACGGATTTTTATCGCGTTTATTTGCACTACTTTTACTTAAAATTTTTAATTCCCGACGCCTTCTTTCGGGTGCTTTACGCAACCATGGTCACGGGGGGACTGAGATGTTTGCATACGTCCCAATGTCATAGTTAGTCCGGCTACCTTCAGTTTTTGAATATTAATTTTTGGTCCAAAGTTTGCCAAAAATTGGCAAAATCTAGAGTTTGCTAAACAACTTTAATAGCGTAGCGATTTAAGGAGTTTACAAGTTGGTTGGTTGGTAAGTGAGAAAAAAGTGTTTTGTGAGCTTAAGATTGGTGAATCTTGTTCAGTTCAGTTCTTCGAACAGTTAAAAATTTTATTTAAGTGTGTTTAAAAGACATAAAGATTATTGTATAACCTAAAAATTCGTTATCGTCCTTTCTCACTCGAGGCCACGCCGATCATTAGTCTATAGGTTTCTCTGTCTAGGCATGCACACGTTTTACATTTTTTTTAAATAGTTTTCAGCTTTTTAAACTTTAATAAAATTATAACGCAGGACTACCGTTTGCAGTTCATAAGTTTTCCGTTATTGTAACAACAAAGAGCAATGCAATAAAGAGTTATCTATCTAACATCAGTTTTCATGGGTTTTTTTCGTTTCGGATCACATCTCATACGCAGGCAATAACGATATTTGCGAGGTGAGGCTGCTAGCTTGAATTCAAGTTAGAAACCTTCCAAAAAGAGGACTATGTATATCTTCTAAAGTATTAAGTCGCAATTTTCTTTTTGTTTAAGTCACTATTTGTCACTAAATCTAAACATAACTCTAGGTAATTGAGTGTCTTTCTGTTGAAATATACGCTTACATTCATATATTATTTTACTAAATCATAATTTAGTTTTAACGGTTCCGTGACGCAGTTGCTTAGCAATGAGTTGTAGCGCTAAGGGCTGCAGGTTCGGATCCCACAAGGAACAAGTATTTGTAAAGTAAAGTAAAGTTACAACCTATATACGTCCCACTGCTGGGCACAGGCTTCCCCTCATTTCTGAGAGGGTTTCAGGGCAAGGAAGTGTGTGCCGCGCTGCCCCAATACGTGTTGGCGAACTTCACATGCCTTCGAAATACTTTTTTTCTCTTATTCCTCAGACATGAAGGTTTCCTCACGATGTTTCCTTCACCGCCGAGCACGTGGTTAATCAGCACTTAAAATTGCAATTAACAATTTCATTGGTGCCGGCGGGGATCGAACCCGGGTTACTTGCGTTCTGTTATATTTACAGCGAGCGTTAACCATCTGAGCTACCACGGCTAGGCCATCACAAGTAGGCCATACAATGTTTGTTCCAAGTCTGGATGTTTGTCCATATGAAATTTATGTATGCGAACTGATCCCATGATACAGAAGATAATCTTAGTGTGAAGGTTACGTTTTATCAAAAAAAAAGAAAGTTAATTTTTCTCTGCGCGAAGGAATAGTAGAGTTGCTCGTTCAGAAGTGGCCGCAAATAAGCATGGTCAACAGTTAAAAGCACGCAAGAGTGAGGCAGAGTTACTCGTAGCGAAGCATAATACTATCCGTCAGACAAAGTCACAGTTGTACATGGTTGTAAACGCACTTTCAACAGACTTACACTTGTTTACCTAGTTGGCTGTTGGGGTTGCAGCAGAATTAAAAGTGGCCAACTAAATTTCTTAAGTTCATTATTTTTCATTTATAGTTTTTGAAAGGCTAGGGGGTTAATGAGGACTGAGATGGAATGCCTCATTTTCAGAAAAGCTGAGATTTACACATATGAAAAAAAAACTAATAAAATCGTTAACTAAGAATTGTTAACTAAATTTTAATTTAAAATACTTGCATTTGTAATGTAAGGCAATTCGAATACACGTAAGTACCTTTTCCTCCTATTAACGATTAATTTTAAAAACATTGTATTTTCAATAAAAAACTGACGTACCTATATTGTTATCACGTGGTAGAATCGAGACCTGCGCTTGAGTTCAGCGAGGTTGTGCAGAACTTCTCAGCACTTACTCAGCTCTTAATTTAAAGCTGCTTAAGAAAATGAGCTAAAGCCATGGGGTGAAGAACAGCGCAAGGTGTTCAAATAGCTTGTGGCCGTGGAAGGAAAAGGGGAGATCTCCCGCCGGGCAAGGTGTTCTGCCCGGGGAGCGGCCAATACTCCGTGTGATAGTTCGGAGAAGTTCTATATATACTGTTTATGATTCGGAATGTTGATAGCACGATTTAGGCTTCGGTGTGTTTCGCTTGTGGCGCGACGACAGCGCTTCAAGGAAAAACTCACGCCATCACTGATTTTAATACAAACCGACTGCAGTCTTCAGTTTTTAGTATGTACCCGGCAAACATGCTCTGGGTGCAGAGCTCAAGGTGAGCGTCCTGACGAACGCAAAGCGAAACAACATTATTCCATCAAAGACCGAAAGACTTGCTGTTGTCTGGGTGGTTGAAAACTTTAAACCGTATTTTACTGTTACAGTCGATGATGCACCCACAGGTATTAAGGTAAAGAACCCTGATTCAAGTTTTTTTCGTTGTATTGTAATTGTAAAATTGAATTTACTTCAATTTAACAACATATTGATATTGACTGTGTGCTGCAATTATTTTATAATCTGACGCGAACTCTCAAAATTACACTGAAAAAAATACCCCTATAAAGAAAATACTACATTACAATCATATTAAAATAATATAACGCAAATATTTGTTATCATTGGAAGTAATTCTTCCAGGTCGGTAGTATCTATAGGTGTTCCTCAGTATTCAATTACTGGCCTCTTCCTGTTCTTTATCATCATCATCATCATCATTACAGGCTTTCACAAATCCATTGCTGAACATGGGCCTCCCCCAAAGAATGCCACAAAGCACGGTCCTGACACATCAGTATCTATCGACTTACTGCATGTCTTACCAGGTCCTCACTCCGTCTATTGGAGGGACGCACTATGTACACTTCATCTATTAGTACGAGGCTGCCACTCGAAAACCTTTCTTCCCCATCAGTTGTTGGTTCTTCGAGCTACATGGCCGATAAATTGCCACTTCAGCTTAGTTAAACTCCGAGCATAGCACTCTCCATAACTCGCTGAGCGACCTTGAACTTCCTCATACGGCCAGTAGTGAAGAACTACGTCTCAGATCCATAAATCATTACTGGCAGCACGCACCGGTTATAGTTTTTTTTATAGGAGATGGGACAAACGAGCAACCGGCTCACCTGATGGTAAGTGATGACCTCAACATGATCAACATAATCAACTGCAACACCAGGGGAATTGCAGGTGCGTTGCCGGCCTTTTACTACGCCGTGTAGTGGCGGTTGAGAATATCCACTACCCCATATCTTCCCGTGGGTGTCGTAAGAGGCGACAGAGGGAGACAAGCAAGAGATGGGCAGCAGCATCTTCCTGATAACAACTGTGATATAATAAAAAAAACTGCGGTTGCCAACCCGCTCGCCAAGCGTGGCAACTATGGCCAATATCCCCCCATGAATAACGACGCAAAAAAACGGCCCCCAGTCCCCGGCGCCCCCGCTATTCCTGGCTACGGTGGCGACCATGGTAACGGCGGGGCAAGGGGTGCTAAGAATCTCCGGTGGAGGTTCGGTTGCCACCTACGACGACTCGACCTGGCAACATATAACGCACGCATCCTGAGGACTGACGAGAAGATACTGGAGCTGGAAGAAGAGGTAGACAATACAGGTTTACGCACCAACCTCGGCACATCGCGATGAGGAGGTGGAGGAAATTTATGAGGATATTTCCAGAGCCATGCATTCCTCCAAAACCCACTACATGGTGTTGATGGGAGACTTCAACGCAAAACTAGGCACAAGAGAAAGCGGTGAGCTGAAGGTAGGGAAATTTGGAGTAGGGCAACGGAACCGAAGGGGCCAGCAGCTGGCCGACTTTATGGAGAAAGAGGAACTCTTTATGATGAACTCTTCCTTCGCCCCGACGGTTCGACAAAAAATGAGATTGACTTCATTATGACGACCAGACGCCAACTGTTCAGTGATGTCTCAGTGATCGCAAGGGTGAAAAATGGCAGCGATCACCAAATGGTTAGAGGCACACTGAACCTAAGCGTTAAGTTGGAGAGGTCTCGTCTAATGAAGTCAACGCTCCGTCCCCCTCGTGCTCTAATCCAGAATCCCGAAACCTTTCAGCTCGAGTTACGTAACCGCTTTCAGTGCCTAGAAGATTGCAATGCAGTGGCCGATATGAATGACAAGCTCGTGGAAAGTGTCCATGCGGTCGGAGCTAAGTTCTGCAAGACCCACCGCAGAAGAACACAAAAACTCTCCGTCACTCTTAATCTCATGGCATGTTAGACGGGAGATGAGGCTGCAATTGTCAACAGATTTGACAGCATACAGGCAACTGAACAGACAGATCTCCAAATGCATGCGGCGAGACTTACGCAACTTTAATACTGCTCGTATTAAAGAAGCGATCGAGCGGAACCAGGGCTCCAAAGTCTTTGCCAGAGATCTGTCTGCCAGAAAGAGCCAACTGTCAAAGCTGAAGACTGAGTGTGGCTGCATCGTTTCCGGGACACCTGAGATTTTGAGTGAGATAGTGAGTTTCTATAAGCAGCTGTACACATCATCGTTGGAACCACACGCAAGTGTGAGTAACGATCCAAGAGCAAGTCTTATCCGACACTATTCCGATGATATCCCGGACGTCAGTCTGAGCGAGATTAGAATGGCTCTCCACCACCTTAAAAACGGCATGGCCCCGGGCGAGGATGGAATTACAGCGGAGCTTCTGAAAGCGGGTGGAACACCGGTACTTGAAGTCCTTCAGAAGCTCTTCAATTCCGTCCTCCATGGTGGCACTACTCCGGAGGCGTGGAGCAGAAGCGCAGTGGTCTTGTTCTTTAAGAAAGGCGACAATGCTCTCTTGAAGAACTAAAGACCGATTTCCTTTCTGAGCCGCGTCTACGTACTGTTTTCGAGAGTCATTACGAATCGTCTCGCACGCAGACTCGACGACTTCCAGCCTCCCAAACAAGACGGTTTCAGAAAAGGCTTCAGTACCATAGACCACATTCATACCCTGCGGCAGATTGTACAGAAGACCGAAGAGTACAATCTGCCACTTTGCCTGGCATATGTGGACTATAAGAAAGCCTTTGATTCCGTCGAAATTTGGGCGGTGCTACAGTCCCTTCAGCGGCGCTAAGTTGACTGTCGGTATATCGAAGTGCTGAAATGTTTGTACAGTAGGGCTACGATGGCTATCCGAGTACAGAACCAGAGTTCGAAACCTATCCAACTGCAGAGAGGTGTAAGACAGGAAGTTATATCGAAACTTGGGGGATAATATGCGGAAGGTCTTGATGAATGGAAGAATGAGGATATCGTAAGAGTGACCAACATAGCCCAACGGATTAGTAAGCTGAAGTGGCAATGGGCCGGCCATATAGCTCGAAGAACCGATAACCGATGGGGAAGAAAGGTTCTTGAGTGGCAACCTCGTACCGGTAGGCGTAGTGTACGGTGACCCCCCACTAGATGGAGTGACGACCTGGTAAGACATGCAGGAAGTCGATGGATGCAGGTGGCACAGAACCGTGCTTTGTGGCATTACTTGGGGGAGTCCTATGTTCAGCAGTGGACTTGTGAAAGGCTGTAATGATGATGATGATTATGATACCGGCCCTTTAGAAAGGAGTAAGCTCTTTTCTTGAAGGTCCCCAGGTCGTATCGGTCCGGAAAAATCGCCGGTGGTAAACTATTCCACAGTGAGGTTGTACGCGGAAGAAAACTCCTTTTGGTAGTTGGTGATCCTCAAGGTACCTCATGAGCTGGCAGTTAACAATAGACTCCATTGTATTGGAGAACGAGACCATTGTTTTGGACGAAAGCCGTCTTCCATGATTTTGGGACTACGCCTAGGGAGTAGGAGTACCGGAAAAGACGCGTTAAAACCGGTGCCAACTCTGGAGCATACGTCCTCAGCACAATTGGGGGGATTCCGTCAGAGCCACTCGACTTGTGGATGTCCAGGGAGAGGAGTGCTTTGCGAACCGAGCGCTGTGTGAACTGCACTTCCGGCACCCATATACATTTGTGTGCTGTTTGTATAGTGTTGTATTCATTTTATTTATACATCCATTTCTGTGTTTATTTAATACAATGCTATTATTCCAGGTTCCCAAAAGATCCTGATATTAAAAATAAGTGGATGTACTTATCCTTAACGTTTTATTATATCCTCTTGTCTCTGGTTATATGAGCGTCTATTACTAAAAGCTTCTATTACTGAGACACTTTCAGTAATTCGATATCTTTGTGTGATACTCCTGGATGATCAACGATGAAAACGATGTTTAATAGAAAGTTATCGAAACGTGCGTTACGCTGCACTATGCCCAAGTGAGACTGAGCACGCAATGTCATTCTCCGTTTTTCGCATACGTTAATTATTGGAACAAGTGGCTACGCCTCCTGAGATTTTGTGTTTGTATAAAATATTCCTTAACGCATTAATTTATACTTTAATCTTTGTTGCATGAATGCTAAAGATATATGCAGGCGAAATTGTGTATTAATTTTTTTGTCTATGTGTGTTTACTGCGAACCGGCGACACGCGTCCCGATATTAAAAGACAGTAGACGGCATTTCTTGTACCTTATTATTTAGATTTCTGTGGTTTATATTAATGATTTACCCGGTAGGGAATAATCTTGATATATAGTACCTGCGGGTAATAAGACCTAGCTAAGGGAGTATCGAAAAAGAAGTGAGAAATTTCCAATTTGAGCTACAGATTTTAATAAAAATCATTGGCTTAGTACCTACAGTTTATATAAAGTACGAACGAAAAGTTGTACAAAATTAAACATTTCTAAAAACCTTGCTAATAGGCCTTTTTTGACTATGGTAGGTTAATAAGGCCTACTGCTTTAACGAATTCAAATAATTAAACTATACGTAATTTATTTAATATTTGTGATCAATAATCACAAATGCAGCAATTAAGACTTATTCCAAAAAAATGTAAATTTCCTCTCCTGACACCACTTAAAGTCATTAGTATAATGATGAACAAACTAACAAACAAACACACTACTTGTGTCTTGGGTTGAAATGAGTGTTAAGTTGAGTTGAGACTTGATTGATAATTGGGTTGAGTGTTCTCCCAACCGAATTTTTATCACAGCGACCAGTCTCCACGGAGACTAGCCTATCTACACCGTACAGAGTTATAGTGTCCGAATGAATGCGCAAGCACAGGTGCACCTTCTATTCCCTCACAATCATCAAATCACAATCCGACACGATCTGAAAGAGCTTAGCCGCATAACCAATATTTTCCACATATATAATTAAGTAGCTTCTAATGTCAAAGCCTTATTATTTTGCACACTTTGTAGTACAGTAAAAATAGAATTTAACTTTGCACTAAATTTCCGATCCAATTTTTTGTTTTTATAAGGTTTAGGGTCACTTACTGAGCATAAAGTCATAAAATGCTGACAGATCCAGGTGCCGCTTCAAGCGCCATCTTGAAAAAACGTTTTCAGCCGATATCTCGGAAACTAGCACTTTAAGGCAAAAGTTTTAGAGACTATTATTGTAGAGAATAAATTTTCGTATCTTTTGTTTCCAGTGAACTTTTTGTAAAACTTACCGTTTATGATTTATGGCCCATTTAATGAACCGGTTTTTCTATCGCGGCCAATAAATGAACGAAAAAGCAATGTTGACCAAAAAAAGTTTATTTTTACTGGCGCGTTGTAATGACTGTTTGGGCAGCTGAAACTAGATCGTTTTCTGGCTACGACGTTAGTTTAGTACCTAATATAAACGTACGATTTATTTATTTAATAATTCTCAGCCAGTTATTTTTAAAAGTGCTTACACTATTCATATACACATTTAATCAATTTTTCACTTTCTGTGGGGGCGAAGTATCCATAATCTCCTCTGAACACACTCTGAAAACATATTTGGAGTTTCAAAACGGATGTATTGATATTATTATTAATAATACTATTCGTATGTTGGTTTCCCATTGAATGTATGCGATTTGATATAATTATATAAAATGATACATAATTAAAAATAAAATTAAACACAATAGCTGTATTCTTACGATATATAAAGTAGGAATTGCATTTAATTTAAGCCTTCGCCATTTCCCTTCGTTAACAAAACAATGTTTGGAGAAGCGTTTTGAGGAAATGCAGCTATTCTTTGTCCAATCGTTTTGTGGCCGTGGAATTATTCTCATCTAGTTTTTTTCCAATTCTTTATCATTTTTAGACATACTAAAACAACGAAAATATTAAGAAGAATGTCGATATGGAGTTGTCGACTTTGCCGATACGCCTTAAATGTATTTTAGGGGTTATATTTAACAAATACAGTCTAATTTTTACAAAAAACCGACTTTTTAATTTCAAAATAAAGTGCATTACTATTTACTTACAGTTATAATGTAGTTTAAATCTATGATAATAAAAACGTACACAGCGGTGGAAGCTTACGAATTCTTAACCATGTTCCTTACGGGAAGATTGGGATTTGCATCCTAGTATAAAACAAGCCATCTCTACTGATATATTTTATTTAAAAATATAATTTTATAATATATTACAATAATATTTTAGTAAAATATTAAAGCCAACAGACGTCAATCATCACAATAAATAACACGACTTAATTAAAATTACATTTGTCAAATAAGTCAGCCAGTACGATCTTGGACAAAATAAATACTTAAATTTTTTTATTTAGTAGTGTAAAAAGGGACCAAAGATGACCACTTGACATTTCTTTTTCCACGCATGAATTATACGCCACATCTTTGAATATATTTGTCACTTTTTGACTTATTTGAAAATTAAATAAGAAAAAGCAAGACAAGTATATTGTCTCAATTTATATAGAATTGTAGGCTCTCTCTACGCATACGTATGTATGTTATTACTCTAAGAACGTAGCAACGGCATCCACCTTTTAAAGGAAAGAAGGTCAGAATGATATAGCTATCTTATTTTGTACTACGTTAAACGTCATAACTATAAAGACTTTAGCTATAAGAATTTTGTTCCTATTTCAGGACTCTCTCTATGCTAGTAATTACTCTGAGGTCTACACATAAACCACTGACTTAAGCTGGAAACAAATTATCGGGCGCGGCTGACAGCCGCGACTGATTAGTGTGCACAGTCTTCAAGGGACGATGCTAGCGGACGCGTTCTAACGTAAATTCCACAAAGAACTGTAGACAAAGAAACATGTAGAGTAGTTAAAGTGAGGATGATTTTCTTGAATAAGTGTCGGCTGCTTTATGTTGTCACCCAGAACAAAAACAAAAAGAAGCGTTTGGGTTCAAGACATAAATTAAGAAATAACAAAGCGTGGAATTCACCATTTCACCCTTTGTATCCATTGACGGGTCCGTGGCGCAGTAGCTTAGTAATAAGTTATAGCGCTGAGGGCCGCGGGTTCGAATCCCGTACAGAACAAGTATTTGTATGGCCTACAAGTAATTGTTCCAGGTCTGGATATTTGTCCTTGTGCTATTTATGTATGTAAACTGTCTCAACGATACAGGTGTAGGAGTAACGTTATTTAAAAAAGACATTTACTTTATGATTATACAGTAATTTTCTGTTACGAGCACACTCGATAAATCGTTCATCCATTTTTACGTAGATGCGCACGTGCAAGCTCTCGCGTAGTCAGCGTTCTTCTGGCACACGGACGTGTCCTGCAAGCCTGCAACCCGTGCATACCGTTCACGGACGTTTTCGTCTGACACAAAATCCACAGATTTCTGCTGGACGTCCGAATGCTCAAGGTCAGTCCAAGGTTACGTCTACGACTTATATCCGATAGTTTGCACAGGTCAATGTACATTCATTATCTAGATACCTATAAGTCGCGGCTGTCAGCCGCGTCCAATAATTTGTTTCCAGCTTTAGAATACTAATTTTAATTATTATAAACATACTAGGCTGTATGTTCTTAAATCTTTGGTTGCCGTAATTGGCAAGTTATAGTAATCTATGGTTTGCCAACATCACAAGTCAACAAAACAATTGTCAAAAATGTCAAAATAAGAAATACCTACATATTTTTGTGTAATAATGAAAATAAAGTGTATCTTTATAATGTAATTTAAACCATGAACTGCAATAATTAACAAATTAAACAATTACGATGGACAATAGAGCGGCTAAACTAGCGGCTGCACGCCAAAAGGTACTTATTATTTTGTCATATTTTTTGTTTACAGCAATATATTTATGTAATTGCCTGTATTTACAGCTAAAAACCCATCAAGAAAAAAAGTTGATACGCTCGGATGCGTCACATATAGCTCATCAGTTGGTGAAAGAAACCACAGAAAAAAACGTTAGTCCAAACATTGGCGCAAGTGAAGCTAACGAAATAATATCACTTGAAATAAAAAATATTGGCACAAAAAATATTCCAGAAGGACCAGAAAATAATTTAAGTGTAACCGAAATGTTAATTTCAAATAAGACAAAGCTTGAGGCACAAGTAATGAAATTAGAAACACAACTAACACAATTACAGTGTAACTATAATTCAGCGATGGAACAACAAAATGTTTATGAGCAAACTATTAGTCGTTTGGAAATGGAGCTTCAATCAACGCAGGAAAAATATGGTATATATAATGAAGAAATTTGTTTAAAAAATAAGATGATTGCTGATTTACAGAATAAAAATTCTGCCTTAACTGATGAAAACAACAATTTACTTGAACAAATGGAATTTACTAAGACTATTTTAACGGTTAAAGAAAGTGAGAATTTTCAACTTAGTAATCAAATTTCTGTCCTTCAGAATCAATTAGATGCAGCTCACTTGCAAATTAGGCAGTTAACAAATGATTCTGATGTTAACATAAATCATAACAATGAAGATAATCCATCAAATTCAGAACTTAATCACAAGATATCAAATTTAGAACAACAACTACATGCACTCAAAAAAGAAAGAGATAATATAAATCAACATTATGAACATTATGTTAATGAACTGAATATGGAAATTAAAGCATTGAGTACTAAAAATGATGCATTGAACCAAGAAATACAACAACTTTACAATAGGGAAAATAGTCTTGTTGATCAAATTAGTGATATGGAAATAAGGCTTCAAAGCTATCATGTAAATAAAGTTACTGAAGAGGGAAAAAATGCCAATGAATTACAAGAAAAATTGAAAACCATTGAAGTAAACATAATTAATTTATAATTTTTTATATTTTATTTATTGTTAGTCCTGTTAAATTGTTAAGTTCAATAATTTCATATTGACTTTCAGACTAAATTTCAAGAATTAAGTGATAGCTATGCAATTCTACAGACTAAATATTCAGAAAGCCAAGCCAGGATTGAAGTATTGAGTAAGAGTAACAAGATTGATTATGATCAGGACAATATAAAAGTTTCAAAACTCAATGCAGATATTACCAGTGACAAAGTTGCAGCTCAGAGGGCCATGGAACAGAATAAAAAACTGAAAACTGATTTGGAAGAACTGGAGTTTGCTTTTGTCAAAATGGTATGAACTTATTATTTTTATTTTATTAATATTTAATTTTTTTTACAATGTTGTTATTATTTTAAATAAAAATTATTTTTCTAATTTGGTTTAATCAATGGTTAACAGAAAATATTTACTATAGTCTTTGTATTATAGTATGGTGCATGAGAATGTAACTTGCATGTGTTTGCAAGACATGACAAAATTATTAATTGTGAGAAAACAACACTGAATTTCATTCTATTAATTTTTCTATTCTATTATGTACATTGGACATGTTATAACATTAAGTTCAATAAACTCATAATATAGTTTTTTTACTAATAAAATTAGAAGTTTATTTTATTTTACTTCCGTAACCAATTAAATACTGTATGCTTACTAGCAGTAATTTTTTTTTAATTACTAGAGATGTGACTTACAATTGTATAATCCGATATAAAAATTGTCAAGCCTATACAATTGTACCTTGAGTTTGAAAAAAGTAAACAAGATAATTTTATTTTAGTATGTATTGTGCAATACAATCATATTCACATATACTAAGAATAAGTAACTTATGATTCATCAAGGAAATGGTAAAATTAACAAAAAGAATTTAATAACTTTATATTATTTCTGCCGTTTTGTTGTTTTCTTTCAAAGTAAAAAAAAAAGCTGTGCTTTTGTGGATCTGGGAAAGCATTTGATAAGGTTATAAGGAAGAAAATGTGGGAACTGTTGCCGGAATATGGTGTGGATGGTCGATTGTTAAGGGCTGTGCAGTCACTTTACTATGACTGTAAAGCCTGAGTGCAGGTAGGGCATGACCTGTCACCGATGTTTAGCATCCAAGCGGGCGTAAAACAGGGTTGTGTCATGTCTTCCTGGCTGTTCATACTGTATCTCGACAGCTGTTTACAGAAGCTGAAAAATAGCTGTTTGGGTGTGAAATTGGGTGACATTAAAGTAAATTTTCTGCTGTATGCTGATGATGCAGTGCTTATTGCACCATCAGAAGCAGAACTGCAGGCATTAGTCACATGTATGAAAGAGGAATGTGAAATTAAAGGTCTCCGTTTGAATGCTAATAAAACTAAGGTTCTGGTATTTGAAAAGGACGAAGAGAGAACGAAATGTGAAATATGGGTAAATCAGGAATGTCTAGAACAGGTAAATGAAATTGTATACTTGGGGAGTGCTTTCAGCCGGGATGGAAGATGTGATTTAGATGTGGACAGGCGTGTCGCTGCCGAGAACAAAGTCAATAGTGCCCTGAATGCGTTAGTCAAAAGGCAAGGCGTAGTGAAGAATGCACGCCTTGTAATAAATAACGCAGTGTTGGTACCGACTTTGTTATATGGCAGCGAAACCTGGGTACGCCAAAAGAAGCATAAAATCAAGTTGAATGCAGTGGAGATGCGATCTCTTCGTAAAATGTGCGGCGTTACCATAGCCGACCGAAAGCGAAACGAAGAGATTCGCAATATGGCAGGATTGAAAGATGACCTTATCACAAAAATTGATAGGGGCATACTCAGATGGTTTGGGCATGTTGAGCGAATGGGTGAAGACCGAATGGTGAAGAAAATATATAGCGCAAAAGTAAATATTAAAAGGTGTCGAGGTAGACCGAGACCAACTTTCGAAGACCATGTGAGCAAATTACTCGAAGAGGGGAAGGTCAAGAGTACTCGGATACCTAGACGTGCATGTATGAAGGACATAATGAACCTGAAGAAGCGAAAGAGATATGTAAGAATCGTGACACTTGGCGATCTGTTCTCTCTGGCTACCCCGTTAGGGATTGTGCGTGAAGATAAGTAAGTAAGTAAAGTAAAGTCTTTCAAAGTAATCGCAGATTTAAATGACTAAACCCCTCTAAAGACTCCCCAAAACAAATTTTTATTTGTTTCAGCATTTTAATAAATAAATAAAGTCAACAACAATTAACAAAAATAAACTTAACAAAACACAAGAATAAACTTAATATTTGAAAGTAATAACAATATAAACTCAACTATCAATTTAAAAAAATTATTTTGCATGCTCTGGGCCAGAAATTGGTTTTAGAAACCAATTTTAAACAAAAGCTGATAATTAGTAACTGTAATTTGTATTAATAATTATTAACCGCACTTTATATTTAATGAATTTAATATCTATTTATTTTGTTAAATTTTGATGAGAAAATGATGTCAAGTTTACTCACTTTACCAACCACAAAGTTTTTAATTTGGTAAGTATTTTAAATTAATAGCAAAAATAGTATTAGCTATGGGAGTCTGAGGTATCAGGTCATTTGGGAAAAGGGGTCTCTTGCCCAAAATAGTTTGAGAATCACTGAGGGCATAGATTGTATACGTTTATAGCAAAAGGCAAGCACACTTGCAAAAAAGTTGCAGGTGCAGTCAGCCGTGCTGGCAGCCATTTTGTTTGTTTTAAAGTAATGGTTAATGTTACCATTAAATAAAAAGGATGATTTTTCTTTTAAAATTAATACATAATAGGTATATGTAACTATAATTTGTATTAAACTGTTTTAATTACAGTAGTAATTGCTTATCATTGTAATTTAATATGTTCAAATTTTAATTTTTTTTGTCAATAGCTAATGGATAATTTTTGCTTTGCTAATAAAATAAGAGTGATAAGTAAGCACACAGTTCACCTAATGGTAAGTGGATGCTGTAGCTTATAGACATCTACATTTATCCTTGATTAGGAATAAAAATCCAGATGTGTTGTCAGTCAGCCCTGAGGACTAAGATGGAATTCCAATGGAATTCCAAGTGCAAAGGGTCTCCGGTTCTCTACACTCACCATACAAAACATAGCAGCATTAAGCTGCTATTTTGCGCTGGTATTCCGCGAGAGCGTGGTCCTTCCCCAGTTAAGCCGACCCATTTGTGCTGCAACTAACATAAATGCAGTGTAGCTCTACCACGTCTGGAAAAGACAATTTTTGTGAATTGTTGATCGTCATTTCCTAAACAATTAAACATTGTTCCATCTAGATAATAAAATCTGTTCTATCTAGATAAATCAAACTGTAAGTACTACAATTTGAATGGGTGTTTCCACAAAAATCTGGCAACTCTGCGTCCGCAGCACTTTCCACTTGATATAATTGATAAATATTTTATTTTAAGATTGCTAAGTAACAGTTCATAATATGTTTTAAAAATTATTCAAAATTTGTTTCAAATAATAATGTACTACTGTCTTTTGAAATCATTTTTAATGACCCCAAACGTCAGTTCCTAGCCATGTCCGCGCACCGAAATTTTGTGTTTGGTCATCCATATTTCGAAAAACAATTAATTTACTTTAACTTTTTGTACAATTGTTCAATATTAAAATAATTACAACCAATTTCATCAATTTTCGTAATTAAATAAAACAATAAATATGTTTCCTGAAGTTAAAAATTTCTGTCCTCAACTTTAACAGTCCCTAGCTATTAACGAATTTTAAAATTTTGCTTCATAATATAAGTGCAGTAGAGCGTCGATTACCTGAATTAATTGGGGGACATAAGTGTTCGGATAATCGAACTGTGTAATTGTATGTATCAATATATAAATAATATATATGTAATATAAATTTAATTTATGACAGTTGTATTACAAGCTAGAGCAGAGATACGATTATTTACTTTACACAATGTGCTGCTAATTCACGACGCGAGGCGAAAAACTCTTGCCTAGCGTTCATTCGCGTTCATTTATTGAGTCCAGTTTCGTCAGAATTGTAAACGTTTTTAAAACATAATTTTCTTGTGATTTTTTTTTGTGTAAATCACTTGTAAACAGCATCATCGAGATCGGTGTTCGTGGCGAGCTTCATACTTTTACGACTTGTCGACCCATTAGTAAAATCATGCCTGGATATAAAATTGGATATGGTCGTCTTTTGGTTTTTATATCCGTAATTGTCAGCTTAACCACTTTGTACTTCTTAGATAACTTGGTTGCAGATTCGCCTTTCTCTAATCGTTGGTTAATCTCGTATTTATATTTTATCGGTAAGAAACGTAGGCCAACACGGGACACTGCGTGGAAAAGCGAGAAGGTGGTCGCATCCCAATGAGGTACCGAGGACCGAGGTAGCAGTTCGATTAAGCGGTCGTTCGGTTAATCGACGTTCGGATAATCGTCGTTCTACTGTGTAGAGTGAATATAAACCAGTTGATTTTAAGGAAAGAGATGAAATTATAGTATAAAGTAATTATAGTAGCAAGCTACACTCCCATTGCAGCGGCCATTTTATAAATTAATATTAACGTGGCATTTGGCTTAAACCTTGTGATTTTCTGGCATATTCCAAAGCATAGTCCTCTCTTATAACAGAAATTGATTCATGGACTTTCTTATGCCCCCACCACGTATCAATTTTAGTACTTATTTAAAAAGTGACAATATTATTTCAACATGAAAGTAAAAGTTAGGGCCTTCCCCATCAATTCCTCAACGCACACTTTCAAAGAGTTTTTTGCGTCGTGCCAGATTCGTGGACTTATGTAGCAGTGGGATAATTTCTAAAAATATATATTATAATATATTCTTCAACTCATGTAATATTATATACTATACGCGGTAGAACCATGCTGCAGTTATATTGGAGTAGTATAGTTGTAGCATGAATGGATCGGCTCGATCCGGGAAGGACCACACTCTCACAGAATACCAGCGTCAAATAGTAGCTTAATGCTGCTTGCTGTGTTTCGTATGGTGAGTGTAAGAGAACCGGGAGGCACTTTTTATTACTGCAAACGAGGTATTCCATCTTAGTCTCATGGGTGACGACGCATCTGCATTTTGATTCATAATCGAGGCTAGATGTAGATGTCTATGGGCCACAGCAACCGCTTACCATCAGGTGGGCTGTGTACTCGTTTGTCACCCTATCCTATAAAAAAATATGTGGTAGACCTACGGCTGCAGCTGTATTATGGTTGTACCACAAATGCGTTGGTTCGAACCCAGAGAAACCACGCTCTCGCAGAATACCAGCGTGAAATAGTATCTTAATGCTGCTGTGTTTCGTATGGTCAGATAATTAGAGGCGTAAAGGACCTGAGAC
Organism: Parnassius apollo; assembly: GCA_907164705.1. Classification (NCBI taxonomy): domain Eukaryota; kingdom Metazoa; phylum Arthropoda; class Insecta; order Lepidoptera; family Papilionidae; genus Parnassius; species Parnassius apollo. The sequence continues at coordinate 3,155,780 of CAJQZP010001146.1, read as the reverse complement.
CTTTTTTGCTAGAAACAAGGCATTCATCAGTGACCCTTTCTTCTATAAAACAACTTCTTACTGCACACAAACTGTCATAGACACCATATCCACTCTGTGCTTAGCAGCAGTGGTATGATTTCTGAAAAACTTGCAGGCGAATGTGCACCGCATAGTAGCTACAGGCAAACTCAATTATTAAAATAATAACAACAATCAAAGATGGAAACATGTATTTTACTGTTGTGTTTCATGAATATAGTACTTTAAAATATGATCAAATTCAATATTGCTTATAATTTCTGATTTCAGAGTAAAGATAAATTAGATCTAACTGAAAAATTGACACATGAAAAGCATTTAACTAAAGAATTGATGCTTAAACTTGCTGAAATAGAAGAGAATACTAAATCATTGCATAGTAAACTGATGGCTAAAGATGAGGAAATGATAAGATTACAGAACAGTTATAGACTCTTAGAAAAAAAATATGAAACTTTGGCTGAGAATAAGCAACAACTTTCAGTGGAACAGCATAATCATGTTCAAGATCAAATAGATATAAACTGCAACCAGGAGAAAACTATACATGACCCTGCTAAAATTCACGAAGGCCACAAAGAATTGATTGAAAGTAGCAATGAAGAAACAAAATTAAGTATTGCAAAAGAAGATGCTATGCTAAAGCTTCAAGAGCGTTTTCTTAATATAATGGATGAAGTTGCTAATTTATCGGATGAAAAGCACAGACTTGAACACATTATTCTTCAACTGCAAAATGAAACGGACACAGTATGTGAATACATAGCTCTATACCAACAACAAAGAAGCTTACTGAAGAAGAGAGATGAAGATAGAAGTGAGCAAATAAAAATGTTTCAAAAAGAAAGTGATAAGTTGAGGAGACAATTACAAGATCTTAATAATTTGCTATTAAGATTTGCTAATGATAAAAATTTAGAAACTTATTTACAAGATGAGTCTAGAAAGGTTGATCTAGCTAAGGTTATGGAGCTACTCTCAAACTTAAAAAGTAGTTATTTGATTTCTTCAAATCATAAGAGCCTTGACTTTAAAACCTTTTATCCATGTAATTGTTGTTCAGGGCAACTTATTGAGGTGTAATTTTACTATTCTATAATAATTGATAAATAATGTGGATACACTTGTATTATTAAAACCAGAATTACTGTGTTAAATAAAATATGGTTTATCAGAAATTAATTGTTAATCCATGCGTATTTACTTGCCTAAAATTCAGGAAAAGAATTTTTGGTATTGTATTAGCAGTTCCAGAGATCACAAACTTAAAAAAACTCGTCATCATCATTGTTACAGCCCTTCACAAGTCCACTGCTGAACGTAGGCCTCCCTCAAGGTACGCCACAAAGCACGGTCCTGAACCACCTGCATCCATCGGCTTCCTTCATGTCTTACCAGGTTGTCACTCCATCTAGAGGGGGGTGCTGACCCCCTGCCCCGCCGTTATCATGGTCGTCACAGTAGCCAGGAATAGCGGGGCCGCCGGGGACTGGGGGCCGCTTGTTTGTGTCGTTGCTCATGGGTTGATATTTGCCATGGTTGCAACGCGTGGCGAGCGGGTTGGCAACCGCAGTTTTTTATTATATTATTGTTGTTATTAGGAAGATGCTGCTGCCCATCTCCTGCCTGTCTCCCTCTGTCGCCTCTTACGACACCCACGGGAAGATATGGGGTAGTGGATATTCTAGACCGCCACTACACGGCACACAAAAAACTAAGAGCGCATAAATATGCCCCACTGCTGGACACAGGCCTCCTTTCACTTCTGGGAGAGATTGAGCAATTTTTCTGCTGCGGTGCTTTAATGTGTGTTGGCGGACTTAACATGTCCTCGAAGTATTATATTTATTAGATAAGCCGTTTAACTCACGATGTTATCCTTCACCACCGAAGATCCTGAGATGTTTTCAAGCCAAAATATAGGGATGTGGCTCAAATGTATGGCTTAATAAAAAATATTTAGGGCCTTTTTATGTTACTTAATATTACCAAGTACTAGTACCGGATAGTTATCTGAGACGAATTGGTAACAACCGTTCGTCGTTATTCGACTGTTGCCTTCAAACCAAGTGATAGCAGTAAAGCAAGTATAGCTTTGTGGGGTGCTTATATCGCTGTAAGAGCGAATCTACTGTAATAAACTATAAATGAAATGCAAAATAGTATTTCCCTGAGTCAATAAAAAATATGTGATTACAAAATTAAGAACTGCTATCGGATAATGGTAAAAAAAAATTTCTTCAAGCTACACATTCCACTAATACGTTACTTACACGCATTGAAATTTACGCAGCATAGCACGCAAGCATAAGCCAGCGCCGTTTCTACGAGTGAATTTCTTTTTTTTTAAATTGTAAGTTATATATATATATATATGCACTAGACTTGCAACGAATAGTATAAGTACTTATATTCGGCAACATACCGAATACTCTGCGGACTTCCTTCTTCAGATCGTCTATATTCTCTGAAGCTAGGATTGTCTAACTAGTGCCTGAAAATAAAGAAAAATTAGTCTCCGCACCATTATCTTCCATTTTAATTACGAAATTCGAGTGCATAGGCATTTAATCTGATAACTCATTTTCAATTTTTATAATATGGAAGTTTAACTATGTACCAACCTATGACTACTTTAATGATTACAAGAATAAAAATTCAATTTTTACCATTTATCTGACTACAATAAAACCCCTACTTATGTGTTCGGTATTCGGTCAATAAGGATAAAAGTAGTCAAATACGGAATAATAGCCGAATCTTTGATTATATACCTGTCTATATAATCAAAGGTTATTATATTTGGTACACGTTGTTGGTTGGTATATTGAATAAATAATGAATTGGTACTATACTACGTAGTTAATGTATTTTTTTACTCTTTGCCACAGAATACATTTACCCTGCTCTTTACTGAAAGCCTTATATAACCACGGAATATCGTCCGTGACGTAGGAAGGGAAAAGATGCAAAGCCATACGGACACACGCGCAGCGATCACTTATCATCAGGTGGACTGTGTGCTCGTTTGTCACACATATCCTATAAAAAAATACATATAATATTTAATTGTTTTATAAAAGCGGTCTATGTGCGACCCGAAGATTCACACGATTAACTTCCCAGTGGAAAGAATAAAAAATATCATACATTTCGATATATCGATCTTCATATTGTCGATTTTGCTCAAAATTTAATGAGGTCTAAGTTACATAATTATGCGTTAAATGAAACTAGTCCCACGCCAAAAGCACTCTTTTTTTTTCTCGAGATACACGAGGTGAAAATGGAATCCGAACATACATATATACATGCATACGTACCTACATGTGCACACACGGACATCCTCTTAAAAACCATAACTATTCAACTCTAAAGATCTTGCAACGATATGTTAAAATTTGCAAAATCGGACCCATTACAATAACTTCCCACTGGGAAGTTAATAACCCTACAACAGTTTCTATGCATCTAAATCTCCCAGAGCCGTTCGTCTTAGAAGGATACGATTGATGTACATTAGTATCTATCCTAGATAGTATTCGTACAAAATTTAGTATAATAATTTGTAACCGAATATTTTAAAAAAACCAAAAAAATCACTGATGTCACAGTATCTTTTTTTTTAATTCTTTTTTTTTAAATTTAGGGACTTAGGTTATTTTAAACATGTCAGTCCCATTGTACCTTATAACTAAATAACAAACTACAATTTCTTAAATTATTTACACAAAATATTAACTAAGTTATATACAATTTGAGCAGCATTAGATAATGGTTCAGATAGAATGCTTTGATATTCCCCTAGGTTACAAATTTTAATATCAGTTTTGGCAACTAATAGTTTCCTTTCATGATGATTTTTGGAACATTCCGCGAGCAAGTGTTGTACATCTTCTATTGTTTTGCATGTATCGCAATTTGGAGATTGTTTCATTTTCATCATGAAAGCAAACTTGTTACACGGAATGTGTCCGGAACGAAGTCGCATTGCTAATACAATATATTTTCTATTCAACAGACATTGATTAAACCAAGGCACTTTCGGAGGCTGACTCTGGATGGTTTTGTATCAAATCCCTTTTTTCTTGCGATCTTTTATCAAAATATTCTTTCCAAATTGTATAACATTTCTCTTTATATTTAATTAAAAATTCTGAATAATCAGGATAAATATTACATTCTGTTCCTTGGGTGATTGCCAATTTCGCCAGCTTATCAGCCTCCTCATTGCCCTGTAAACCGATGTGGGACGGTACCCACTGCAATACTGACTCACGGTTTTTACATTGAAGTTTCAATATTTCATTTAATATCGAATATGCTATCGATATACCTCTGAGACCAGAGACGCGTCGAGCAGTATGTTCAAGAGCACTCTTGCTATCAGTTAGAATGACTGTTTTTCGAAAATTTGTTATACCAGCATGTAATAGGGTATCATTTATAGCAATTAATTCAGCTGACATTATCGTAAAATTATTAGGAATTTTAATTTTACTTTTATTACCCAGCAATGAGTCAAAATAAGCGGCACCTACACCATATTTATCTTTGGATCCATCACAGAAAATTTTGTGCCATCCGAAATAATTACATTTAATTCATTTATTACATTCGACTTTAAAATATTTATCTCCTGACATTTTTTAGCACCCTTGATACAATTTGAGTCCTGTTTAATTACGTTTTTAACATTGATGCTTGATAACCAAGGATTTAAAGAGAACATATCTAGTGGATCCGAAGAATACACATTATTATTATTAACTTGTTCTAATGTAATTGCTAGAAGTGGTTTCTTTTTATTTTGCCAGTACCTGTCTTGACAGAATAAGCTGAGTTCTGTTCATAGTTTAATAGTAGTATTATTAGTTCTAGATTTACCTTTCAGACAATATTTATATGACAAAAATTTTCTTCTAATATATAGAGGCGTTATATTTAATTCACTTTCCATAACGTGTATTGGTGTACTTTTGATAAAACCTCCTATAATACGAAGTTCTTGATTTTGGATTTTATCTAATTTACAAATGTTTCTATTAGCACTCATATCATACAAAAAAACAGCCAAAATCAATTCTGCTTCTTATAAGTGATAAGTATAACCTACGTAAATGCTGCGGATGGATACCCCAACCATGCCCTGTTAATACTTTTAATATATTTACAAATTTTAATATCTTTTGGCTAATTTCATTAATGTGTTTAGACCATCTTAATGACCGGTCCAACCAAATACCCAAATATCGCATTTTGTCTGTCTCAACTATTCTCTTTCCATATAGTTCTAATTTAATTTCCTGACGTCTAAAACCTCTACTAAAAATCATAAGCTTAGTCTTGGCGATAGAAATATCTAAGCCAATTTTATTAAGTGAAGTAATTATACAGTTTAAAGCATTCTGAATGTTTCATAGTCATACTCACAGTCCTTAAGATTTTTTGAACTCGAATAGATTACAAAATCATCTGCATATTGAGCGATAGATACATTTTGTATTTGTCTACATATATCATGTGTAATAATGTTAAATAACAAGGGAGATAGAGGATCACCCTGCGCCTAACCCTTACTGGCCCATCTTTTTAATTCCCCTTTATGTGATTCCCTTTCTATAACAAGATATCTTTCGGTTAAAAAAGACCAAAATATATTTACAAAATTTTGAACCAACCCGAAGTCTGTCAAGAACATTAACTAATTTATCAATTGGGACAAAGCGTTCTCTATGTCAATAAAGCAGGCGACAGTAGGTATATTTTTTGAAAAACCTAGCTGAATATGTGTTACTAAGCATACTAAACAATCCAAGCACAATTGAGATTTGCGAAACCCACTGGTGAAAGGGGATAATATCTTGTTGTGTTCTTTGTACCATTCTAATCTTTTCGTTATAAGAGCATGAAATATCTTACAAATACAGGACATTAGCGATATAGGCCTTAATTTATCCTTATTGCCTAGCTTAGGTATAGGAATAATTTTAATATTTCGCCATTGCATGGGTATTGTATCCCGTTGATAAGATTATGTTAAATAAATATAATAAATACTGTTTGGTAACATCAGGTAAATTGTAATCATAGAATAAGAAATGTCATCGAATCCGGGGGATGTATCTTTCTTCTTTAAGCAATTTTCAAACTCCTGAATAGTGAATTTAACTTCCAATTGTTCATTTACTGATGAAAATTCAGGCATTCTAGGCAGTACCGAAACCGGAGCAAGATTATTTAATAGATCTTTCAGCTTTTCTTCAGTAGGATAGAATTTGTTAGACTTAAGTCCCTTTACCCAATGCATTTTATTCCATAAAACAGATGTATTTGTAGTTTCATCAAAACTATTGCAGAATTTTTTCCAATTATTAAATTTAGCTTCTCTAATCATTTTTCGGCTTTCTGCCACTTTTTCTTGTAACTTAGTAAGGTTTAAAGGTGTTGGATTTCTTCTAAAAAATTTATTTTTGATAAACATGGGTTCCAATATACTTTTGGTTTAAAATGTTTTTCTGGGTCAATACTGATTTTAGTTATAGGAATATGTTCATTTGCTGCTTTATTAATCTCTTTTTCAATGTGGTTATACATACTTTGTATATCATCACCTGTCCATACGGGGTTTTGAAATGAAGCTTCAAGATCTCTTTTATAAGAGGACCAATCAGCTGATGAGAATTTTCTTTTTTGAACGTAACGTGGGACGTCTTTGAATTTAATGTAAGATTTAATAATCAAATGATCACTACCAAGATTTTCGTTAGTTATGTGCCAATTAAAGTATATAGCAATATCGGAAGACACAAATGTTATATCAGGTGAAGATTTTTGAAGACAACCATTTACAAGTTTAATTCTGGTAGCTTCTCCGTTATTTGTTGATATGAAACCGAAATCCAAGGAACTGTCTAACGATTGTGCCCCTCTGGTGTCAATTTTATTAGACCAGTTGGTGTTAAACCATTTTTTATATTATTACCATTAAAATCTCCTCCAATGACACATTTGCGTGGGCAAAGGGCGAATATGTTATTCCAGTCAGTTGAAGATGTTCTAACAGAAGATAGGCAGTAAATAGATAAAACATTTTCAAGGTACTTACAATTGAAGATTTTGACATAAACTACTTCTAAACCAGTATTGCTTGTACTTATTGAATATTGATGCGCCTTAATTGATTTATGTGTCATTATAGCCACACCACCATATGAGTCGCATCTATCTTTCCTAAAAATGTTATATTCACTTATTCCTAGAGGCGAGCTCTCAGCCAACCACGTTTCACTCACAATTGCTATATGTATTTTTTCTTGTATCAACAGGGATTCAAAATTAACTATTTTGGGCTTAATACTTTGTTCATTCCACTGGAGTATAGACAGCGTAAAATCCTTTGATGTGTTATCCATTAACTGCATTTAAAAGTTTATTTAATATTTCTTTTTCCATTATAAGTTTCATAAAGATTATTTTCAACTCTCCAGTTACTAACTTAACAATATCGAGAATCTATTCTTCTACCTTGCTTTCAGAGAACAGAATTTCTTTTACCCTTTTAATAATTACCCATATCTTAGATATCTTTTGTTTCTCCTCTTGTTTTTCTGTACATGCGTCAGTTTCCATTCTTGTCACTTCTTCATTATTTAATGTAGCTGACTCGGTTGCAACAATGGACTTTTTTGCTTTGAATGTTTAACGTTATAATTAGGAACTTTTTTAATATGTTTATTTTTAATGTTTTTGTAAGTTGCTTGTTCTTTTTTTTTAAATTAATGTAATATATTTAAATTTTTATAAAGCTTGTCTAAGTAAAGCTCCCGGACACAAGTATTGTATCATAGTTTAAAGATCATGCAGGCGACGGTTAAAGGTCACGCACGCCCGACATCAAATGCGCTTCGTAATTGTTAGACTATCTTAAAATTGTGATTTTATTATACTTACTAGGCAGTTGAATGTAAATTTAATATTTCATTCTAATAGTTCTCATTATCATGGAGCGGGATGTTCATCAGGGGGACTTGGGTAACTCCATTGAGGTTATCCTCCTTGCCATGTTAGATGAATGCTCCTGCACCTTCTACCGAGCCAATGCCAGTTAAACTATGTTATTGTACCTATATTATGTGGTTAATGATAATAAACAGTTTTTAATTTTTTAATATAGATGCTGTTTGCTTATTGTCTAATTTAATTCTATCTGTAATAACAACTTTTTGTACGATGCCATGCTGGAGCTAATAGAAACAGAAACTTTTTTATTCAATATAGATTATAAATAACACTTATTGAAAGATACTCTTTTATTTTATTTACCTCTGGTTCGGAAAAAACCTCTATCCTGGGAAGAACGATCAAGAAACCCAGCGGGACTTTAAAAAAAACAGCTTAGAATCATGTCATCCTCTTCTCCACTTTCGGTATCTGATAAGTTTTGATTTATGTAGTTATTTGTTAGAATCTATATGATTTCGTATAATCAGCACTTGGTACTTTATCGGCCTTTTGTACTTTATTCATAGATGTTGGGCTATCCATAGTTTGTTTTGTCTGTTTTAAGTAAATATCCAGTGCTTTTCTGTAGCTAAAATGTTGTTGACTCATGATGTTACGAATACTCTTTTCCTTAATAAAAATAGGGCATGCTTTATCAAGTCCCATATGTGGGCCTTTACAGTTTACACATTTGTATTCAATAGTTTCGTAATTTGTATGTCTGTCTCCACACTTAGGACATAAAATCTTTTTATTCGGGCAAAATTTTACGTAATGTCCAAAACTCCAGCATCCAGAACATTGCGTGACTGGAGTTAGATTTCGACCTTGAATCTGCATCCATATCCATACACATATGAAGGCGGTTGTTCACTTTTGAATGTCAAACGAAATGTTTCGCTGTCTGTCCACTTACCATTTATATCTAAGCGTTTGAGTCTTTTACAGAGATTTCACATGAGAGCAAATTTTCTAAAATTTCTTGTTCTTCAATTCCTATATCAATTCCTTTTACAACTCCAAAAGATAAGTGTGTCTAATTCACAATGATAACCCAAATCTAAAATCTTTTTACAGTTTATTAGCTGATAAGCATCTTCTAACTTCTGGAATTGAACCAAAACCTTATACGGGCTTTTATACCGAATTTTCATAATGTTAATAATATTTTCTGACTTAAGTAGTTTGGCCAAACCTATTTGTTTAGGAAGGCATTGCAAAGATGTAATACAAACTTCATAATTTCTTCTAAGCGTTGCATTTCTAACGGCGTTGTCAATGCGTCAATGAGTTGATTATTGTCGGCACTTTTTGTTAAATTACTAATCGACATTTTGGTTTTCTCCGTGTAACTGTTGTAAAACTCTCTTCACTGTTATCTTCTCCACTGTTCTCCGTTTTTTTTTCTTTTTTCCGCTGACCTAATTTTATGTTGGGTTTCCATCTTATTTTTCTATAGAAATTTGGAATTTTCACACTCATGTTCACAATCGCTTACACCTTTACAATCACTTTGGTCACTATTCTCAAAGTTACCATTGTCTTCCTCATTACCCTCTTCCATGGGACAGAAATTAGTTTAAAAGAAGAATAAAATACAGCGATTCACACGAATAAAACGCTGAAAAATTAAATTTTTTGGAAAAAATTTATCAAACACTTGTGACAGCTGTGACAGTATCTATTTTACAAAAGTACGTATTGCATTAAGCTGCGTTAAAAGTTAGTTGGGAAGCATGTTGTATACTGATTCATGGGTATATAAGCTTGTTGGTAACAGTATAATATACTGTTAAAAAATTATAGGTATTATCATTTTTTTTACTTTGTTACGTGTATATCACTATTGTGATATACTACGATTTCGTACGAAAAACTGCATTACCGTTACCGTTAGAGCTAATTAAAGTCTACTGCTGCACATAGGCCTTCCCCATATTTGCCATAGTTGCCACGCTTGGCAACCGCAGTTTTTATTTTCAGTTGTTATTAGGAAGACGCTGCTGCCCAACTCCTGATGTACTTCCCTCTGTCGCCTCTTACGACATTGGGGGAGGCCTATGTTCAGCAGTGGAATTGTGAAGGGCTGTAATGATATTTAAGATTTGGTGTTGAGAAATCAGATATACTGAAAAACATTGCCGTAAAAAAAATTCTTCGGCCTTGAATCGGAATCAAGTAGGAATTTAAGAAAAAACAAGTTCATTAGAAGGAACGTTTATTTACCGAATAACGACTAGACAACACTAAGATACTAGTCAAAAGCGTTCCCAACAAACGAAAAATATTTTTTATGTTTTCATGTATCTTTTAACAAGTTCCAGTGTAACTACACTATTGAGACTACAATAAATCTTTGTTTTACAAATTTATACAAACAGAGCGACACAGTAGCATTACATATTTTACCTTACTGTAAGTTATAAATTATAAAAATTATTTTCTAATGGAATACATAACTCGAGGCGATAGCTTCACCTGAGAAAATTATACTAATTAATAGTTAGTTAATTAAGAAATAATTCTGTGGTTTCTGTGGGTCTGAGAAACCTGATAACTCCATTTTCGTCTTTTTTTAGTTTGGTACTATGTTGTTATTAAAAAAAATCATATTTTATTTTGGTCTATTGCTGATAAGTGTAACTATCATAGGAGTGGGAGATTCGTAGCGGTAAAAACGTGACTATTCATGATTTTTTATTAATGGTTTGGTAGAAATTCGATAACTAAACTAGTCATGATATTATCAAACGCAAAAAATTAAAAATTTAGATCTTATTTCTGATAACTCCCACATATCAGCTCTGTATCAAATATTTAAAAATATTTTTACGATTTTCTAATAAAAACATGATAAGTCCCACTTGTCATGTTTGTACCACTTATAATTAAATAAAGCCTTGCTTCAACACTGATTAATCCCACATAACAAGTTTCTACCAAAATTATTTTTATTTTTACTTAACTTCTGCAAAACTTATCAAAATTTGATGCTAGTTATTATTGTGAATATATGTGAAAAAATTAATAAACCGCCATCTATGCGTATTATTGTGAACTATTTCGCTTCTCGACCCGGTTAACTGTCAATACTGTCATTTCATTCATTTTTACCCTCTCTTTTTCTTATTGACGGTTTCGTTCGCGCCCTTTTCGCCAACTCTTGTCAGAACAGGTGAAGTTTTTCAAACGAAAACAATATTATTACAGTTTTAAAATGAATAATCGCAGAAACAATGCACAAAGTGCTCGTTCTCGTGGCATAGTAGATTCGGTGTTGCAATTTTCAAATGATTCGCAGTCCGAGTCTGATTTACATTACATTTTTGATGTAAGTGAACAACTTTTGTTGCAACTAAGATTGGTTGGCAAACAAATAAGTAATTTTTACGTTATATTCGATAGCTAGAGCCTTTTCTTATTCATTCAATCTTGTTTTTTTATTGTAGGAAAGAAATGTAGTACTCGTTACCGAAAATGTGTTAGTACATGCAACACAAAATTGGTCTCCTGACAGGAATAAACAAGTTTCTTACTCTCGCATTGATAAAAGTGATAACGACAATTCTATTGAAATAGTAAGTAGATAGTCATTTATAATTTACATGTGTGTGAATTATTACTTTATCTTATGCATCTTAAAGATTTTAGATAACCGTTCGATGCCCATTGAGTCTGAATTTAGAACTGATTATATTAAAATAAAATTGGAAGAAATAGCAAGCTCATATTTAGATAATATTATGGAGAAGAATTCGTTTGAAAAAACAGCTACTTCCCACTCAGTAAAAACCACAAGACCAACACAAGTCCAAGTAAGTTTATTAAGATAATTAGGGTAGTTTTGATCTCCAGCCTACAAGAATGTAATGATTAATGTACTTTCAGCTCGATATACCTAGCTCTCAGACTCAAAAGAACAATGAAGACAGGACACCAGAAAATATTGATGAACATCTGGACGATACTGTTTTACCCCAAATTGTTTGTGAAACTTCTAATCAAGTAAGTACTTCAGTTTAAAAACCAAATTTTATTTTTGCAATATTATACTCTATGGTATTTATTATGAGTTTAATACTTTCTTTTTTAGAGTAATATTATTCAAAACAATGAAATTGAACCAGGATCATCAGATTTTTTTGCAGAAAAATCAAGAGATGTTTCACAAGATAATACAGAATGTGATGTAGAGATGGTAGGTTTTTTGATTTTTTATTTAACTTATTTTCTAAGATTGTTCTGTGATTACTTACGTAAAAATTATTCTTAGGGAATACCGACAAAACAAAAGTTGTTGTTAGTACTTATAAAACAGTTTTTTTTTTACTTTTTTTACAGGGTCAGGATTTTAGCTCTGGCTCTGATGATGAATGGCAACCTGTCAGTCATGATTTGATAACATCTATTGAAAACGAAGAATCTACAAGTAAATCTGACTCCGATGATGGTGATGGTGACGATAATATCCCATTGGCTTTATTATGTAGAAAGAGGAAGAAAGGTTATGGTCCTTATCAAAGAAAGCTACGAAAGGAGCGTACGGAAAAACGTCGAAAAGGCGAGGAATATGTAACTGCAAAAGGAAAATGTATACCAAAGCGTTATCCGGGTGGATTTTCAGATAATTGTAGGGCAAAATGTCAACAAAAGCTTAAGAAAATTAATTTGAACCAGCTTTACATTGACTACAGGGAATTGCCGTCTAGAAAAGCACAAAAGAGATATTTGAGTGGATTGATTAAAATTAAACCAAAAGAGCGTACAAGAAGAAATTCATTTATGAAAAACAGAGAGGTAACAGTTGTTTACAATATAGATTGAACTGAAGGAAATATTTGCAAAAAATGTTTCATGAAAACATTTGGTGAAGGCAGAGGTTTTATAGACGAAATCGTTAAGAAGAAAAAGAACAGCTCATCGGCATCTGTTATTGTAAAAGCTGATCAAAGAGGTTTAAGGGATCCTGGAAATAAACGTTCTGACCATGACATCCAATACGTCAAAAACTTCATCGACAAATTTCCAGCTTATGAAAGTCACTACTCCCGACGCCATACGAATAAAAAATACCTTCATCAGGATTTAAACATGAAGATATTGTACAAATTGTACAAAGATGAATACGTGAAAGACAATGGAGAAGAAGGATTACCGCCAGTAAGCATTACGCTGTTTCGTAGCATTTTTAAAACACTCAATTTGAAATTCAAAAAACCTTCAAACAATACTTGCAAAACTTGCGATTCGCTTACGCTTCAAATTAAAACTTGTGAGGATGCTAATGAAAAACAAAATTTAGAAGAGAAGAAGACTATTCATCAAAGTAAAGCTGAATCACATTATAATTCGAAAAGAGAGGACAAGGAATTGAGTAAGCAAAGTGATTGAAAAATTGTTGTTGCTGCATTCGATCTACAAAAATGTTTAGCGACTCCTTATCTATCAACTGGAATATCGTTTTATAAAAGGAAGCTATGGACTTTTAATTTAACTGTACGTAACATCACAGAAAAACGAACGCAATGTTTTGTTTGGTACGAAAGTATCCAAAGAGGTGCGGTTGAGATTGCATCATGTTTGTTTCGATTTATTATGGAGCTACCAGATACTGTAGAGCAGACAATATTCTACTCAGATACCTGCCCAGGACAAAACAGAAATAATATATTTTACGATTAATGTTTGCGTTAGCTGTCAATCAAAAAACCAGTTTAAATGAAATCCATCACAAATTTTTAGTGCCCGGACATACCGCTCATTTGGAGAAACATCGACGTAAATGTAATTTTTTCCAAAAATTAGATAAATATGACAAATCACTTAGAAAGTGTATTTACGTTAGGAGAAACAAAGACGTAAATCAACTTCAGTCTATTTATCGGTAGGTAGCGCTAGCGTCGTTGTTGCATTTATGCTAACTCGCAAAGATCTCGCGGAAACAGCGACGCATCGGTCAGTTGCGCGGGGAGCTCCGCGAAGTGTATTTGTGTTTGGGTGCTACATCGACGTAACGGTAATTATGACATTATTTTTCGTTCTTTTTGGGGCTACAACGACGGAATGAACATTTTCGACATTGTTGTCCCAAAATATATTTGTTTTTGCAGAAGCAATGACATAATTTTTGTAATTTCCTATTAATAATGTCGTTGGTAGAAAAATATTATTATTTGGTTCAAATACGCTTAAACATTGCTTTGTGAAATTATTTAAATATATATACATTTTAAAAAGAGCAAGCCAGCTTATTTTCACGATACCTGGCCAAGTATTTTTGTTGTGTTGTATTACATGAAATGTTCGTATAATTCTTTTTTGTCTGCGTGAAGTCGCAGTAAACTTCCTAAATTCCACGTGGGATTATTTTAGTCTTTGAAGTTAGATTTACTTTTTAAAATTTCTTTTATGTTGTATCATGTACAGTTAATGCATTTCACGAGCGCGCGTCAATAGTTGTAATTTAAACCTTATGTGAATGTAAATAAAAGTCACATGACGCGCGCTGGTGATTTATAATTTTGTTTTGATTTCCTATTCATTTATTTTTAGGTTATTTACAATAATGGAAGGACGTGGTAGAAAGTTGGTCAATTTAGTAATGGATAGACACGAACCATCATCTATTGACACAATGACGTATTTAAATAATGTCAATATTGTTGGTGTTGCTGATCAGAGTGGGAATGGTACGTGTAAAATAGGCAGACAACTAGACTGTTTTTTATTTTGGTTTTGTTTTGCTATAATTTATTAATTTTCTTTTAGCCAATAGAAATGAACAAGTTGAGAGTATTTATTCTGACTTGCCAAGTTTGCGAAACTCTCCGTATCACAATGAAGATATTTCAAGCATTTTTAATAACGTCGCAGAGTATGACACAAGTAAACACGAATCAGAAACCTTCGAATTCCAACTTTATCCTCATCTAGCTCTGATTCTGAAGACTCGACTGCAAGTAAGTCGATTTTGACACAAGGGAACGTTTCCACATTAGAACAAGACAACTATGTCGTTCCTCTTGTGTCTGAATTCCAGCTCCATTTACCAGCCAATAATAACTCGCAACCAGAAATATCTGAATTAGTTTTACCAAAATCCATCGAAAATAGTGCAAATGTAGATGGCAAATATTTAAAATCAGACTGTGAAGATTTTTCACCAGATGACAGTGGTGATGAATATCGGCCAGCAAAACGCACTCGCAAAATGTCTTCATCTAGTTCAAGCAGTTCCTCTTCATCGTCATCAAGCTCATCATCAAGCAGGTCCACTTCTTTTTACTCTACTACACGCAGCTCCAACTTAATGCAATCTGGCGAGACTCTCGAGGTTATATCACAGCAAAATAATCATTCCAGTAACAGTATGATGCCAAATGATGGATCACCCCAAAATACAGATAATATTGTTCAATCTCCTAATAAAAATAAAAAGAAAAGGGTGAGGAATGAGGCTCAGTGGAAGAAAAATAAAACAAAACAATTAAAGAATTTGGGTAAACAATATACATCTCGCACTGGTAAAACTGTTCCTGCCAAAGCAATGAAGCCGCCTTGTTCAGACAAGTGTCGATATTTGTGCTCGAACAAATTTTCAGAGGAGCAGAGGCGTGAAATATTTAATATGTATTGGGCTTTATCATCATTTCAGAGACAACGTGATTTTCTTAACTCTGTAGTTATGGTATTCCTACCAGCCGTGCGTCGTGTCAGAACAACGATAAAGAATAGAAAACCTAACACATACTATTCCCTAGTCAACAATGGGCAAAATGTAAGAGTTTGCAAAACTTTCTTACTAAACACATTGGGAATTGCGGATAGAACTTTACGCACTGTGATCGAGGCTAAAACAAGTGAAGGCTTTCTAGGCAGTGCACCAATGGACAGTCGTGGCAAGCATGATCATCATATTAAAACTGATCCAGAAGTCTTGGACTGATTTCAATGAAATGCATACCCAAAATGAAGGAGACACAGCGCACTCGTTAATAGAAAAAGCTATTAAAAAATCTAAAAAGTCTGGGCCCATATACGTGCCAGAGCAGTACGTTCAAATCATAAGGTCTGCAAAAAAAAAATGGCAATCCATTTATTGTAGAAGAGTTAAACTATGACGATTTCTATGATCTCAAAAAATTTGCGGAAGAAATTGGACTAAACACCGCAAAAGACGTACATGGAAACACCATTAAAACGAATGATATAAAAATGATTAAATTTCAAAAGGAAAATGGAACATATAAATTTAAAACTGGATACGAGGAAGACTGAACAGAAGCCGTTACGAAAATCTCCAGACGAAATAAGGGAGACACAAAAGATATAATAGATTTAAAATTAAAGCCAGCGTATCGTGGAAAAATACCTATTGCTCAAAATAAGAAAAGTGACTTACAAGAACTAATGCAGAAAAATATCATACCAAGGTTTTATTGCAGTTTTTACGACAATGTTTTAAACATTTAAATGGTATCTACTTGTTCAAATTAAGCTAGGTACGTTAAATTTAATATTTTGTAAAAGTAGGCCTAACGAAGCTGTGATTGCCGTGCCTTTTGATTCTTTAAGTGAAAATTATCTAAAGTTTAAGTTCCTCAAATATTACAAATTTTATTCGAAATAAATGGATAATAGTTTGATTACTTTCAAAATATGGTTTCATTTTGTCATAAAATCATAAAAAATGTATACGTGGCACTCTGCGCATATTATACTGAATCTTTGGGAAACAAAGACGGAATTGTAGGTATCCGACATATTTATTTTTATTTATTAGAATACCAACATAAATATTCAGCTTTATTGAAAACTATATGAAATTACATTAGTATAGCCACATTTTAAATATAAAAAAATAGGCAAGAGTCATCATCAGGAGACGGTAACACATTACAAAATAAATAAAAACACTTTAAATCACTCTCCTGTAAAATTGGAAAAATAGCAATTACGTCGATGTTTCTCCAAATGAGCGATACGCATTTGGAATGCGACAGCGATCATGCAGCGATAGAAAGATTTATAAAACATCATAGAGTTTCAATTTCTGTTCCACAAGATTGGGGAAACATTATCCAAATGACTAGTCGCAGATACACAGTCCAAATGATGACACAAGAAGAGTTTTTAGGATTTTCTCAACTTTTCAAAACAATGTTTATGAAAAGAAACATTGATACCGATAAAAATCCTTTTATTTGGAACAATATTTTTTGGATAATGTGTTCTAAAGACTCTAATGATGTGGCGTTCAAAGAGTCTTTAGACTCAAGTGAACCTTTTAGATACTACTCATTTGTTAAAAGGGGACGGGTATCATCGGTTGCTACTTTGAGCATACCAAGAGCATATTCGAGTCCTTTACCTATATGCTCAAAAAAGTACCATGATATTATAAGTTCGCTACCTTTTATAGATCGTGTTTATCATAATTTTTATAAAAATTTGAAAACCTCAAACACGAATCCTGACTCTGTAAGCGACAGTGACGAAAATTACGAATAAATTATAACACTTATGTTCTATTTACTTTTGATTTCAATATGTTAACTCCATTGTTATCGATTTAATTAGTTAATGTTAATTTGGTTAAGAAAATGATAAGTGCCATTTAAAATGAAACGGCTGTGTTTTTAGTTTTAGTTAAAATATTAAAAAAAAACCTGATTAATAAATAGTTACTGCAGCAGTGGTTAGCTTTTTCTACTTTACCTAACTGATTTATAAATTAAACTTGAACCTTAAGTCTTATACTGAAAAATTACGTTTTTGGACTTAACAGGTTTCTCCCAGACACCACAGAATTATACTCATAAAATGACATTTTATTTCATGTACTTAATACAAATTCTGTGCAGGAACCACAGCAAATGTATGAATTAATTCCTTTGCTTGCTGAAGCAATGAAATTTATTTCTTCAAGCTGTCAAGCTCTCTTGGTCATAAATGTAGAACGCCCATCTTACATTTTTAAGAAGCCACGTTACGTGTTATAACTATAATGCCATCAAAAACATAACTTGTAAAAAAACAGTCTCGCAACTCAGTTCGACGTAAAAAGTTGCGAGATCCATGTAATACCAAGTCCGTTAATTTATTCAATCCCTATTTAAGGTTCCTTCTGTTTTAAGTTGTTACGTAATTAGCTAACTTAACATCTTATAGTGACCATATCATTATTAAAAAGCTTTTATGTTTTAAATAAATAGATTGACTTGGCAATCGCGCTAAACAATCACATTTAATATAATATATATTACTTGTGAGATACATTGTGTTTTCATGCGATGGCCAAGTCAATCTAATTAAGTATTTAAAACATAAATGATTTCTAATATTGATATGGCCACTATAAGATGTTGTTGGGTTAGCTAATTACGTCACAACATAAAACAGAAGGACCCTTAAATAGGGACTGAATAAATTAAACAACTTGGTATTACATGGATCTCGCAACTTTTTACGTAGAAGAACTGAGTTGCGAGACTTGTTTTTTTTTACAAGTTATGTTTTTGATGTCATATCATTTTTTTGTAGATAGTCCTACTTTTTTCCCTTTCCGGTACCTTCTATTTCTTGAATACCCACACCATACCTATCTACGCCTATTATTCCATTATATTATACATACAGGTACACTGATTCATTTACTGCAAATGTAACTTTGTAATCCTATATATTTATATGAGATCACAAAGTTATTTATACAGTTGGTGTATCTAGAAAACTGGACTAAAATTGCAAAATATTTAAGTTTTCCGTTGATTTATACACAAAACACTAATTGAATTCTAAATTTGAAGCTTCTGTGTCCCCTTATAACTTCGCTTCGTTATATACGGCCGTGCCGCTTTTTTGCTCGATTTGGCGGGGGCACTGCCGTGCCGTGGTTAGTGTTTGCTAATTAATCAATATTTCTTAGCTGCAATCAATCAGATTAATGTTATATTATAATATTACTACTGACCTACTCACTGAGGTTTCCGAGTTCCAAGTCTATCGAGTGAAATTAATTTAGTGCCATAAACTAGCGTAGCCTGGCGTCCAAGTCCAAACAACAACACCATTTTACGTCTGTCATTCATTATCATGAGCTTTCGTTTTATGGTTCTTGAATCTTAATGGCCAACACACACGGTCAGTTAAACAGATCAGTTCAAACGGATGTAAGCCAAAACGATTTCCCAATTCACTGGCTTCAAATTTCAATTTAAGATTTCCCATTCACGGTCAGTATTTGGATTTACGACAGTTCAATTGATCAGTTTAAGTGACCGTGTGCGTCGAGCATAATAATGCAAAAAATCCAAAAGCTTTATTAGTGATACAAGTAACATTATATTAGACGTGTTAAGTTGAATGAAGAAAGAAAAACTGCTTCATATAGAAAAAAATCGCATTTATTATATCCTTTCGAAATATTGTAGGTATATCTATCTAGTTTTGCATGGTTTTGATAAGAAATAAGTTGTTCCCTGATTAAAATATTTGTAGGAACTATGTTCTATTCTAGAACGATATCGGTCTATTTCGAGGTGTTAACTGAAACAGGTTCAGACAGTTCCGAATGCCCTGTACGAGATCGAGCAAGAGAACGAATTTTAGACTGCGATCCGGTTCCTCTAAAAACAAGCTAATACAAAATATCGCACAAGTGCGAATAAATGGCTGCATGGATGTCATTTCTTGCAATGCTACTAAATGGAAATTTTGTAAAAATTATAGTGACGCTTAAATTAGAACCAACCAAGGGCGTCGCCAAGGGGGGGTCAGGGAGGGGCAGCTGCCCCCCCCCCTAGAGATTCTAAAAAAGTTGCCAAATATAATACAACCAAAGTCCTAAGTATTTGAGTTGATTTGCTTGAAGTTCAAGCCTTGAACAATCATTCCCGTGCGTCGAAACTCGAATGAATTCACCAACTCTGCGCGCGGCCAAAATTGGAACTAACGTGTGCCGCCATCTTACTGTTTATGGCAAGTGTCTAAACAGAGTGGTAGGTGTCCTGTTTTTATTCTTTTTTGCAGTAATTAATCGTTATCATTATGCCGAAAGTGATTAAAAGTGCTGGCAGGGATGTTATTTTGAAGGTCAAACGTGCTTGTGAAGAAGAACGAGACAATAACGGGCCTATAGTACCGTTTTCCAAAGTTAGAACCCGCGTTGCATATTTAACAGGTAATTTTTAGGGACGCCATTACAATAAAATTCCCCAATTTTCTCTATTTGTTCCTTTTTAATTTCCTCGTGTCATTAATATCATGTATTTATAATGCATTGTTTTTATTTTGTTTTAGGTGTTTCTGAACGCACCGTCACCCAGATAAGTCAAGAGGGTAATATAGCAGAAGCTTCATCTTCTAAAATTGTGACACCGGGAAAAACTAGGAACCGAAGGAAATGATTTATGACGATTTCGATATGTGCGCTATAAGGCATTTAATTCAATCATTTTACGTCGTGAAGAAGGAGATTCCTACCATAAATAAACTTTGGTTGGAATTGAAAACTGATATTGGTTTTAAATATGGCAGAACATCGTTGAGGAGTATTTTAAAGACTATGGGCTACAAATACAAAAGGTGCCAGTCTAAACGAAAAGTATTGGTAGAACGCAGTGATATTGCAGCTTGGAGAGCAAAATATATTCTGAGGTTGCACAAAAATCGCCAGGAAGAAAATCGACCGGTAATTTATGTTGACGAAACGTATATACATGCTTCATACCACCTTCAAAAATGTTGGCAATCGAAGGAACAGCCTGGTATTCTTGCTTCTGATAGCGTCGGTGCAAGATGGATAACAGCCCATGGTGGAGGTAAAACTGGGTTTATTGAAAACGGACTGCTGCTGTTCAGGTCTAACTCCAAATCGAATGACTATCATGACGATATGAATTCAGCTAACTTCATGCGGTGGATGAAAGAAAAAATTGTGCCGAATCTTCCAACGAATTGCATTGTAGTGATGGATAATGTGTCATACCACTGCACACAGATCAACAAGGCGCCTACAATTGGCAATACAAAAGCAGAGCTCCAAGGATGGCTTACGAGAAATGGTATTACATTTGAAGACTGTTGGACAAAATCGCAATTATACGAATTAATTAAAAAATACAAAGGAGACCCACAGTACGAAATAGATCAAATGCTAAATGAATATGGACATGAGGTTCTCCGTTTGCCGCCTTACCACTGCGATTTAAATCCCATAGAAAAAATTTGGGCAATAGTAAAGAGACGCATTGCAGAGAAAAATATCACTCAAGCTCCTAGCGAAATAGCTGCTATTACTGAGGCGGCGTTTAGAACAGTAACGACAGAAGAATGGTTCAACGTATGCCAACATGTAGAAAAAATAGAAGATAAATATTTCCAATCAGATAGGCTGATGGATATGGAAATGGATGAATTTGTAATTAATGTTACAGGTGACACATCTGAGTCATCTGATGAAGACTCTAGCATGGATTCTGATGAAGATATGCGAATGGAAGGCGTTAATCCACTGCAGGACCATTCTTACACCAAATTTATAAATAATAATAGGTATTCAATAAAAGATTTACAAGGTTTCCTTGGACTTTTTATTTCTATAATAAATATTATAATGCTATTTCAGTTGTTTCAAAATACCTTTTTGGAAAAATTTATTATAGACAAAATATCAGTAGTCATTAATCTTAGTATTAGTCCTTTTTATACACGCATATAATAGGTACCTGTAATTGTGTAAAAAAAAATTGTAGTGGCGTAGTTAAACTTGTGTAGTGAGGTATCAAACTTATGAAAGTTAGAATCAAGAAATATATTTATTACGCGGATCTTAAACAATAAATATGGGGTTTAAAAATTATTAGGTCTTTGTAAGTTTAGGCTGAACATTACAGTTTTTTTAATTGAGATTTGGTAATCAATTAGGTAATTTATGTAATTTGATATAAATATACAATTCCAGTAATAAGATTAAACGAAGGAAAAAATATTAGTTAAGCTGGCAACATTAAGCACGCCATCAGTCGCGCGCAGAGTTATCTTGCGCGCACTATAACCGCGTGGCGCCCGCGCCCCCCACACAGCCGCCTTTGTTTTATCGTCTGTCTGTCATTTATAAAAGAAGACCTTAATCCTGCTGATAAATGCGTTGGTTTTGGATTTGACGGTTGTTCGACGATGTCCGGAAAAGACGGTGGAGTACAAGCGATCCTTCGCAAAAAATATACCAAAGCACTGTTCTTTCATTGCTCGTCCCATAAATTGAATCTGGTAATAAATGATCTCAATATTCTTCCTGAAATTCGAAACACCATGGGAACCACTAAAGATATTATTAATTTTTTTTCGGGAATCTGTTTTGAGAAGAAAATTGGTACCTAATATTGCCAGGCTCTGCGAAACAAGATGGAGTGAGAAACATAAAACTATCAGAGTAGGGTAAACTAGCGTAAATATGTGACTCACTTAATTCTGTGATAATATGTTTTGATGCTTCCACTGCTTTATAGGAGCAAAATTTACTACTTTAAATTCAACTTTGTGATAGAACGATAAGGCTTCTTTTTGTGTATAAAATTTTGTTCAATACTTGTTAGACAAATAATAACAGTCACGTGATTTGTCATTTCACCCGCCATTTTTGCTTCCCAGCGGCAACGTACGTCTTGAGTTGTGATAATTAATACATTTTAAATGAAAAACATAGGTGTAACTTTATGAAATTTGGTGAATCAGTTGTTGAAAACATATAATTGCTGCCACTGTGAATGGTTTTGATCAATTCTGATTAATATTTGAATAATACCTTATCTACTGGATTCAAAAATTAACGATTTTCGAGATTTAAGCGCGAAACAGTGTCACCGAATTAACGAAGGTAAGTGTGATGTTTTTCTTATTCTTATATTAATAGTTTTAGTTATTGTGACTAATATAGTAAAATATATTTTAAAAAATATTTTTAATTGTGATATAAGAATAGCGGCCGTTTTCTAGCTTTTTTAAAATTTTTGTTAATTTTTATGACTTTTTGTTAGTACTTTTTATCACGAAATTAAGTGAGTTGTTATGTTATTTCAGACACCATGGAGGAAAATAAGAATTCGAAGAAAAAAAACAGAAAATATAATGAGATAATGTTAAAATCAGCCATTGAAAGTGTTTTACAGTCAAAATTAACTTTGTACATGGCATCAAAGGAATTCAACGTGCCGTGGAGTACATTAAAGGCCAATGTTGAACGAGTTAAAGAAGAACGCAAGCAGGGAATAACACAGATTAGGATGCTCAAAGTAGGTAGACCATTTTCTTTGTCAGCGAATTTAGAACAAAGCTTACTGTCATACATTATACAAATGCAAGAGCTTGGATTTGGCCTTACTGTAAACCAGATAAGACAAATAGCCTTTTCACTTGCTGAGACAGCTGAATGTAAGCATTACTTCAACAAAAGCAAAAGATGTGCTGGATGGAATTGGTGGGTTAGTTTTAAAGGTCGTTACGGTTTAAGTTTAAGGATTCCGGAAAATCTTTCATCCGGTCGTGCTATTTGCTCAAATCCCACAATATTAGCTGATTTTTATGAAAAATTAGAGGCAACTTTAGTTAATCATAACTTGTTGGATTGCCCAGATAGAATATGGAACTGTGACGAAACGGGTCTTATGTACGTCAACAAACCTACTAAAATTGTCACCAAAATAGGAAAAAAATACGTATATAATCGAACATATGCTGAGAAAGGCACTACAACTACAGTGCTAGCTTGCATTAACGCAGCTGGGCATTTCATTCCCCCCTTTGGTGATATTTAAAGGGGTAAGAAATATCCCTGGACTATCGAATGGGTCTCTGCCAAATAGTTTAACGCGACTGTCGCCAAAGGGCTGGATAAATGCAGATTTATTCTATGAGTGGTTGAAATTTTTCGACCGAAACATTCCCTCCTACAAGGCCGGTTATGTTGATTATGGATTCACATGCGAGTCATATAGCTCCAAAAATTCTTGATTATGCTAAATCCCACCAGATAATATTATTTACTATGCCTGCTCACACAAGCCACATTTTGCAACCACTGGATGTTGGAGTTTTTCGACCACTTAAAGCGGCATGGAGAGCAGAGTTGCAAAATTATAAAGTAAACAATCCCACCTCAGTACCCACAAGATTTGATTTTCACAAATTTTTGACACCGGTATATGAAAAATGTTTTACGCCTACCAATATACGAGCAGGATTTAGAAAAGCCGGATTATATCCAATAAATAAAAATATTGTATGTTCAGAAGCTATTGCACCTTCAATATTATCAGATCAACCTGTTCCTACATCACAGTTCTCTATGGAAGAAATAATTATCGGTCAAGACTACGATGTTGATATTCCTCAAGCCGAAATAATAAAAACTAATTATGATCCCCTTAGTGAAGGAGCAATCAACGAGAAAGACGCTAGCAAACCTTCAATCCCAAGCATTAGTTCTATTGCCGAGGCACAAATTGAAAATAGTGCTCCTTCTGAGACTTTGCAAATGGAATGCGAGTTAGAACAAGTTCCGAACTCAATGTATAATATAAATACTGTAACAAATAATATAACCATTGACGATATACCGAGACCTATTCTTCAAAATAAAAATAAAATTGAGATACACGACATATTAATATTACCAAAATGGAAACCTAATATAAAAACACGACAAAAGAGAAATGTTCCCAAAGCTCAGTGCTTAACACCGGTCGCCACAACATCATCTACAAACGTATCTTTAAGACATGTCCGCC
Organism: Parnassius apollo; assembly: GCA_907164705.1. Classification (NCBI taxonomy): domain Eukaryota; kingdom Metazoa; phylum Arthropoda; class Insecta; order Lepidoptera; family Papilionidae; genus Parnassius; species Parnassius apollo. Next base: position 3,130,968 of record CAJQZP010001146.1, on the reverse strand, counting down.
GAACAACTTTTAAAAAAGAAGATCAAAAAGTGAAAGATCGGCGAACACCACAACCAAACTTAAGAAAACAAGTAAAAGAAAACGTCAAACAAACTTCTCAACCATTAAATAGATTAAAATCTTCAATCTCGGATGATGAATGGGTTTGCCGATCTTGCAATGGGCTGTACTCACAAGATGTAAAGTTACAAAATGGAGCCGACTGGATTACATGTTCTTTCTGTACTAATCCTTATCATATCCATTGCCAAAGTCAAATTATAGGTGATAACCAAGAAGTTTTTATGTGTGATAGTTGCAGCATTGATGAATCTAGTGGTGAAGAGTAAAATAACATGAATAATAATAATAAGAGTATCTTAAAATATTTAAGAAATTCATTGAATTCTTACATAAACTTTTTATTATTAATAATTAAAAATGTACAAATTTATTCCTTGTTTCTTAGCTTTTAGTTGATTAGTAAAATAATTTTTAATTGGAATAAATTTCGCGAATTTTGTGAAGATTAAAAATAAATACTCACCTAATTCTGTTATATCACAATTAGAGTAGTACCATCACCGAATTAAAGTGATTGTCACCGAATTACACAAATCATCAAGCTATGCATAAAGTTCATTTACTTTAGGTTTATCATTTGAAAAATATGATTACTATTGCTCATATGGTAAACAAAAGTGTGGTTGATTCTCTTATATAAAATAAAACATTTTTATTAAGTTTCACCCGATTTTTTTTGCAATATTCTATTTTATCACAGAATAAGATGAGTTACCCTATTTAAGGAGAATTTTCCTGTTATATTGTAAGCCTTAGAAAACTTATCGCGTGAAGGAAACAGTGCTACTCGAAAAAATGCCTTTCAACTCCATGCGGCTGCTTTCAAAATTTCGTTTATACTTTGTATTACTTTGATAGCTAAATACTCTGCTTTGTTAGAACCTGTTGTCAACGCACTCCAATCCATAGCTTTGGATGTGGTTAAGGCCTCGCAACACGTCAAACGCATTTTGCAATTGCTTAAGAGCCACCGTGATAATCCCGAAAGAGTCACAGATGAAATTATAAAGGATGCTACTGTTGTTGCGGAGAAAGTCGGCCTGGAGGAGGATATCACTTCAATGCCGCGCATTGTTGGGAAACAACGTCATCGAAGCAATCACCCAGCAGAAAGCCCTTCAGAATTCTGGAAAAGATCATTAATAATACTATACTTGGACTCCGTTATTACATCGCTTGAAACACGCTTTGCTGAAGAAAATACTCCATCATTTGCTTTATCTAAATTACACCCCGCACAAATGCAAACGATGTCAGTCGAAATCTCACAGAAACTTGTGAAACTATCGCTCAGTTTTATAATTTACCAAACATAAAAATTGAAGTAGAGCTTTGGCAGCAATTCTGGCATAATAAACCAAACTCAACAGATCAAACCGTTGTTGATATCCTAAAAGAAGCAAAAACCTTCTTTCCCGACACGGAAAAAGCGTTGAAAATTTTGATCGCTCTTCCATGCACGACGTGTACGGTAGAGCGATCGTTTAGCAACCTCAGGAGATTAAAAACCTGGCTAAGAAGCACTATGAGTGAAAATCGCCTCAATGGTTTGGCCATGATGAGTGTGCACCGAAAACTTATACATGGAAACTTACAAGATTTTAATAATAAAGTGGTCGAGAAGTTTACAATGAATCCCCCGAAAATTATATTTTAATTAACCTAATATAAACAAACAACGACCATTATAATATTAAAATCTGATAATTAAAAAAAATACGCTGTACGCTTATTCAAATTCAAACTCCTTTTTATTCTATTTTTCTAATAAATGTTATTATAACTTATTTACAAGTTTTTTATTGCATAGTCAAGAGCTCGTGCTCGTGTAGCTTTACACATTGGACTCTGTACTGTCACAGAATACCTACAATTCATACCTACTTTTCTCATTCATAGAGAATGAGAAAAGTATGAATTGTAGTATGTAAAGTCAACTTGCCCCCCCCCCCTGCGCCATCGGCTGGCGACGCCCTTGGAACCAACAAAGTAATAAACATGTGTAAAAGTTATTAAATATCTCTAACTATAGTATAGCTCTCGACTTGTATCTCTCCATAACTGTGTCAACTTCAACACAAACCTCCATATTAGTGATGCGGGCCTCCGAAAAGAGGTACCGCATAGAGGAAGTATATTGTGTACATGACCTAAGTGAGGTGGTGAGATGTGAATTTCAGATAAAATGAGAAGTGAACTAGTCTGTTTCTTCTTTAACCGTATGCGCTAGTGTGTCATCCGGATTTATCAGCGGAGGCAGAGTAGGCCGGCAGAAAGGCGACTGACCATAAAGCTCTACTGCCTTACGGTGTGGCAGTTTCGGGTCAAGATGTTTAATGCGTTCGAAGTTGGTCTTTCGTAGTACTTTTTGTAGATATTGGCGGTCTGGGTGAATGCCCCTTTGTTGCAGCTGATATCTGATGCTTTGTGTTCTCAAGCCATAACCCAGGATAAGTACCTACGCCGAATGGATACGATGCAAAAAAACGTGCTACATCACATACTAATTCGCTTATGCCGTTATATTTATCGAACACCCCGGGAATCATAATAGGGTTATATGAAATCAGGATAAGTATATGAAAATACAGTTTATTTTATGAGACATTGGTCAAATTTACCCAAAAGGGAGGTCACCTGTACGTCGTACCCTTCTGGTTCGGTAGTTAGCAGAAGATCCCAGGCAATAGGCTGAGTGTCCATTTATATCGTGTATTCAAAATAGTTTGCAGTACCAGCTAGTAAAGACCCAGCATGGTCGGTCTTCGGTATCTGGTAACGGCCAGTCTTGATGACAGGCCTTTGAATCGTCCATAAAAACCAGCTATGACTTAGAAACATATCAGCAGCCTCTCTTGATGTTAAAATAACCGGATTGCCTCCTGGTCACAGCATAGAGAATTTTTATCAATATACTTTTATACCTTGTTTGCTTTGCACAAGTTAATCTCTGAAACATACGATATAGTAGGTATTCGATATGGCGAGTTAACAACCCGAGACAAATAAAATTCGAGTATATATGGACTGCAGTAACGTTTTTCAGACGAATATGAATTTTAAGACGCTGAGTTTGCTTGACGATTATAAAAAATATCGGGAGGAAGTCTGCATTTTTTTCTTGTATTATTATAACTTCTATTTTTTTCATAATACTTTGATTTATATATCTAGTTTAGTCACTGAATTTACGTGTGTGATTGGAGAAACAAATAAACGCTTTTATCTATCTATCATTTACGAAGAATAAAATATTATGTAGATATATCCGTAGACATGTTTAGGAGCAGCGCGAACTAATGAGGGCTTCCAACACGTTTTCGGCCACCAAGGCGGCGTCACATAAGATTGAAGTGAAATATTTGACAGATTTCATAGCGCAGATGCAGGTGCAGGCGCAGTTAATTTGTGAGAATTGAGAAGAGATAGCGAATGTATTTTTCTAACTAAACTACGGATATTCCTAAAATGAAAATAAAAAAATAATTAAAAATGTGCAAAAAATTAAAGAAGATATTGTTTTATGTCTATGTCGCAGCCAACGAGCTTAAATAAACCTTTCAGTTCTAGCCTTTTTACTAAACTCGTTAAATGAAATTAATAAGATGACCATACCATGTAAGGTCGCTGATTTTTGTCTGAATTATGCGTTATGTGCTATTTTATATAAATGTACGCGGCTTTAGGGTGGCCCAAGGGCCACCGCAGCCGCACCATAATCTAACTGTCGCTGATATTACAAGATAGGTGCTATGCTGTATTAGACGCATCGTCTGATTACATTCAGGCCGCTAGTTGAAAGGCGACGTTTAATAAAAAGACTAGGTTGTTAACTGAAAGGCTAATTAAGCTAGTCGGCTGCGACATATATACTACAAACCGAAAACTTTTATTTAAAACGCAATTTTTCAATGACGACGACACAATGTGACCATCTGCGTAACAATTAATTTCACCTTAGTTCCAACTAGCGACAACTGTGGCAGATATATTGTCAAAACCACTGGAGATTAACGAATTTGAAACTTTGAAAAATAGACTACTGCAAATATACGAAGAGTCGAAGACGAGACTAATCCAGAAATTAATATCAGAAGTGGAATTGGGAGATCAAAAGCCTAGTCAACTTTTAAGAAGAATGAAGGGATTGGCTAGAGGGAAAATAGAGGATGACACCCTGAATATACCTTGGCAAAGCCACTTACCATCCTCAATGAGAGCTGTCCTCACAATAACATCATCCCAGGACCTGGCTAGTTTAGACATCTACATCTTCAAATGAGAATCAAAATGCAGATGCGCTGTCTTCCTTGAGGACTACGAGGGCGGGTCAAAAAGGTCACGGAATAGAGGGGTTAGAGGGGAAAAGAATTTCTTTTTAACTGTCACTTCTTGGTGACTGATAACAACTATTAATACTAACTTTCAGCCAGATCGGTCCATTAACCTTTGAGATATCACAAAATAAACAAGTCAACCGGGAAATGAACACTAACTATGGAGAAAATTTAGTTTCGTACCGTGATTAAGTTCCTCACTAAGCAAGGAAAAATGCCACATATTACTAAGGAAGAGATGACATCTGTTTACGGATACTCTTGCCCTGAAATAAAAACGATGATTTATAAGTGGTATAGCCACTTCAAGCAAGGCAAACTCAATTGAAAACAATCAGCGCTCAGGTCGACCGATTGAGGCAACTCGTAAGATGGAATGCCTCGTTTTCAGTAAAACAGTTCTCTAGTTATACACACCATACGAAATACAGCAGCATTAACTAGTATAATGAAACAACCATAATAAATTCACAAATGGGTACAGTCTTCCTTTCATATCCGAAAGGGTGTAAGAGTAGGAACCACCAAGTAGTTTTTGCAGACAGCAAACGATTTGTCTTCAAAATTATTTAGAATTTATTAGACATGCAGTTTTGCTCGCGTTTTATATTATTGATCACGTAATAAATCAGCGTTTAAAAGTGCGATTAATAAAAATGAAATGACTAGATTTGTAGCTAAGAAGTTACAATAACGCCGTCAAGTCATCATTAAACATACAAATTTTAACTTTGACGTTATATTGCACTTAGATATTATCTACTCCTCATGAAAGGCAAATATGAAAATTTTTAGAAAAAATATCAGGGATCTCCGGATTTTTTTTTCTAAATGATACATATTTATTTATTTCTATTTATCATCCTTAACATACTTATCAATTCTGGGTCGAGTTGTACTCATGTCCTTGACCTATTTATTTAATTGTAAATACAAACTCTATATAATATATTTGTATGAAATGTATGTAAATGTAATGAACAAGTATTAATGTTTTGCTGATTCATTAAAAAGGAACTAATGGTGTAATTTAAAAAAAATATATATATATATATATATATATATATATATATATATATATATATATATATATATATGCCATTTAGAGGGAAAATTTCTACTGATTACATTCTTGATTAAGCCAAGTATTTGACCAATTGATAAATATTAACTAAATTTCACACAGTTATCATTACAAAATAATCATCTTATATAGTGGAAGAGGATCGCAAGACATATAGGTATAGTAACTATAGGAAGCAACAGTGTAACTGTATAAAAGTAACCTAAATAATTTATTTTTGGCGTCTTCTAAAATACATTATACAAGTCAAAAGTAAGCTAATAATATCACAACATATATGTAAGTAGCTTCAACTTTAGGATACCTGAAAAAAAACAACAAATCATGTCGTTACACATAATGGTACACAAACAAATGATAAAACAGCAATAGAAATAGATGGATGTAGGTGGTTCAGGACCATGCTTTGAGGGAGGCCTATGTTCAGCAGTTGACTTGTGAAGGGCTGTAATGATGATGATGAAGAAACGACAAGGATTTTTAACTATTTGTTGAATTTTAAATATTTATAAAATACTAGCTTTACGATAATTGACTGCAAGGATGTATACCACCAATTTATATCGAAATATGTACCTCGCCTGTACACGATGCATCCCGTTGAATAACGAATATGGCTATGGTGACCGGCGGAGAATTCATCACTGTTTATCGAATGCCACGTAATAGTGATAGGGATCGGCGTTACCGGTGAGAGAGGAATCGTCTCTGTGCTCACGATGTATTCGGGGATATGGTTATTGGTTACTAAGCACAGAGATTAGTTATCGGTAAGGTATTGTAATCTCTCGAGAAATTCATACAGCTGTCGCATTCTTGAAATGAAGTTATTTTTAAGACTGTTGCTTATTGATGTGATACTTAAAAACTATCAGTCGAGTTTTTTCATATCTCTCTCTCTCTCTCTCTCTCTCTCTCGTACACTTATTCGTTAAATGGAACAACGCGGTAATAAAGTTCGTGCAGCATCATTCACGATCGTCATTAATCACTATTACCGAAACGATCACTTACAACACAGTAACATTTTGTCATTATCCTTTTGACCTCGTCCAAATAAGAGACCTCGATGCAAGTATGGTGGAATATGTTGAACACTCCTTTAGAAATCAGCATCATCATCCGAAATTTCGATTATAATCTCCCGGGAAAGAGCACCATTGGTATTTTAGTGCAAGACGAGTTTCATTGGTTCTTTTTCGTTTCATTCGGGCGTTGTCCTAGCTAATTAACCAACAATAATAACAACCCGAGCTTTTAAAGAATGGGAAATGGGAATGCTCTATTCACCTCTCGCTCGCACTCTGTCGCTATCTATACTCACTCCCGCCGGTAAACACTGCAAACGAATACGTAGCGATATGTGTTTTTCGTAAATTCTATAATTTCAGCCCAATTTGCCATTGGAATCAATAATGATAACAAAATGCCATAAACTGCAAAAATAAACTCAGTCCAGTTTCGCTAATTTGTGAGCTACAGCGCGTTTTTTGAATTTTCTCCATAATTATTGTTGATTTTGTATGTTAATATTTTTGAACAAGATATTTACGTGTGTTAATATTTTTGTATAAGATATATTTATTACACGGCATTGAGACATGAGTATGAGCAACCATTTTTAAAATTTTCTTTTGTAGGTACATTAATTTTAAAATAACATCTATAACTAGTGAGGATTTGCCTGGTTGGGATCTATTGATTTGGCGTTATTTAGACTTAAGATAATCATTAAAGATCATTTTTTAATCTTCACTATATTCCATTTGAATAAAGTCACTAAACTTTTTGGATAAAGTTTAGTCTAGATCACTCCTGGTATTACTCTCTATTCGTTCGTGAATTTTATTATAATCGGTTCAGCTATTTTGAAGATATGCTCGGATAGACAGAAAAACGAAAATTTTAAAAACAGTTACTCAATAACATCTCAAATAACACGTAAATATTTGATACAAAAATATAACAAACAAAATCAAAAATTATTATCTAACAAATTGGCGAAATCGGGCTGATTTTAAAACCGGTTGGTCAGGCAAATTTCTTGCAGGCTGCAGGGTCTGCTACAAAATGTATGCGCAGAGTGCCCGGCAACACACTATCAGCAATGAATTATTAATAATTTATATTGAAAATGTAGTCATACCTCATGGCATTCTATTTACACAGAAAGCCGGCCCGACAGGATTAAACATTATACTAGATAGTAAGAATACTTTAGAACGTGGTCCCATATTAATTTGATGATGTTCTCATTTTATTTATATTGAAATGGTTTGTACAAAATTTTTATTCTTACCACTTGTTGTTTTTAGTAGCATAAAATCTTTAAAAATCTCTTTTTTTTTTGTAATAATATTTTTTATATTATTGTTACTGTACCTTTTAATTCTAATTGGCTTTTTTTGGAGTCTCTGGAGCAGAGTCCTTAGTAGGCTAAAAAAAGAAACATTGTTAACATTTTCACACATTGGTAAAAATATAAGTAAAATAAGTAGTGTAAAAAGATATTGAAACATACCTCAAAATATTGATGATATAACACTACACCATAGACACAACCTATTGACACTAAAATTTGAATGACTAGCCATACAATGACATTACACATTTGAGCTTGTCCGAAGAGTTCTTTGCCATTTTTAATGCATAACATGGACTCTGTTACCATAATCGCGCCATAAACCCAACATTGTGTACCGACTCTCTTGCACCTTGGATCTGTTACATATGTATAATACTGCCTAAAAGAATAACACATAACTTTAAAATATCTGTATATCACATGTCATCTTTCTTGAGAATGTACCTAGTGAAACAAATAAATTCTAACTTCAAAGCAGTAAATAACGTATAGATTCTTAAATATATTACGTATTATGTTTTTTTTTATAGAATAACATTGACATACGAGAACACAGTCCATGTGATGGTAAGTGGATACTGCGGCCAATATACTCATATAAACATTTATCCTCTATCAAGAATCAAATGTGCTGTATTTTATATGATGAATGTAGAGAACCAGAGACCCTTCTTACTGGATACTATGATCGTCAAAACGCCTGCCAGTAATGACAATTAAAGCAAATTTACACTTCTAACTATATTGCTTTACAACTAAATAAACGAAATCAGTTTGCCTCCGCATGGGCTTGTCTATTGAGGCTTACTACGTTTTTAAACATTGGACTTTTATGAACTGATGAGGAAGTCTGAATCCATTCCTATCAATTACGGAATATAAAAGTCTACTTTGAACATACACAACACAAAAATACATTTTAGTACTCAGGCAAGGGTATCAGGCGCATCTAAGTACATTTTGATTCTTAATCGAGGATTCATTAAGACTGTATGTTCAATTGCCACCCTTATTATTATACTATTTATTATATACGAGAGGTTATTGTCCATGGTTCTATCTCTCCTATTTTTAATGCTATTAAGATATAAATAACACTTTAGAAAATATTGTCAGTTTTAAATCCTGCATGTTTTTCAAATAAAATAGCCGAGAGCAAAGGCTTTGTCGTTCGAAAAGACGCCGAAAAATAAGTGGTTTAATGGCTACCTCATAGGCTATAAGAGATATAAATAAAAGTTTCAGATAAAACTTTTTTTAAATATTTCCTCCACACTAGGATTGTTTCCTGTATTGTGGAAGTAGTTTACAAACATACATTTCACAGGGACAAACATCCAGACTCGGAACAGCATATTGCTAAGGCCTGGTTTACATTTTGAGAAGTGACAAGTGTGAGTGGCAAGTGCAACTGACAAATGACAAGTGCTTAGAGCGTGTGAACAGGCAGTGCCAAGTGATAAGTGGGAATAAAATACGCACTTGTCACTTCTCATTTGCCAATTGTCAATTGTCACTCTCACTTGTCACTTCTCAAAATGTAAACCGGCCTTAAGTTACTGCGCCACGGAGCCTCTAATACCAGTCACCTTTTACTCTCAAAAAGTTATAAAACACATTTCGATTCATTGATACCATATCTGTTAGCCGACATCCATTTCATAGAGGCAAATATTAGTTCTAATTGTTAAAATTAATTATATAACGCCGCTGAATGCTGCCCAGCCGATTTCAATCCGTCGATTGACCTTTTGGTCGACGTTAGACTTACCTAGTCGGACTATTTGTCTTAGGTAAACATAATCGTCAAGAACTTCAAGTGTAGTGGTCCCAACAACTACTAGAATAGGTTTAATATAGACTGTGTTCTTCTTAAGACTTATCCGTTAGGAGACACTATTGACGTCATTGAGCATAGTGCTTAAGTCCTCCAGCAAATCTGTTAGTACCATATCCTTTTTAGTCCTGTAGCTTGAAAATGTCTCCCAACGCAGCGGTGAAGAGTTTCGGGGATATAACATCACCTTGTCTTAGACAATTATTAATTACTCGAAAACAGCACATAGACGCGGCTCAGAAGGGAAATATTTTCTTGAAGAACAACACCACCGCACTTCTGCTCCACTGCTCCTTAGTAATGTCACTATGAAGTACGGAATTAAAGAGCTTCGGAATGACTTTACGTATTTGTTTTCCACCCGCTTTCGAAAGTTCTACTGTACCTAATTCTATCCTCCCCTGGGGCCCTACCGTTTTAAGGTGCTGGAGAGCCATTCTAATCTCGCTCAGAATGACATCCGAGATATCATCAGAATAGTGTTGGATAAGACTTGCTCTTGTATAGTTACTTGCATGTGACTCCAACGATGACATGTACAGCTGCCTGTAGAACCTCTCAATCTCACTCAAAATCTCAGGTGTCCCGGAAACGATGCTACCACATTCGATCTTCAGCTTCACAGTTAGCTCTTTCTCACAGACAGATCTCAGGCAGGCTTTGAAGCCATAGTTCCACTCGATTGCTTCTGCAATATGAGCTGTATTCTGGGTCTGTAGTATTTGAAGTAATTTGAACCTTTCCTGTACACAGGCAATACTTTTGGAATCTTCAATTATTTAGGGGAATGCCCTTTCCATAGCATTTATTGTAAAAAATAGCCAAGGATGTTCTCAAAGAGTAAATACTTTTTCGAATGACTATGTTCAGCAGTGGACTTTTATAAGCTGTAATGGATAGATGGAAAAATTGTATTTTGCGTTTCTATTGAGTGTACCTGCGCAAGTTCTCACAGCTAACTTCCCTGTGTGTACACAAAGTTTAAGCACAATATATTAATGCCATTTATATAACATATAATAATTATATAAAATTCTTTATGAAGACCAATAGAATAACTTTAATCAGCTACATTATTAACAGCTAATTGGTTATTCATTTGTTAGTAAAATTAATGTTCATATAATATAAAATATACATATAGTGAAATGAAGTTAAAATAAATCCATTCTTGTTAAAATCTTACCTGACTGATGGAGCAACAATAACTCCTATGAGACACAAGCGTGCGATTACAAGGGGATGTGACGGCGGCATTTCGAAGATGTGTTTCAAGAAAAATGTATTAAGTTCAGAAATTTGCCAAAATACAACAAGTTGACTTAGAGCAAAGAATCTCATATATGTGCAATTAGGGTCCAACCATCTAACTGGAGTCCATTGAACAGGAGTAAATTGAAGTATTGCTCTTTTAATCTTCCCAGTAGTTGATGAAATATCCCTAAAAATTATGATGTTTTAATATAAACAGAACCACAAAATAAATATTTGATATAAAAGGTAAACTACACATATAGTTTAGTTTGGTATAAATAATTGTCTTTATATACTTATACTTTTTATTGCTTTGTGCGTTCCTTGTGGGAGCCATATGATCAACAGCAGATTTGTAATGGGATGAAATGATGATGATATAATTTCTGTTGAATCTGTTAGTGATCACTATTAGACACTCACTCACTATGCATTAACTGATGTATTAGGTATCATTAGTCACTAGATAGTTAATACAGTAGGCACTCGATAATCCGGCGCTCGCCAATCCGGCACGCTCAGTAGTCCGGCACTTTGGGACTCAGGTAGCCCGCTCTATAATCCGACATTTTACACAACTGAACGCCGGACTACAGAGCGGTTGGGTTGAATTGTTCGAGTAGTTTCTCTCTTCTCTCGCTCGGCAGTTCGTACTTAACATAAACAAATACATACGTAGTTTTATTTTATTAAAAAATTCACCTAACCATATTAAAATAGTATTTTACCGTGGATCTAGTTTACTTCCTATACAAATTCGATAATCCGGCAGTTCCGACAATCCGGTATAAAGGGAAAAAATCGAGTGCTGGATTATCGAGCGCCTACTGTATATTTTTGCTGTACTTTTCTATAAGTACACAGTAATCATTGCTGGGATTCTCAGAGGAGGGAGGTTGCCCTCCACTCCCTATCCCTTATTTTCCTTAACCTTTCACACAGCAGCATACTAAGTAATGCTTACCACCTTACCAGTGTGAAATAAATAAAAAAATATACTATCATAACTTTCCAAGACTATAAACTCAAAAATAGATTACCTTATACTGACCCATGTGTATTCTCTCATTTCCAAGACTTTGCAAATTTTCAGCCCACACCAAATACCCAAACCATTACACACTAATACATCTAATATAAGTGAATCCCACCAACACTCTAAAAAGTTGGGTAACAAATGAGCAAAAGCTATTTCAGTGATTTCCCACATTATAGAAATAGCCCATAATAAGCCCGTATGTCTAAAAAGTATTGCTTTAAATGTCCAGCCTAAAAAATGTCCCCAAGCAAAAACATCCACATGAGACCAAACTTTTGCAATGGAAATATCAGAGCAATTAACTGCATATTCCTGAAAAAAATCCTTATTTAATGTTTATAAAAGAAAGTAAGTTCAATTAAAATAAGACACAAGTAATAATCCATTGCTTCATTCATCTTTAATCAACATAAATATAGATATATATTATTATTACTCCTACCTTATCCATGTCAATGTGGAAGTTACGAAGATTTGGATCAACCCAATACATTATTTCATAAACAGTGGAATGACTTTGAAAAAGCAGAAATAATAGTGCAAGTAGATAAAGCACAGAAGCTCCAAAAACGATTCTCCAAACTGCAGGATGTGGTCTTGTAAAAGGTCCATTAGGAAAAGTAAGTACTGATACAATAAGGAAAAAAAATACTACACAGCAAATCCCAGCCCAGATGTTGTCTTGAATACTTGATTCATCTCTGAAACAGAAGACATCACAGATATCATTTCATAACTGTAATACAAAAGTAATTCATAACTGAAAATTTTAATAGATTAATATATAAACCAATATATTCATAGAAATTAAAATTAAAGTTTAGGAATAGATGGATTATTTGAAAAATATATACAACTTGTTAAGTAGCTTGAACTTGAAGCGACAGTAGCCTAATGGCAGGGTGTGGACCGCGAACTCAAAAAGGTTGTGTGAAAGAATCCGCCATTCGACTACTAGCATGAACCACTTGTAACACAAGCAATTTAAGCTTACCAAGAGTGGTTAAGGGGAATATTAGTAATTTTTGTAGCATTGTTAATATTCTTTAAAATAAAAAAAGTTAAATTTGCACCTCACTGCAATGTGCGAACCCTGCGTTTTCCGCTCTCAAGCCCGCATTCATAATATAATCACATCAGTACGGTTTGCATCATTGCTACTGACACTCACATCTTAATTTTCATCTCCTATTTGTTTAGTTATTAGATTATTTTTGTTGTTACGTCATCCGCACCAAGTGCAAACTTAATTCAACCGAGTTGCACCTACCAATATTATTTACAGGTCTGGTTGAAATTTATGAGTATATAGGACTAGTTAGTCTATACATACAGTAACCAGCAACCTATGATGAATCCTCATTAGTACCAAAGAAAATTTAAATTGCAATTTAAAGTGCTTGTTTACCACATGCCCATTGTTAAGGGAAACCATAGTGTGTAATATATCTAAAGAATAAAATTTTTAAAGAATATGTGATGTTCACTTAAGCATGGAGCCGTGATAGCTCAGATGGTTAGCGCTTGCTGTAAATTCACAATACGTGAGCAAACCTGGTTCGATCCCCGCCAGCACCAATGAAATTGTTAATTGCAATTTTAAGTGCTGATTTACCACATGCTCGGCGGTGAAGGAAAACATCATGAGGAAACATGCATGTCTGAGAAATAAGAAAAAAATTATTTCGAAGACATGTGAAGTTCGCTAACACGGATTGGGGCAGCGCGGCAGACTATTCCTTGCCCTAAAACCCTCTCAGAAATGAAAGGAGGCCTGTGCCCAGCAGTGGGACGTATATAGGCTGTAACTTTTACTTAAGCATATTGAAACAGCATAGTGAACTAATTAGTCCATAATCCTATCAGAAATCAGAAGAGGCCTTGTGTACAACAGTAGGATGTATATAGGCTCTAACTTGACTTTTTCTGTGAAAATATATTTTATCACTAAATATAAACTGATTTCTACATTGTTGTACAAATCTTTTAGGTATTGAGAAAACAATGCGAGCATCCATAACTCTTTCTGCTACCAGGGCAGTGCCACTTAAAATGAAGACAGATTTCATAGCTGGGAAGTTAATTTGTTCAAATAATGATAAGGTTTATGTTTATTTTCGCACTATTAGTTATATATTACATTAAAAATAAACAAAACATAAAACAGCTATTCATGAAAGTAGAAAAATTAAAAAATTATTTCAAATATGCAAATCATTAAAGAACAATCCACTAGCACCGGCATTATGTATAATATAGTACTCTAGAAATTGATTAACTTTTATTTAAAACTGACTTTTCAATTAAATTACTTTGCATAACAAAAAAATATCACCCCAGTGTCAACGAATGACATCTGGTGAGCAGAAGATTATTTAGCCCTTATTAGGTACAATATCTGATGTTCATGGCAAGGGCTTGTACAATACTTTCATTTACTCAGCTAAGCTGCATTCGCGAGATACTATCTTCTTGTCATAACTCAAAACATGAAACCAAGAATGTTAAAATCAGAGCATTTGTCTGAGAAGTAGTCCTTCACTGCTGCCCATAAGAGGAAACTCAAGGTCACTCACTGAGCTATAGAGAGGGCTATGCTTAAAGTCTCTCCACAGGATAGACTAAGAAATGAGGATACCCATAGTAAAACCAGAGTATCCAACATTGCCCAACAGATAAGTAAGCTGAAGTGGTAATGAGTCATCCATATTGCTCAATGAACATACAACCAGTGGGGAAGAAATGTTCTCGAGCGGCACCTTAATACCCATACATAAGCAATGTGTAAGGTGCCCCTCACTAGATAGAGTGACATCCTGGTGTAAGATGCAAAAACCCAATGGATGCAGGTGGCTCAGGGCTGTGTTTTGTGACATTCCTTGTGGAAAGCCTACATTCAGCAGTAGACTTGTGAATCCTGTAATAATACTTTCAAGCTGAATGTAGAAAAGCATCTAAAATACTAAACATGGAATTTATTGATAAATCTCCCAGTGTGAGAAAAGCGTGTGGAATAAATTAAACTATATATAGCTGATTCTTCATCATAACAGACTATAACAGCGCACCGCTGAATACAGGCCTCCCCAAAGATTGCCTCATAGACGTGATTTTATCTTTGTTGCCATGCTTCGCACAGGGTTGAGTAATTACAATTTTTTATGACTGAGTTGTTCTCAGGAAGATTTGCTTCCTATCTCCTGCTTCCTACTGCTGTTTTAGTTTTCCTATGTCGTCTTTTACGATACCACCGGGACGATATGGAGTAGTGGAAATTCTTACACCGCAACTACACGGTTAAAACCGATTAAAAGCGAGAAATTTATAGTACGATTAACGCAACATACAGATTTACCTTACAAACGCCGTGTATATAACTGTTGCAATTGATACAGCTAAAAGGGTTATGGTATGCGGCTTGTAAAAAAATTCCAAGGATATATCATCCACTGGCCGTTCGTTAATATAACTAAAAGCGTCCACGTAATCACTCGGTGTTATGCTATTAACACCTTCCATTGTCTTCTCTTTGGCCTTTTTCATATTAGGTGAGCAACAGTCAAGCTATGAAGGATAATTTAAATTGTACATACGATACAGGCTCTAAGCCGTAGTGGTACATATTATATAAAAAGTAAATAATGAAGTGGTATTTGTACTAATCAATACCGCACGTAATTTTACACTGAAGTCAACTAACTATTTAACTATATTTTTTAATACAACATAAAATCTATATGAATTAATAATTTAAAACCGACAAGGCCTAACCTGGCCTAACCTCGCCTGGACCATAGATAAATAAATATGTAGCAAGGCCTGGACTCAGGGTTGCCGTTCTACATATTTTAAAGTCCCTAGACTAACAGAAAAAATCCGCCAGAAACAGGATTTTTCTTTTTCTTAAAATCCGCTAGATGTCCCTAGGTACATTTTCGTGCTACCATTGGGCTAACTGAAAAATCTTGCCAAATGGTATACAATGAATACCGAAAATCTAAATCTATAAATTCAGAAAAACCTTAAAAAGAGCGGAATCTATTTCATATAAATCAGTTATTTATAGTGTAGGTTATGACATGACAACCAAAACAAAAATTATTTATGTACAAAATAATAAAATATTGTAAAAAAATAAATGTTTAAGCTTTAAACCACGTTTAAATATTAGTCATCTAATTAAAAATAAAACAATTAGCTCAGTACGTTCTTTTACCTAAATTTCAAAATTAATAGCGAAGTATGGATCCAGATCTTCAAAAAGAATTTCAGCGGAAGTTGAAGCTTCGCCAATGTCTCCAGTTCCCATCTTTGGTTTGCCTTTACCCACTTGTTTGAGAATATCTTCAGGAATATCATACGTTGCGCAATTCTTTTTTTTTAAATCCTTAACTCATTTATAATCAGAAGAATGGAATTTAAAAGTTTTATCTGATAGCTTGTTTCGCAGTTTGCTTTTAACTACATTCATAGCACCAAATATGCGTTCAAATTCTGCATTTGAATGCGGTAGTGATAATATTAATATTGGAAAATTACATAAATCTTCGAATATGTTTACTCCTGCTGCATTTTTGTATGATGAAACAGATGAAAGTGAATGAACGACATTGAATTGTTAGTTTATGTTCAGGAATTCCCGTGAAATTATATTATATATACAGATTCCAAAATTGGACATAAGATAAATGACTTATTTGAAATGAATTACTATATAAAAATCGCCATCTCAAAAGTTCAAATGTCGCTAGAAGTCGCTAAATAATTATTTCTCGCAAAAAAGATTTTTTTATCCGCTAAACATTGTTAAAATCCGCTAAATCTAGCGAGAAAGTCGCTAAAACGGCAACACTGCCTGGACTGGACCTCTCTACTCTCTAGTATATAGTCAGTAATCTATGACTGGACCAGACTGGACCATAGAGTAGATTAACATTTCCTATATATAAAAAAGTACTCTGTGATTAACATATACACCATAGAGTAGTGTAAATGTACACTATACAGAAAGACTGGACCCATAGATTACTGACTAATTGGACCTAACCACAAACTAATAGGAGTACTGACCTAACTAATGGTGGTTAATATAGCACACCGCATAGCACCATATTGTTGCGCGGCTAAGTTGACAATTGACATCTGGCACTAGCGCCATCTAGTGTCGGGTAACGGAGCGAAGGGAGAGCTTTCCAGAAAATGACATCACTAATCTTTAAACCGACAGCGCCATCCGTTGTCGAAAGAAAGAACTAAGCTTCTGGAAGCTGACTCTCGAACTTTCGGCGCTTTGTCGATTGGTGCATTTACTTGAATGTTCTGGATGATTCGGTACTAATGTGTATTTATAGGCGCTGCAAGGTGCGATCGGTGAAGTATTGAATTTGGCGAGACAAGCGAAGCTTCGGAGCGGAATAAAGTGAATCAGTGTGATTAATTATTAGTGTTTTAAGTTTAAATTTGTGTAAAGAAAACTAAAGTGTTAATTTAGGTAACTTATCGGCAATTTTTATTGTCACGAACCTCAAGCTCGTAACAATTGGTGTCAGAAGTGGGATAAAATCATGCCGATTTTACCTAAGGAGGAAACGGAGGGTGTCCGTACCCGAAGTCAACGCCAGCAGAAGACGGACCAAAGAAGATTTGGTGGTGCAACGCCGCAGACGTCGGAGGGCCAGCCACCGGCTGCAGGCCCGTCAGTAGCCCCTACATCTGCAGCACCTGACTTAGGTGCTCTGATGGTGATGCTGCAGGAGGCTCGCCGACAGGAGGAGCAGGCTCGCCGACAGGAGGAACGGGCCCGTTGGTTGAAAGAGCAGCAGGAGGAGCAGGCTCGCTGACAGGAGGAACAGGTTCGCCAGCAGGCGGAACAGGCACGCCGATTGGAAGAGCAGCTACGGGGCGGACCCTGCCGACAGGAAGACCAGGTTCGTCGTTTGAAGGAGCAGCTGCAGGGCGCACAAGAGGAACAGGCCGGTCGGTTGGAAGAGCAGATGCTCCTCATGAAGGACATTCACGCTACCTTCGGGAAGGAGATAAAGGGGTGAAGGATAGGGTTGCTCAGCATGACAACCGCCTGTCGGAAGCTGAAACCCAAATCGCGAAAGCTGAAAACCGAATCGAGAAAGCTGAAACCCGAATCGACCAAGTAAACCATCGGGTTGACAACGTAATGGCTGACACGAAGAAATCACTGTACGAATTCAAACTTGGAGATGGAGCTACAGCTCCCCTAGTAGCTACAACACCTTCGCTACGTGGGTTCAAGGTGCCACCGTTCGACGGTACCTCTTCCTGGTCAGCCTACAAAATCCAGTTCAAGGCTGTTATGAAGGCGAACGGCTGGAATAAAAGTCAGGCCATGACTGCTCTCACACTAGGCCTGCGCGACCAGGCCGTAACAGTTCTGGAAGCTCTCGGTGAGGAAGTGACTTATGAGCAACTCCTTGAGGCATTGGAGGCGAGATATGGCGACGCTCACCTGGAACACGTCTTACGTGCGCAGCTTAAAGATCGTGTGCAGCGCATCAACGAACACCTGCAGCAGTGGGCTCTAGAAGTGGAGAAGCTGGTGCGAAAAGCATACCGGTCTGTACCTGCGCTCATTGAAGGGAACCTGGTGCAGACATTCATCGACGGCATCCGCGACCTGGAAGTCAGAGCTGCTGTGAGGCTCGGGCACTACGAGACGCTTAAGGACGCCTTGGCCCATGCACTGGAGGTGGAAGCCGTGCGGCAGGATCATCGTTCCCATCGCGTCAGGGAGGTTGCAGCAGCTACAGTTCGCGACCGCAACAAAGGATACAGCCCTAGGTGCTATGGCTGTGGGGAAAAGGGCCATCTTCGATCCAGCTGCCCTAAGCGAACCCTAGAAAGGGAAGTTGAACGATCGCAGGAGGGTAGTGCGGCCAACAGCACCGTCGAGCAGCAGCAGGGAAACGAGTAAAAGCCAGAACTGCGGGGCGGGTGCTGGCTGATGTTAAAAGAGCCCCACGGATCTCGATCTCACAAACCCATGATGGGAACAGTCTAATCATCAAGGGCGAGGTCAACGGAATGTTGTGTAAACTGACAATAGATACTGGAGCCTCTCGTACGGTTATTAGTTCCCAACTTATAAGTCAGTTCCTTGGGGATTTCGCATACAACCGAGAACGCATTAATTTGGTAACAGCCACCGGTCAGCGTATACCCGTCCGTGGAGAGAAGGAGATGGAGTTGAAGCTAGGCAACGTGATCTACCTGCATAATGTCATCGTCGCTGATATAATGGACGACTGCATCCTAGGCCTGGACTTTATGAGGAATAATTATTGTGAGATCGATGTTAAGCAAGGTGTTTTGAAATGTGGACAGGAGGAACTTTTTATGGAAGGTGCGTTACCAGGGAACGTGTACAGCATTAAGAATATTGTTCTTCCGCCGAGATCGGAAACGATTGTTCCGGTAAGTCTTCCTCGAAACGCTGGGCAAGCTCACCGTTGTGTACTTGTGAAAAAGGCACGCTGGTTGGTACTTGTGAGGAAGTGGATTGGTTACGACGATGCCAATATCTATCGAGTGAGACCTCCAGCAAGGATGCACAAACGAGAGTGACCTCACTTTTGGAAGACTGTCGCAGCGTTCTCTCCCCGACCGAAATGGTCAAGGCGAAGAAGTTGTTACTCAAGTATGCCGATGTATTCTCATCAAACGATGCTGACATAGGAAAAGACTGGCTTAGTTCAACACAAAATAAACACAGGAGAAGAATTGCTTATCCGTCAGCGGCCAAGAAGATTGCCGGTAGCACGTGAAAAGGAAGTGGAAACCATGATTGAAGGAATGGTAAAGGATGGTGTTATTGAACCTTCCTCTAGTCCATGGTGTTCACTAGTGGTTCTGGTAAAGAAGAAGGATGGCAGTATGCGGTTTTGTGTTGACTACCGCCGTCTGAACGACGTTACGAAGAAGGACAGCTATCCCTTGCCAAGAATTGATGACACACTGGACATGCTTACAGGAGCAGTGGTTTAGCACGCTGGATCTAAAAAGTGGCTACTGGCAAGTTGAAATTGACCCCAAGGACAAGGAGAAAACTGCGTTCTCGACGGGAAAGGGTCTGTTCCAATTTAAAGTAATGCCGTTTGGGTTGTGCAATGCTCCAGCAACGTTTGAAAGGCTGATGGAACTTGTACTTGCCGGGCTAATTGGCGATGCCTGTCTGGTCTGCTTGGATGACATCATCATCGTAGGCCGTAGGTTTGAGGAACACCTTCAAAACCTGGAACGCGTGCTCATGAAGATTCAGAGTGCCAACCTCAAGTTGAGCCCGAAGAAATGTTCACTATTCAAACGGCAAGTTAACTTTTTGGGGTTTGTAGTATTGGAAGAAGGTATCCGCGCGGATCCAGAGAAAATCGCCGCTGTCAAGGATTGGCCGGTTCCAAAAGACAAGACGCAGGTTAGAGCATTTTTGGGTTTGTGCTCCTACTACCGGCGATTTGTGAAGAACTTTGCAGATATAGCCAAACCTCTGCATAAGCTAACCGAGGAGAAGCGACATTTCTGCTGGGATGAAAGTTGCAATATCGCGTTCCAGGAGCTCAAGGACCGTCTGTGCAAAACATCTATTTTGGGATACCCTGATGCAAGCAAAGAATTTATAGTTGACACAGACGCAAGTGATACAGGGCTCGGCGGTGTGTTGTCTCAACGGAACGGTGATCGAGAGATTGTGATAGCGTACTTCAGCAAGTCGTTGTCAAAACCGGAAAGGAACTATTGTGTCACAAGACGCGAATTGCTAGCTGTGGTAAAGTCGTTGCAGCATTTTAGCAAATATCTTCTGGGGCGAAAATTTCACATACGAACTGACCATGCTGCACTAAAATGGCTATTGCA
The DNA here is from genome assembly GCA_907164705.1 of Parnassius apollo. NCBI lineage: Eukaryota > Metazoa > Arthropoda > Insecta > Lepidoptera > Papilionidae > Parnassius > Parnassius apollo. Next base: position 3,110,106 of record CAJQZP010001146.1, on the reverse strand, counting down.
GTTTAAAAATCCAGAAGGACAAGTTGCGAGGTGGATTGAACTACTGCAGGAATACGACTTTGAGATCGAACATCGCTTTGGGAAATCTCATGGCAACGCAGATGCATTGTCAAGAAGACCTTGTCTTGAAGAAGTGTGATTGCAAACATTGTACTAGGCAAGAGAGTAAGGAAGTGGTATCCGTGAGGATGCTCAGGGCAGACCATCTCAGCAACGAGTGGAAGGACAGCTTACAACGTGCACAGCAGGAAGATCCGGACATCAAGCCAATTCTGGAATGGATGAGGGCCAGTGCTCCCAAGCCCAAGTGGAGCGACGTCTCAGCGATGAGTTCGACCACTAAAAGCTATTGGGCCCAGTGGGACAGCTTGTTGCTTCAGGATGGAGTTCTGTGCCGTAAATGGGAAAATGTTCGGGGAGACAGCTGTCATTTGCAAATGGTTGTCCCTAAAGCTAAGGTGCTTGATGTTCTACAGCTGTACCATAATGATTATTCAGGAGGTCATCTGGGAGTTAAACGAACTCTACTGAAGATCCGAGAACGGTTTTATTGGGTCCACTGTAGAAGCGTGTCGAGGACTGGTGTCGCAAATATACAAGTTGTGCGGCTGTAAAGGGACCTCAGACTTCTAGTAGAGGTGCATTGAACTTGTACAATGTTGGTGCACCATAGGAGAGAATAGCCATTGACGTGGCGGGGCCGTTTCCCGTTGAGTTCCAAATATTCCAGGAAACTTGCCGAGTTATGGGTACTCATAAAACAAGAACGACTTCTTATCACCTGCAATCTGATGGAATGGTAGAACGATTTAATCAGACATTGGAGAGGTACTTAGCAAAAGTTGTAGACAACCGGCAACGAGATTGGGATAAGCACATACAACCGTTTTTGCTGTCATATCGAAGCGCTGTTCACGAAAGTACATCAGTGACACCAGCTTTCGCAAACTTTGGAAGAGAATTAGGGCTGCCTGCAGACCTGATCACCGGGATACCACCTGATGCCCCACGCAGTATAATCGATTATGCAAATGACTTGCGGAACAAAATGAATGACATTTATGAACACGTCAGACAATCAGGTCAGCAAATGTCTGAAAAGATGAAAACCCGGTATGACCGCAAAATGAACAACAAAGGGTTCGACGAAGGTTCACTAGTGTGGTTGCACAATCCGGTCCGCAGCAAAGGGAAATCTCCTAAGCTTCAAGCTAAATGGGACGGCCCGTACCAGATTAAAACATAGGATTTGTTAAAAGACAGGAATTGATTAGTTAAAGTAAGGAAATAAAAATGATTGGTCATCTTCACGGTGACATTTTCAACCAAGATAAATTTTTAATTAATGGTGTTGAAATGAGTGTTAAATTGGTTCGATCAAGAGAGAGCTTTAATTTAATTGCTGGGTCAAACGATGTAAAGTTTAAAGTTTTCATTACGGACGCAACTCTTATTGTTCGACGAGCACGAATTAATCCAAGTGTTAAAAGCAAAAGTCAAAAAGTTTTAGCTTCTACCACCGCTAAATATCCTATTACTCGAGCTGAAGTAAAAGTTTTAACAATTCCATCGGGTGTTCAAAGAAAAACTGTTGATAATATATTTTTAGGGCAGGTACCCAAAAGATGTATTGATGTAGGATTTGTGAACAATTCTGCATTTAATGGTTCCCTTACTAAAAATCCATTTAACTTTGAAAACTATGGTATTAATTCTTTCAGCTTATATATTGATGGTCAACAAATACCTTCAAAAGCTTTGCAACCATCTTTTAATAATAGTATAATTACATCAGCATATCATACTCTATTCTCGGGAACTGGTATTCACTTTCTTAATGAAGGAAATGGAATCTCTTGTGAACAGTATGCCAAAAGTTACTGTCTATTAGCATTTGACTTAACTCCTGATTTATCAGCCAACTCATCAGATCATTGGAATCTCATAAAGCATGGTAGTGTAAGATTAGAAGTACGATGTGAATCCTCACTAATACAAACAATTAACTGTATAGTTTATGCTGAGTTTGATAATATTATTGAGATAGATAAAAACAGAAATGTTACTGAAGACTATAGTAGTTAAGGTTATAATATGTGTTGTGTGTTAGATTTTATGAGTTGTGTGTATGAGTATGTGTAATGTGCATTTTGTGTGTATGTAACTATGTGAAACGTTATAAAATTAAATAAAACAAATTGTATGCAATATATTATTTTTTATTTCTTTATAAATATTCTATTTAATCTAATACAAAACTCTGTTCGAGTTTAAATTTTACATAAGCACACTGACTAAACCACTGAACATGCTGCTGCCGAGGATCATCATCTTCTTCCCAATCTTTTAAACCACCACCACCACCACAATGGAGACACTTGGTCCTGTCTGCATGGCCAGTATAAAAGAAACCGGCTTCTGCAAGATCTTCAGGTTTCTGTCGCATAACGAGAGGCCAGTTTTCGAAACTGAGCAACCGGCTAGATTTTGAACTGAAGAATGGATATTTAGCTCTTGAGTACTGCATATTCTTCTCGTTTTCTTCTCCACTCAGTGTTGTAGTTTTGTTATTCAATGATGTGTTCTGTACACGTATGCCACACTCATCTCTTCCTTCTGCTCTTGTCTTCCTGTAATTTAAGTAAACAGAATCACATTCACTAATGACTGTCATTGTTAAAAAAGTATTTTTTAACTTTTTCACTTTCTGCTATTGTATTTGTAATATTGTATACGAGGGCGTTTGTGTTGTCGTAGATGCTATCCTTATTAGTCTTTACGTAATATTTAATCCTCGTGGAAGCATGTTTCCAATGATCAGTAGTTGGAATCTTGTATAGCTTCTTCATATCGTACATTTCAATTTTGATGAGGTGCGTCGCTTGGTCTCCGTCGTCAGAATTAGTAGAAATGTATGATACACCATCTCTAGCGGTTCGTGCTACGGTTGATGATAACAGCTTCCTCTTTTTTATTTTTGATTCACCTTCAAAAAAGTGATCAATCGATTGCGATTTTCTTTTTCCACCATCGCATGTGTTATTATTAATGACGATGTCATCACTTTCTTCTTGAGGGGAGAGTGGCGAGTAGTAATACTGTTTATAGGTATTTTCATCGAAGCTCAATGATTTCTACAACAACACAGTTATCATGTTAATATCAATTTGTTAACACTTAATTATAAAAGTTAAAAGAGTTAAAGTTACAGCCTATTAAAGTCCACTGCTGAACATAGGCCTCCTCTCATTTCTGAGAGGGTTTTAGGGCTAGGAAATGTTCGCCGCGCTGCCTCAATGCGTGTTGGCAAACTTCACATGTCTTCGAAATTTTCTCAGACATGCAGGTTTCCTCACGATGTTTTCCTTCACCGCTGAGCACGTGGTAAATCAGCACTTAAAATTGCAATTAACAATTGGTGCCGGCGGGGATCGAACCCGGGTCGCGTACTGTGAAATTTACAGCTTGCGCTAACCATCTGAGCTACCACGGCTTAATCATATACACACACAATATTTAAATATAATTTGTTAACACAATCTGAGGATCGATAACGTCGCAGTAGAAATAGTTGAGATGGTAACCCTAAGTGTAAATTAGCAGGACACTTTCCAAAATTTCTCTCTAGGAGATTTTTATTTGGTTCATAACCTAGTTGTAAACTTAATTTGCGTGATAATGTTACGGATGTTATATTTTTATCCAAAACAGAAATAGAAACAAATTTTGTTATTTCATCATAGCGAAATTTCAAGTTCTCTCCGATACCATTTAACACTCTTAAAATATGCTCAACGTTATCATAGTTGGTAGCTGGAATATGTTTTTTGTAGTACAGTATGGATGGTTTATCTTCATTAGGCATTAACATAGATTTTGTAATGTATATAACATTTTCATGATCTTGAACAGTAAACATGGTACATGGATATTGAAACTCGACAACTCCAACCGACCATTCACCTTCTAATTTAATAGCTTTCGGAAAAATTTGTGGTCTTGTTATCAGGAAAGTATTCCATTGAACTATTGCTGAGCAAAGTTAAATAAAAACTTTATTTATTCATATTTCTTTTAGAACCAGAAGCTAAAATCCAACTGTTAAATTTATCTGGATAACCTTTCCACTTCACTAATACTTCTTTTCTGTTACCTGAGTAACGAGTGTCAATTATTTTATCTATTTTATATTGTGAGGTGGGGTTGTAAGTGATTTTCTGTAATTCTCTTTCATAAAGTATTCAATAGTACCAACTATTGGTTCATTTTGTAAATCTGTTATTGTATAAACAACCCATGGTGATCTATAAATTATTGAAGATATAATAAATATTTTATCACTCCAATTTGATTCATATCCTTTTTTAAAAACATGTTTATATTTAGTTATTCGAACATAATCACCCACATTGAAATTTGGTTTAGGATTTTCTAAAGAAAGTTTGTTTGACCGTCTATCATAAAGATTAGTCCAAACTGTCATAATATTATTGGAATTTACATCACATGGGCACATCTTAATACTAGAGTGAAAGCTGTGATTATAAGAGTATTTTAATCTTGTAAAACATCTATATATCTATAAGTATTATTATGAGTGAAATAACGCCATATTTTCATTTTTAGTGTTCTTTGAAATCGTTCAACAATACTGGCCTTAATGTCAAGATTGTTAGTGGTATAGTAATTAATCTCTTTGGATTTAAAGTATTTTTGTACATCTTTTGAAACAAATTTTGTACGTTTATCAGATTTTATGTGAGTAGGTGTTAAATTACTTTCAGTAAATATACTTTCAAAACATTCTTTAGTTGTTTCTGAGTTTCTCTTTTTCATTTGTCTTGCAAAAGCATATTTACTAAATACATCAATAACACAAAGTATATACTTGAAACCATCATTATATTGAGAATAAGTTCGCATATCACTTAAATCAGCTTGCCACAGTTCATTAATATTTGATAGAATGTACCTATTACGCGGGAATTTTTTTCGAATGGGTTTATGTAATGTGTATGTTTCTTGTGATTTTAACCATTCCTTTACTTGCTTTTTATTCATTTTACCCTTCATGGCTTTTGATAATTTATCAATACTACCAAAACCAGCGGGATTAGATGGATCATAATAAATCCTGTTAATTTCTTCTAGTACGGGGTCCATTTTTCCACTCAAGCCTTTTACGTATTTAGTTGTAGACTTTTTATCTCTACTGCTCGGTGTAGAAAACTCTTGAAATTCAATCTCAGAGGGTTTGTTCAGATCTTTTGCTTGAAGTTGGTTAATAAACTCACATATCTTTGGATTTCCAATATAAGTAAGTGGTACTTTAATATCTTTTAATGCTTCAGCAAATCTATCCCACCCTACTGGATCACTTCTTTTTAAGGGTCTTAGTGAATCATTTATTAAATCAACAATATTACTTCCAGGAATTTTTTCATTATCAATTATGACTGTACCTTCATTATGCCAATGTATTTTACTTTTACTTGTTTCATCTAAGTTTAATAATAACTGTCCTTTTTTATTATAAGTTTTTGGTATTAAACTGAGTATTTGAGCTGGTGTGTAAAGTGGATTTTCATCGTTTTCTTTACTTTTAATGGATCGATTCTCCTCCAACAAAGATTCAGCATCAACTGAAATTTTTAGAACTTTTAGATCTTTATTTTTAAAACCAATTTTAGACTCATTTGAATCTTCATTAGATGTATTAGAATAAATTGGTAATCTGAGTGGTTGACGATCCTCTTCGGTAAAATGAAGGTATCTGTGCAGTGTTTGTAAATATAACATCCATTTCTTTCGGTCTTCCGTCTTACTATTCATAATATTTTGCGTTTCAATATCTAATCGAGATAAATTACTATTAACCTTATTTTCTTGTTTTAATTTTTCAATCAATCCAGGTTCGATAAGTATCATTTTCTTTGCATTTTCCATGTTAACTGGCTAGTCCACTCACTAATCCACTCAATATTGCACCTAATATTATTGGTAAGAAAGCCCCTCTTTTTGTACAATTATATTTTTTCTTAGTTTATGTTTACACTTACGCACTAGTTTACGAAGTATATTTTTGTGTTTATTCAATTTTTGTTTATCTTGATCTTTAAGAGATACTTTTCCTTGTAAAACGTTATGAATACACTCACAAATACAGTTGATTTCTTCTTCATCACACTTTTTAAGTAATGCTCTTTGATATTTTGGTTTAAGCGTATGCAAAGCGTTTAGCAAATGTTTATGCGTTGTGAGTCGACGATGCATCATTTAGCAATGATTTGAAATGTTTGATTCTTGGTGTATTTAAACTCTTTTGTGGGGACGTAGACTGTACAGAAACCATTTAAATGGGAAGACATTTTCTTGATACGACAAAAATCATTGGTATCCTGTTTTAAACCATTAAATATCCATGCGTCTCTAGAGTTGCATCCCTGTAGGCATCTTCAATGAATTTTGGGTTATCTGGTGACACTTGTCGCGCTAAATATCTTATTTGAGTTTTATCTCGAGGGTTTTTAAAATATATTATATAACTTGAGTTTAAGGATATGTCTCTTTGCCCTTTACCCTGATGAAATAAATTTTGTGTTAAATAAAATACACTAAGATTCCTGTGATGACTACCTTTTGTAAATATATCCACAATTCTTCCATCGGAATCTCTCATTAGATCATCAATAATAACAAGATGTGGGTTTTCACCATCAAACATTAACATTTGGAATTCCTTGATGTTAGTTAACGTTTGGTAAATTATATAAAGGTTGCATTTCATCAAAGCTCCATGTGATCTGATTAAAATCACAATTACATATTTCTGTAACTGATTTTATGAAATTTGTTACAAAATTTGATTCCCACATCCACTTGGTCCTGCCACAATAGCAGTAAACGAAGGTGAAACATTACACACGCCTAAAGTTCTAAGGGGTGAAATAAAAAATGAAAGTGTTGGTGTAAACAATTAATATATATTGCAAAAATTATATAAAACAGAATGATCTGTATACTATTTCTAACACAATCAGTACATCATAATTTTACAATGAACTCAACCTTAAATAAATACACACACACACACACAAATCACGCGCGCGCAAATATAAACAACAATTAACTTAAATTATTTACAATAAAACAATGATTAAATATGTAATAAACTCTACGTCATATTATACTATTATCATTATTTTACAATCAATACAAATTTTATTTACATGCAGACATAAAATTAAAAACTATCAACACTTAGCGCAGTTTATAATGACCCCAAGCTAATGTTTCAATATTATTATCTAAAATATGCCTCTTTGTGTCATTATATGATAAACCAATCTTATTTAATTTTTGTGTAAAAATTGTGTTTAATTGATTTAAATCTAAGCATACTATAACTTACTTTTTTATTAAACTGCACTTTTTTTTAAAATAGAGAAGACTTATAACTATCCATGGTCATCTTTTTAGTGATACCTTTATTTACCCCTTTTGCCTTGGCTATAGTCTTATTCTCTAAGTTAAAAGCGTACATTTTGGATCGTAAACCCACAAATTCTTTCATGATTTTACCATTATTTTCATCTTTAAAAAAACCTAATTTATTTTTATTTAATTTTGGAAATTCAAAAATCCCCAAAGGGGTTTTCTATTATTTGTATCATAAACTGAGGTATCAAAGTATGATGAAAGGTCAGGTTTTATATCAGAGTAAAAATCATCTGTAAATATATGATATATTAAACTATCCGTATCTGTATACACGGGGTGCCGTGTAGTCCCCGGTGGTTTAAACTGCGGTTGCCAACCAGCTCGCCAAGCGTGGCAACTATGGCAAATATCCCCCCATGAGCAACGACGCAAATAAACGGCCCCCAGTCCCCGGCGGCCCCGCTATTCCTGGCTACGGCGGCGACCATGGTAACGGCGGGGCAGAGGGTGCTAAGAATCTCCGGTGGAGTTTCGGTTGCCACCTACGACGACTCGCCCTGGCAACGTATAACGTACGCACCCTGAGGACTGACGAGAAGATACTGGAGCTGGAAAAAGAGGTAGATAAGTTGCGCTGGCATATTATTGGATTATCTGAGGTCCGAAGAGAGGGGGAGGACACGGTAATCCTCGAGTCCGGCAACTTGTTCTATCACCGGGAGGGCGACCATCTGTCCCAAGGAGGTGTCGGATTTATCGTCCACAAGTATCTCGTCAACAACGTTGTAAAGATTGGGAGTGTGTCGACGAGGGTCGCGTACCTGATACTCAGAATCACCAAACGGTATTCGCTGAAGGTCATACAGGTCTACGCACCAACCTCGGCACATCCCGATGAGGAGGTGGAGGAAATGTATGAGGATATTTCTAGAGCCATGCATTCCTCCAAAACCCACTACACGGTGTTGATGGGAGACTTCAACGCAAAACTAGGCACAAGAGAAGACGGTAAGCTGAAGTTAGGGAAATTTGGAGTAGGGCAACGGAACCGTAGGGGCCAGCAGCTGGCTGACTTTATCGTCTTGTTCTTTAAGAAAGGCGACAACGCTCTCTTGAAGAACTACAGATCGATTTCCCTTCTGAGCCGCGTCTACGTGCTGTTTTCGAGAGTCATTACGAATCGTCTCGCACGCAGACTCGACGACTTCCAGCCTCCCGAACAAGCCGGTTTCCGAAAAGGCTTCAGTACCATAGACCACATACATACCCTGCGGCAGATTGTACAGAAGACCGAAGAGTACAATCTGCCACTTTGTATGTGGACTATGAGAAAGCCTTTGATTCCGTCGAAATTTGGGCGGTGCTACAATCCCTTCAGCGGTGCCAAGTTGACTGTCGGTATATCGAAGTGCTGAATTGTTTGTACAGTAGGGCTACGATGGCTATCCGAGTACAGAAGCAGAGTTCGAAACCTATCCAACTGCAGAGAGGTGTAAGACAGGGTTACGTCATATCCCCGAAACTCTTCACCGCTGCGTTGGAAGACGTTTTCAAGCTACTAGACTGGAAAGGATACGGTATTAACATCAATGGCGAGTACATCACTCACCTTCGATTTGCCGATGATATAGTCCTTATGGCAGAATCGCTGGAGGACCTTAGCACTATACTCAATGACCTCAATGGTGTCTCCCAACGGATATGTCTTAAGATGAACATGGACAAAACAAAGATCATGTTCAATGTCCATGTCACACCTATGACGGTAGTTGTTGGGAGCACTATACTCGAAGTTGTTGACGAATACCTTTACCTGAGACAAGTAGTCCGACTAGGTAAGTCCAACTTCGACCGAGAGGTCAATCGACGGATTCAACTCGGCTGAGCAGCGTTCGGGAAATTACGACACATCTTCTCGTCAGGTATACCTCAATCTTTGAAAACTAAAGTGTACAACCAGTGCGTGTTGCCAGTGATGACTTACGGATCAGAGACGTGGTCCTTCACTGCTGGCCGTATGAGGACGCTCAAGGTCGCTCAGCGAGCTATGGAGAGGGCTATGCTCGGAGTTTCTCTGCGTGATAGACTCAGAAATGAGGATATCCGCAGTAAAACCAGAGTGACCGACATAGCCCAACGGATTAGTAAGCTGAAGTGGCAATGGGCCGACCATATAGCTCTAAGAACCGATAACCGATGGGGAAGAAAGGTTCTCGAGTGGCAGCCTCGTACCGGTAGGAGTAGTGTAGGGCGACCCCCCACTAGATGGAGTGACGACCTGGTAAGACATGCAGGAAGTCGATGGATGCAGGTGGCTTAGGACCGTGCTTTGTGGCATTACTTGGGGGAGGCCTATGTTCAGCAGTGGACTTGTGAAGGGCTGTAATGATGATGATGATGATGATGATCTGTATACAATAATTTGATTTTACTAAACTTTTTAACCATATAGTTATAATGAAAATCATACATTAATGTTTTTGAAATATCTAAAATGCAAAACCCTAAATAAATTGGTTTGTTATATATTAACTTCGTTTTTCGCAACTGAACCGCAACTAGGTTTTCCGAAAATACTGAAAGACTATGAAATTGTGGTTTAGCGATTAGATCTTGAGCACCTAAAGCTTTGCTCTGGTTCTCCCAGTGTGTAACTAATTTTATGTTAACCCTTTTTTCAATATTCTCCATAGTCTTATCGAAGACTGAATTATTCATTAATTTATAAAAATCTCTTTCGAAATCTGATTTTGCTAACGTTCTTAATTTTGTGTTTAGATCTATGTACATCTTCAACCAGGGAGACTGTTTAAATTTTAAAACTCTATGAATTTTAGTTAATTTAATCCCCATTTCTATGCACTGTAGTAATGAATTACAAATTTATCTTTATTATTTAAATTTGGGACTAGTTTATTTTCATTAATATTGTCTGCACAAATGTTTTCGGGACATAAAGGAAAGTCCGAATGTAAATTATGAAGTTCATCTGGATATTCCAAATCAACTTCAAAAATAAAACCGAAGTCCGATGTCTCAGACACATTAAATTCTGTATTCGGATTTACCCATTCGAATCCACCAGTAGGAAGACATTGAGACATAGCCCAACCATATAAATTGTTGGCATCAAAATATGTGATATATAAAATTTGGTTTCCCTGCATCATAATCCCCCATGTATTTTTTATTAGCTCTAGCATAACGATTACTACATTGAGATACACCACCCCTGATACCTGATCTAATAAATGCAATTTTCTCATAATCTGTTAAAAGTTCTAATTTTATTTTTGTATATTTTAACATTGCATCCCAACTCAAACCGGGTGCTGTGTAATAATGGGCAGGGTCTAAATCATAAGTATTAATACATAACTTTCTAAAGTTTTCAAATACATCGGATAAAAGTAAAACGTCTGTTTTTAAATACAGGTTTGAATAATCTAGCATATTACAACACCCAAAGTGTTCCCAAACATCTTTAGCATGATTGTAATCATCATTTGAAATATGGGAATCTGTGAGCGAGCTATAAAAAATTTTTTTGTTCGGGGAGCGATATTAGGCTTAAACTATCATAATTAGTCATAAGTTCATATGGATAAACGCCTTTCCGTTTTAAACGAAAGAAATCTTCATCATTAGGATAATTTCTACGTAATTTTTGAAATTGATCATTACTGAGTTTTTGGCCAGTTCTTCTAATTTACATGATAAAAACTTAAATGAATCTATGAATCTCAATATAATTTCGTGGTTATTCATTTTTAATTTTTTGGAAAAGGATATATTTTTTTCTTTATTTTGAGGGATAACTTCGACTTCACCATCACAAAAGTTTAACGCGTGAACAATAAAATGAGCATCATAGTGACTAAGGTTGTGTAAAAATATTGGTATATAACGAGGTGTTCTCAACTTCGAGCTACATGATTCATGAGCAACACCTATAAAACTACCGGTGTACCAATCAAAATCATAAAAATGTTCTGCTAACTCTGTTTCACAAATATGACAAATGGTTGCATTTGAAATTTGGTTTTTGTCTTCATTTGTTAGCGGAAGTGGAGGATATTTTTGAAGTCTATTTATTTCTTTTAGATTGTTAGATAAACTTTCCATAAACACTTGTGGACAGTTGGGTCCGCAATATGTTACATATTTTAATAATTTATCATCATATGAACATTTTATATAATAACCAAAACTATGTACTTCATGTTTCTGATTATTGTGTGTGAAAGGTTTGGAAGGATCGTTAGAACATGATTCTATTGGTTTTAAAAATGCTTCAAAATCAGCATAAACTACGAATGGTATCTTTAACTTTTTTTCATAACTATCAAATTTAATTTTATCATTTGAAATAGGTTGACCAAACCAATTCTTTTTTTTAATGTTTCACTGTTTGGTAATTCTGTACAAATGTTGGCACAATCGTATTGTTCATGGTTATTTAACCTTTCCTCAGATGGAAAGTGAAGTAGACATGCTTCGCAAATGTACATGATGTGACCGTCTTTTGAAATTTGTTTACTACCTAACCGCGATAAATTTTTTATGTAACAATAATGATTTTTTGTATCCTTGGAAAAAAATAATAAATTGATATGTCTATCTTTACGACACTTTGTTAAAAATAATGGACCTACTATAGAATTACATCGTTTTTCTTATTATATTCTAACCCAAAAACATTAATACTAATATCATTTAATTTCTCTACTTTTGCTATGTCAGAAATTTTAACTGGAAAGGAAATACCATCAAATTTATGTTTATTTGCATGTTTAACGTACGATGATACACGATCCGCATTTTTGTTTACGGGATATAACGCCGAGAGTATCGCCCATTTAAAACAAAAATAATCCTTGCTTTTTAGATTTATAACAGCCTTTTTTTTAGTTTTATGTCACGAGGAAGATCTATATATATATATGAAGTACCGCGTAGGGGGTTAAATTTATTAACATTCATGTCTAAAGATTTTATGTTTTTTAGACTCCATCCACTATCTTTTTTTTTCAAATGCACAAATTTTAGTAGTAATTGTATCATTTAAAGATGAAAAAAAATATTTAAGTAATCTCCTTGACAAATAATATAGTTAAGAGTTTGAAAATCGAACGTATCATGAATGTCTTTAGTTTGTTGAACAAAATCAGCATGAAATATGAAGTTTACTTTAAAAATTATGTGTTGATGAATACACTCTTGTATTAAAAATAAAATCATCTTTAATAGAATTTAAAAATAGTTCAGGAGTTTCAAAATTTACCAATGTCGAACTATCTACTCTACTCTAGATTTTATAAGTTAAATTCCCATTTCCAAAAGCAGATTCAATAACACTAACGTTTGATAAATAATTATGTGAATTTAAAAGATTATTTTTGTGAACATTACTTTTAAAATGATTAGCTAAATACCGTTTCTTGATAAATATATGACACGTTAGACATTCCACTTGATCATCTTTACTGATACTGTTCCCTGCAGAGGTAGGCGCTTCTGCTTCCGTTGTTGGTTTTTTGATGATCTGATCTTGGGTTCTTTGCTGCTCGTTCGCTTCGTTCCTCTTCCAAGTTGTAGTGGTTGACTGCTAAAATGTTTAAATTTATTAAAAACTGTATAAGACAATGTGTAAATTACGATCGAAATGAATGTTTATTTTACTTACTTAAACTGTGTTTCAACCATCGCACAGTGATTATACAACTCATCATCATACGATGAATCGAACAGTTGATCCTTCTCCATTTCATCACAAACTTTAGACAACGTCTGATTTAATTCGCTGTTGAATAGTTCCGTATTCTCTTCCATGGTTGTGGAGAAGAAAGCACTGGTGCACACTTCACTGAAGTTTGCCATCCTTATAGTAAAGAAGAAAATAGGTAGCAGAGTAAGTAACAGTTCAGTGTTGGTAGACCAACTGATATCCAAATTTCAAATAATGTCCGATATTTATAGTCTAGCAAAGGATTAGAAATAGTATATAATGAGTACATAGAACTAATTTAAGTAAACAGAATCACATTTACTAATGATCAGCTAATGACTGTCATTGTTAAAAAAGTATTTTTTAACTTTTTCACTTTCTGCTATTGTCTTTGTAATATTGTATACGAGGGCGTTTGTGTTGTCGTAGATGCTATCCTTATTAGTCTTTACGTAATATTTAATCCTCGTGGAAGCATGTTTCCAATGATCAGTAGTTGGAATTTTGGATAGCTTCTTCATATCGTACATTTCAATTTTGATGAGATGCGTCGCTTGGTCTCCGCCGTCAGAATTAGTAGAAATGTATGATACACCATCTCTAGCGGCTCGTGCTACGGTTGATGATAACAGCTTCCTCTTTTTTATTTTTGATTCACCTTCAAAAAAATGATCAATCGATTGCGATTTTCTTTTTCCACCATCGCATGTGTTATTATTAATGACGATGTCGTCACTCTCTTCTTGAGGGTACAGTGGCGAGTAGTAATACTGTTTATAGGTATTTTCATCGAAGCTCAATGATTTCTGCAACAACACAGTTATCATGTTAATATCAATTTGTTAACACTTAATCATAAAAGTTAAAAAAGTTAAAGTTACAGCCTATTAAAGTCCACTGCTGAACATAGGCCTCCTCTAATTTCTGAGAGGGTTTTAGGGCTAGGAAATGTTCGCCGCGCTGCCTCAATGCGTGTTGGCAAACTTCACATGCCTTCGAATTTTTCTCAGACATGCAGGTTTCCTCACGATGTTTTCCTTCACCGCTGAGCATGTGGTAAATCAGCACTTAAAATTGCAATTAACAATTTTGGTGCCGGCGGGGATCGAACTTGGGTCGCGTACTGTGAAATTTACAGCTTGCGCTAACCATCTGAGCTACCACGGCTTAATCATATACACACACACACACAAAAAAAAAATATTTAAATATAATTTGTTAACACTAAATCATACACACGTAAGAAAATAACAGAAAGAAAAGTAAGTTTGTCAATAGAATAAACACTGACATCCATGGCCTTTGATGCGTTGAAGCAACACAAATGTATTATTGATAGATCCACTGCGGTCAAACGACCCATACACTAACTCCATGATTGCAGTTGCTTGGTCTTATATAGTACCAGTAAGTAATAATTCTAATCTAAAGAATTTCTGCAGTGGAATTGATAGTAACTTTATGCGTCAACAAGCTTATCTCACATTCTGTTGCTTATCTCAACATTCCTTCGTCCTTCGTCCTTCGTGTTCTGTCTTGTTCAGTGTATTGATGACTCAAATACGTTTTGTATAACACAAAAGAATGCAATTTAATATTTAGAAATGACCATAATTGATCATTCCTATGTTAGTCATTGAGTAGATTGATACTGTAATAATCTACTAATAGCAGTAATATCATGGATACACTAGATGTACCACAACATCTGAAAAAGATTCACCCCACTCTAGAAAATAATGTTTATGCTGCCAATAGACTGCCCATGTACACCCACGTACCAACGTATATAATATGCAATTTGGATACAGATGATAAACCAGGGTCACATTGGATAGCTTTATATATAGATACGAATGACGTCGGTCAATATTTTGATTCATATGTACGGGCACCTGTACGATATCATCCAGAGTTTTAAAAAGGAATTGTAAAAGATGGAACTGGAATGTTGATAGGATTCAGAATGAGTGGAGTTCAGTTTGTGGCGAATATTGCTTAATGTATTTGCTATATAAGTTTCAGGGATGTTCAATGCATAGTTTTACGTTAGTATATTTACAGGGAACACATTGTACAACGATATTTTAGTGGATGAGACGTTTCGCTCCTATTTTATAGATAATAAGTAATAAGATTTTGTAAATAAAAATTTTAACAAAATTAGTTAATGTGTTTTATTGATGATTCAGATTAGTGTTGTAGATAGGAACAAAAGAGTATAATACAATAGCACTGATAAGCCGACGCACGAATAGACAATGACGGTATTCAATGAACAATAGATAAATAACAATGGGGCGCTAATGACGGTGGAGGCCCTCACCGTATATCAATTAGATAAGAGTTAATTGATCTGCACATCTCCGGAACCGTGCATCCTATGCAAAAATGGACCGCAGATTCGTGATCAGAGCATGCCAAATTTTTTTTATAGGATCGTGAGTCTCGACGAACGTTGTACCACTTCTGACTCAGTGAGCCAGAACTGGTACTAACTAACTACTCTTGTATCCAATGGAACTCTAATAATTTTCGAAGAGCTGGCAGGTATTATGTCTTCGTATAAATTAACATTACGCGAGTTATATAATTTTATGGGATTACATGCTGAATGCGTTACTAATTGTCCCTCTTTTAAATCTATACGGGCCTCCCATTTACTTAATAAATCCAAACCTATAAGGCCGTCAAAATAGTCATGAAAGCGATATACAAAGAATTTCACTTTATCGGAATCATTAAATTCAGAAAAACAAGGTAACGTTATAGAATAATTATTACGACTTATCGCGTGTATGTTTGTTACTTCGAACGGGTCAAATTAAGTGGGAAATCGCTGAAAAATTTTCCTACAGCTTCAGGGCTAATAATTTTTTTTAATAATGAATTAATAATTAATTCTATTTTTACCTTTTTAGGTTTTCGTTTTACTTTTTTTTTTATTATTATCCGACGTTTCGGTGCTTTCTGTTCGGTATTTTTTTTTTTTATAGTCGAATCGTCCTGAAAATCCTGATTGGAGTGCTTAGATTCTACTTGTGATTGATTTTGAATATAATAATTATTATCTTGGTTTTCGTCAGTCTGGTCATAATAAGAAAAATCAGAAGCGAAATCCGGAGCATAAGCATTGTTAAAGTCGGTATAGTCGGTGTAGTATGCGTACTCGTATTCAGGGTTATACTCGTAATATGAATCGTTATACGCAGCGCATTCGTTTGTATTCATTTCGCGGGATTTAAAATAATTTGTTGGTGGCGGATTGCCAAATTTATTTCAGTCATGTCCTGTCAACATTTTTGTGTGTGGTAAAGCCTTGGGAATAAAACGCTGGACTCCACTCATGGGCTGAGGTTGTGGAGGGTTATTTCTGGGTGGTAACCGGAACACGTTACTACGCTGGTTGTAGTTAGGAGGGGGTGCACCGAACATGCGCTGGGTATTAGTTGGCATGCGCTGTTGGTGTGGTACGGGTTGAGGAAATCTGAACGGCTGAGGTGGGGGTCTGTAAGGTTTTTGCCCAACAGGAACTGACCAATTAGGTACTAGAATTAGGAAAGGTTGATGTTGAGGAATGGAAGGTGGTGTGGATAGTGGAATGAACTTGGGGGAATGTTGACTTTTTATGGAGTCATTGCGCTGTTGGAGATATATAATGTTTAATTCCTCCTGTACATATTCTAAGGCTTTCTCTATTGTCGACGGTCGCTAGCAACGTATACGAGATCCTAAAGGTTCCTTTAAGTCGCGGACATATGCTTGCATTGCGACTTTCCTATAAAGGTCCCGTTTGGCATTGATGGTGGTCGGTATGGTCTCATGTAAAGATACGTAAGTCATTATCGTGCTTATCAAAGTTTGGCAATGTTCGTAAAATTCTTGCGGAGTTCTATTGCCTTGCGAAGCTAAGGAGAGGTCGTTACATAAAGCCGTTTCATCCCGCTGGTCGGAAAAGTTATTTATTAGTGGCGTCCTAATACCTAACCAATTTTCAGGAATGCCATTAGAGTTTATAGTGCAGGCAGTGGTTCCTGTTATTTTGTTAAGAATACCGTTCAAAAGACATAAATTAGAAAATTCACTATCGGTCGCATTGCTTAGATACTGCGATACTAGTCTGTCACATATTTTTATGAATCTAGTTATAACGTTAGGGTTCCCATCAAACTCCGGGACGAGGCGTAAAGCCTTAAAAATTGTGTCCGGGTCATGGGCCATCTCTGTTAAATAAGTATTATTTAATTCTAATTCTAAATCTAAATCGGTTTGCCTATTATTATTTAATATATGACGGCGAGCCTGTCGAGATTCAGGCTCCCGAGAACGAGTTACTCTAGGATGATAAATCTTGAAAGGAAAGATTTAAAACTTAGGGATAAGGGAGAGCAACACGAGATTAATTCAAGTGTACTCACGTGGATTTCATCTGGTTTCTCTCGATGAATCGAAGGCTGGATTCTCCTCCTGGTCTGCAGCTGGTCCGTAGATCCGGATATTCCCTAACTATTGCAAAACTACCCCTGAGTATCCTACCGCCCGCGCCAATTACGTTAGCTGAGGCCGGAGGTTCGAAAAAAAAAACAAATTTACTTATAAAATATATTTAAAATAATATTACAAATTATGTTACAATAGCTAATTAATCTAACAGAATGAGCGCGGTGTAACTGAGTACGTGATATTTTATACATCCGGCACGTGGCTTGAATTGCTGCGCCTGCATTCCTGTCGGTTTACATGGCAACTGTTCTAGGTACGTAGTCAGCGATCGTCATATCATAGGTATATGTAACTCGATGTAAATAAATAACTTATGGATAAACTGATATCGGATACTGATTGCGCATGTGAAAATCTACAAATTTACATTGTTTAATTATTCTTTTACCATCATTTTTAAGCAAAAAATATAAATTTATTATTTCACAGCACCCGCCTTATATTTTTTAAATAATTAGTACCGATAAACATCATTTTTTACGCGCAATCGATTTATACTGGTCTCATTTTTAATAATTATTTCCGAGTGCCAACTTCATGGACCTAGTATACTGTTGCGCGCCATAATTAACTCGCGGTATATGGCGGGTGATTATAAGCGCCATCTAGTATCAAGTAGTGGAAATAGGAGTTCAAGATCTTGGTAGAACTTTCCCAATAGCGCCATCTAGTGTTGAGTGGCGAGGGCTTTCTGGAGGATTCTTTGCTGGAACTTAATTTAGCAGTTTATGAAATATAATAGACACTTTCCCATACAAAGTACAGCCAGAACAAATGCAATTAGTTGACGAAGAATATAGAACACTGAAACTTGTATCGCGAAGTAATTTATTACAATCTTCGCGTACTGGCTCACCCCTTTCTTGTGAACAATTTTGGATAGAGGTTTGGAAAATTTCTAACAGTGATGGTACATTAAAATACAAGGATATCTGTAGTTTCAGTACGTATGCTGCACGTGGGCACATATTTTCACAGAAAAATTTTATAAAAACGGAACAAAGAAACAGATTTATAAACAAAAATGTATCCGCAATTTTAAAAACAAATTAGGGTGTAAAAAATGAAGGCGGTTGTATCAATTTTCATCCCTCAAATAGAATGTTAAAATACAATTCTAAGATTTATTGTGATGATGACTGAATAAAACATATTTTGAAATTCAGCATTTTTATTGTTATTTTTTCCCTGAGCAAGTTGGTATATTTCGGTATCTTTTAAAGGTACTTCGGTTTTTCTGTAGAATTAATCTGGTCACAGATTCTCAGTCTACGATACTATATACTATATACGGAAATAGTAGCGCTTCGACCATAGTTGCGGAAGATTGCGCCGCTCGTTGATCCAGGACAAAATTACGAAGGTGTGAATCCCCTGGTTTTGTTTCGCTAGGTCGTTGGTTACCTTGACCACGTTTATAAATGTAATTTGAGTTTTAAGGATTTGTTGTCGGGTGTTAATGGAAGAGCTTTAATGATCATTATTTATTTATTTCATTGTTATTATTTTAAGCGTATTGTTTTTATCAGAATCGATAAACCACCCTATTCCCTTGGTATTTGCATAGGGTTATCGAAATTCATGATGAAAAATCAAAAACTTTCTAATTTACTATGAAAAAAAGAAAATGTTTGTATTATTTCTTACACATAAATTTATTTTACGAGTGACATGATGTTTCGTGGTCACTTGAAAGAGAAGGCCGAATTAGCATCTAAAAATGCTTGGCGTGCTCAGCAGAGCGGAACAATTTTTTATACCGGCACATCGCTTGCAACTTTACAAGGCGCAGGTTTCAACCGCACGTGGAATACTGTTCCCATCTCTGGGCTGGGGCTCCTCAGCTCCTTCCATTTGATCACATTCAGCGCAGAACCATTCGAGTTTTCGACGACCGAGCTTTTTCCGATCGGCTTGACTACGTTAGTACTCTTATTAGTTTGCGGGCTTGACTCACTGGCACTGTGAAGAGATTTTGCATCTCTTTGCTATCGTAATCACTTACCATCAGGTGAGCCGTATGCTCGTTTGCCCCCACTCCTATAAATACCATCTTATCGATTAAAAATAATTTATTATTATTAGTTCGCGCGACTTGCATGCGTGCTATTTGAGAGCGTTAACTATTTATATGAATATCTTAATTTCTTTGTTTGTCTCGCAAAAAAGCCCAAAAAGAGCCAATTTCTGCAATCAAAAGACTGTTTAGTACTATCTACATATAAGTATAGACCTACTGTAAAATTATAATAAAATTTGATTTCTTATATATCTTGTTTCAATTTGGATTCCATTGTAGTCTTTTATTGATTCTACTGGGCAAAAAAATTTAAATGCTATATTGTGGGTACCATCCAGCCAAAAGTCATACCTGTTCGTTAAATGTGTTTATAATTAAGTTAAATTTTGTGTTACATTGTTACTTATAAAAATTTGTATAAATAAAATTCGCCAAGGGAATATCTGAATATGCCGAATCTCAGGATTCACTCTAATAAATATTGTTGCGCGCCATAGTTGATGCCGGTAAATGCCACTAGAGCCATTTAGTATCGAGTGGAAGTACTAGGAGAGAACTTCCTACACTTGGTTGGGACCAGTATGTGCTCGAACATTCGGGATGTTTCAGTGAAAAACGTCAAATTGATGTGGTTGTTTGTACAAGTGCTGTTGATGATTTGGTACCAATAAATTAAAATAGTGTGTTACACGTTATAAAAGTACAATCAAGACATGAGGCAGGCTAAAGAAGTTTAGTGCTAGTGTTTTCTCACTGTAATTATAAACATAAAGTGCAAAACTTTGAAAAAAATTATTCCCGTGAATTACGAACTTTTAAAATTTACCTTCATAATTTTATTTTTCTTTTACATATAATTTCCGGTTCTGTCAATGAAAGCGAACTATAGACAATAGTGTTGCCATTACAAAAAAAAATTCTACTAAATCAGTAAAAAATGAGTCCAAAAAGCTTTAAATGTTCTAAATGTAGCAAAACCGCGAATGATAAGAAGCTATCAGTAAATTGTGACTCCTGCAAGATCATTTTATGTGGTGACTGTCATGGAATGACACCAACTGAAGTAAGAGTGTTCGAGTTAAAGACAATAGCTCGAGTGGTTTCTTTCTTATGTGTCGATTGTAAGTCACTAATGGCACAAATACCAAATATAATGAAACAACTGGAGGACCTTCCTAAAGAAGTACACCATTTGCGATTACGTCAAAACATGCTTGTAACTGAAGGAGCAATACAAGAATTGGCTGAGCGCACTAAGAGAGCTAACAATATAATAATTTACGACGTACCAGAATCAACCTCGGATAAACCTTTATAAAGGCATGATAAAGAGGAGTGCAGGAAAATAATAACTTGTGTGAGCAAAAAAGTGAGCTGTGATAATGTGAAACTATTTCGTCTTGGTGCACGTAATTCTCAATCTGGGGCTCCTCCTCGTCCCATTAAAGTGGTAATGAAGTCTCAAGAATGATGCCATTGAGATACTTCGTTACAAAACTAAACTGGATAAACCGTCAATTATTAAATCAGACCAAAGTGCCATGCAACGCGAGTACTTGAAATACCTCTGTAATGAATTAGAGAAACGTACTAATAATGGAGAACAAGGCTTGACTATCAAGTATATACAAGGGCAGCCTAAAATTAACACTGTAAACAGGAGATAAAAAACTAGTCCAAATTCACCAACCCTCACTAGTAAATCTTTTTAACAAAAAAACGCGATCTTCGATACCTTCCGCACACTTAACAATAACAATCTTATATACAAACAAAAAGAGTTGATCAACTAAAACCATCAATTATAGTCCTCTCAGAAACATGGCTAAAACCAAATATACCTGACTTACTGATAAAAATACCGGGTTACGACTTATACAGAGACGATCGTACTGATAAACGAAGTGGAGGAGTCGCTATTTATGTATTGAACAATATTACATATGACATCAAAGTGAAATAGTCAGTATAATACGAAGTATGACTCTTGGGAATGTTTATGGGTTGACATTGAAGTAGGTTCTCAAAGAATACTGTTATGTGGACTATATAGAGGGCACGAATCAACTATCGCTCATGACAACATGTTTTTACAAAGTTTAGAACTGGCTTCCCAATCAAACACAGTAATAATAATGGGTGACTTTAACTTTGGTGGTGTCAAGTGGCCACTTTCAAATTGTGTGTATCTACTGCCAAAAGAAACCAATTTCTTGCAATGGTATAACAACAACAATCTATATCAATTTGTAGATCACTATACGAGGTTTCGCCAGGGTCACCAGCCATCTACTTTAGATCTAATCTTGACAAATGATGAGTCTTTGATAGTTGGAATCAATTATGAGGCCGCAATTAGGAAAAGCGATCATGCTTGCTTAGTATCGACTATACAGTTACAAACACAACAGAATAGGCAGCAATCTAAACCTAAAAAGAATTTTAATAAAGGAGATTACAACAAAATCAAAGAAGAAATTCACTCCGGTTTAAAAAAAAGGCATTCGACTCGGTGCCCCATACATAGCTAAAGAGGGTCCTCGAGCTGTACAAGATTGACTGTACAGTTAGAGACTTCCTCGAGCAGTGTATGGGGCAGTGGATTACGATCCTTTGTCATCTGGGCGAGCGGATGATGGCTGCGGAAAGCCACATAAGGATAAGAAGGGGTATCTTTCAGGGTGATTGTCTGAGTCCAATCTGGTTCTGCCTCTCTTTGAACCCCCTCAGTACTTTACTGGAGGGCTCCGGGAGGGGTTTTCAGCATTGGAAAGGAGGTACAAAAGTGACCCACCTTTTTTATATGGATGACCTCATGTTATTCGCCTCCAGTCGCTCCCATCTTGTGGAATTGCTAAACATCACTTGAATGAAGCTGAAATCATTTGAATGGAGCTGGGGACGGATAAGTGTGCGGTCCTCCATGTTGAAAGGGGAAGGGTTGCCAACTCTGAGGGTATAGACTTATCTATGCTCATCAGTTCAAGGACCCTTTCCGAGGCTGAAACATACCGATACCTGGGTGTGTCACAGAACATCGGTATCGATGAGGCTGGTATGAAACAGTCAGTTTGCGACGTGTTTTATGCACGCTTGACGAAAGTGCTCAACAGCTTTTTGTCTGGTGTGAATAAGACACACGCATATAACGGTTGGGTCATGCCTGTCCTCATGTATACCTTTGGCATACTCAGGTGGACTCAGACTGAACTTAACGCCCTGGATAGAAAAGTCCGCACTACTATGTCCCATAGGATGCATCATCCGAGATCGTCGGTAATGAGGCTGTACTTGCCGCGAACGTGCAGCCTCCGTAATTACTTCCTGGCGACATCGGATGATCCATTCTATAAGGACGTCATTTTTTGTGAAAAAGGACTTACCCCTCTATCCTTAGCCAACGAGCAATGGCAAGACCCGGCAGTGCAGAGCATTTCTGACCGGGAGACCGTATGGAAGGAGAAGGAGCTCCACGGGAGGTTCTACAAGGCTCTACACGAGCCTTTCGTGGACACAGTAGCCTCCCTCCACTGGCTACGCTTTGGTGACCTCTTCGGGGAAACCGAAGGTTTTGTCTGTGCAATACAGGATCAGGTTATTAAGACCAACAACTATCGGAGATACATCCTAAAGGATGGTACCATCGACGTCTGTCGACGTTGTCGCCATGCCGGTGATTCACTTAGGTATGTCATCTCCGGTTGTTCGGCGCATTCTAGCTCTGAGTATTTGCACAGGCACAACCTAGTAGCCAGAATTCTTCACCAGGAGCTCGCTCTGAAATACGGTCTCGTGGATCGGAAATTGCCGTATTACAAGTACTTGCCGGAGGCCGTGCTCGAAAATGATCCCACCAGGCTCTACTGGGACCAGGTCATCATCACAGACAGGGCTATTCTTGCGAATAAGCCTGATATTGTGCTGATGGACCTGGCACAGGACCATTCCGTATGACGAGAACCTCGTGAAAGCCGAAACAGATAAATGAATAAAATATCTGGACCTGGTTCACAAGGTGACCGACATGTGGGGTGGTCTGCCGACTGAAATTATTCCTGTAGTCGTTTCTGCAAACGGGCTAATCCCAGTCAGCCTCTCGGGTCATCTGAGGAGGCTGGGACTCCATGATGGACCGCTCCAGGCTAAAATGCAGAAGGCGGTTCTCCTCGCTACCGCCAGCATCGTCCGCCGGTTTCAATCCCTTTCCCCCTAACCCTCGGCCGTTTGGTCTCACCTGCCCAGGGCCTCCATCTGGTTGGGCTTTTATTTATTTATGTATTATTTATTTATTTGTCCTTTCCTTTGTCCTTTTGTATATTTATTCAGCCCAACCAGATGAGAATACACTACTAATACCCAAAAATAATAATAATAATAAAAGGTCCTATATATAGGCGTTAAGGACCGCGACCGAGGCAGTATTGAATTTGCGACATAAGCGGAGCGAAATAAAGTAAACTAAAGTGTTTAATTATTGTGTGTTTTAAGTTTCAATTGTTGTTGGAAAATTAAAGTGTCAATTTCGGTAATTCAATCGGCAGTTTTTATTGTCACTGTTTAATGAAACACTCACACTTTATCACTATGTTTTACTCACACACCACTACACTGTATTATAGGAACACACAAAGAGGTTAAGAATGTTTAACTATATATCATAATGAAAACCCAAATGATACCACGTTTTTATCTGCGATAGTGCCATCTAGGGAGAACAGGAAGAACTATATTTACTTACAAAGTTTGTTAGCTAAACATTCCGCCGCCCAAGGACGATTACAGTCCTTAAAAAAATGAACATAAAACAAAACAAACGAATAAAGCAATCCAAGTTCTTATAACTAGTCGGAATCATTCAGGGGCAGAGGGCACAATTTTGCGACAGGCCTCTTAAAAATATTATCCTTATATTGTAAAGACACAACTCTTGTGACGCCATCTGCACCTGAGTGCTTCTGAATGATTCGTCCCAAAAGCCACTTTCCA
Organism: Parnassius apollo; assembly: GCA_907164705.1. Classification (NCBI taxonomy): domain Eukaryota; kingdom Metazoa; phylum Arthropoda; class Insecta; order Lepidoptera; family Papilionidae; genus Parnassius; species Parnassius apollo. The sequence continues at coordinate 3,085,429 of CAJQZP010001146.1, read as the reverse complement.
GGAGGAAGTCTATCATCTTTTACCAACACGATAGTACCAATAGCAAGATCTGGCTGACTCTTGTTCCATTTATAACGATGTTGCAACGTTGTCAGATACTCATTTTGCCATCGTTGCCACAAAAACTGCACCATACGTTGAATAATATGCCACCGATGTAAAGGGCTGACTTTAAGATCAATTAAAGGTGGTTCTGGTACACCAATTAACGGTTCCCCAACCAGAAAGTGCCCAGGCGTTAAGGGAGGTTCATCAAGTGTAGAATTTACTACGGTAAGTGGACGAGAGTTGACACAAGCTTCGACTTGAGTTAAAAGAGTAGAGAACTCTTCGTAGGTCAGTAAAGTTTGTCCAATTACGCGTTTCAAGTGTCCTTTAACGCTCTTTACTCCAGATTCCCAAAGTCCTCCGAAGTGAGGTGCGCTAGGGGGTATAAAATTCCAGTGAGTTTGGTCATTAGCTAGTTGTTCAGCAATTTCAGAAATAATTGCAGATTTTGCATCTCTAAAGGCAAGATCTAGTTCACGGGCTGCGCCCACAAAATTTGTACCATGATCACTCCAAATTTCCTTGCAGTGACCACGGCGAGCAGTGAAGCGTCGAAAAGCAGCTATGAACGCAGCTGAAGTGAGATCAGTTACCAATTCTAGATGAATGGCTTTTGTGACGGTGTACACAAATAAGCAAACATAAACTTTACAGGTTTTTCTACATCTACCAGGGTACATTTTCATTGTAAAGGGTCCAGCGAAATCGACTCCACTTATCAAAAATGGACGACTTGGTTTAACACGAAATTTAGGGAGATTTGCCATAAATGGTACAGAAGGATTAGCCCTTATTTTAAAACATGGTATACATTTAGTGAGGACAGTTTTAACAATACTTTTGACTCTAATAATCCAAAATTTTTGTCTTATAAAGTTCAAAGTAAGTTGATGCCCTCCATGCAGAGTTTTCAAATGAGCGTTCGAAATAATAAGTTTAGAAAGACCACAATCGTTACTCAAAATAATAGGTTTTTTCATAGTATCTGAAATCTCTGCATTGGCAAGTCGACCACCCACATGAATAATGCCTTTGTCATCTAGATATGGGTTAAGAACATGTAGTTTGCTCGATTGGTGAACTCGCTTACCATGTGCCAATCGAGAAATTTCATCACTGAACGAAAGGGATTGAGACATCTTAATACATCTATTTAGAGCATCGTCAAGCTCATCTGGGCTCAGATAAACGGGTTCATCAACTAGTATCCTATATATTTTAAGTTTACACAGTTTAATAAAACGTAAACAATAAGCAGTGACACGTATCAGTTTCGAAAGTGTCGAATATCGTTTTAAGTAAGAAATAACAGCATCATTTTCAAAAACATTAATATTTGTTGTACATTAGTTTTAACCTTCATTTCTAAATCCGTTGTAGGTACAACGTTATCTAAATTAACAACAACATCGAGGTTTTGTAAAAATTGTGGGCCATTCCACCATAGTTGACTGCTGCAAATCGGATGGGTATACTCCACGGGAAGCTAAATCGGCTGGATTATTCGCGGAACTAACATGATGCCATTGGTTACTACTGGCAAATGTCAAAATCTCTGAAGTGCGATTAGCAACAAATGTGGTCCATGTATTAGGTGACTTACGCAGCCAAGCCAAAACTATGGTCGAATCCGTCCATGCATATACATTTTCATCAGGGATATTAAATATAGTCTTAACATGTTGTATCATTTTCGCCAAAAGAACTGCACCACAGAGCTCGAGACGGGGAAGTGAAATTTGTTTAACGGGAGCAACTTTAGATTTAGCCAGAGATACTTTAACAACATCATTTTCCCAAACTCTGAGATACACTACTCCAGCATAAGCGGCACAGGAAGCATCACTGAATCCATGCAGTTCTTGTCTAATTGTGCTGTTAGAAACTCCAAGCCATCGTGGGAACTGAATGGGTTCAGAGTGCGCAAAAAGTTCAAGATAAGTAATCCACTCATTTTTCAGATCATGAGGTAGTTCTTCGTCCCAAGCTAAGCCAGCTAACCACAACTTTTGCATAAACATTTTAATTAAGATTATTTCAGGTGTTAGCCAACCTAGAGGGTCAAAGGTTTTTGCAATTGTGGACAGAACATTTCGTTTTGTGACATTATCATCAGTAAAATTCATGTTTATGTTTAATTCAAAATTATCTGTTTGTGAGTTCCAGGTGATACCCAAAGTTTTCAGAGTATCTTCAACCTTTATATTTATTGCGTTTTGTGATTCTTTATCATGATCAGGAATTTGTGATAACACTAATTGACTGTTAGATGCCCATTTGTGCAAAGGGAAACCACAGCGAGACAACAATTCAGTAAGCCTTTTTTGCAAGATAACAGCATCTTCTTCATTAGACGCACCAGTCATTAAATCGTCCATGTACAAATCATTTTTCAATATCTTCAGCAAGTTGGTGAAGCGTACGAATAGCTAAGAAGGGTGCACAAGATGTGCCGTAAGTCACGGTAAGTAGTCTATATTCCTGTATGGATTGTGTTGGAGATTCTCGCCATAGTATTCTCTGGTAGTCCACATCATCTTTAGATACTAAGATCTGTCTATAAATTTTTTGAATGTCAGCGACTAAACAAAATTTGTGTTGTCTCCACCGAGTAATTAAATCTCTGACATCTTGTTGCAACGGATATCCAATCAAAAGTTCTTCATTTAACGATTTTCCTTTTTCAGGTTTAGCACTTCCGTTAAAGACAACTCGTAGCTTCGTGCTCAAGCTCGTCGGCCGAAGAACAGCGTGGTGAGGTAAGTAGTGGATTTTATGTGTTTTCTTTTCATTTTCAGGTACGGTTATCATATGAGATTCTGACTCATATTGCTTCATAAATTTGTGATAGTCTTCCTTGAAGTCAGCGTTACGTGTGAAACGTTTCTCCATATGCTGTAAGCGACACAAGACAGCAAGACAGCAAGAGGTCTAACATCACCAAGATTTGTGGGAGGATCATCCTTGAACGGTAAACACACAATGTAACGTCCGTCATCATTGCGCGTGTGTGTGGATTTAAAATGCTCCTCACATTGTGCTTCTAATTCAGTCATCGGCTTTTTAAGAGGTAAGTTCTCTTCGATTTCCCAGAATTGTCTGAGTAACTGATCTGCTTCGAATTTAGTGTGAGCAACTATCATATTGTGTTTCTGTGTAACAGTATCAGTTTGTAAAGCCTTGCCAGAGATCAACCAACCCAGACGAGAGTTAAGTGCTTGTGTAGTCCTTGTAGTAGTATGTGAGCATGCACATGGGCACCAAGTAGAACGTCAATAGATCCTGGCTTGTGAAAGTTTGGATCAGCTAGATCCAACTGCATATACGAAGGCCAAGTATCTTGTGGGAATTCACGTGACGGCAACAATGAAGTAAGTTTCTTCAGTACATATGCATTTACTTCGAATGCGGAGGATTCGCATTTTGTGGAACGTATTGTAAGTTTAACCATAGATTTTGTAGTTACCACTGATGAGTTTGATATACCAGAGATCCTGCCAATAACGGGAGTGCGATTAAGATTCAATAACTGTGCTGCTGCTTCAGAGATAAAAGAGCCCTGTGAGCCCTGATCAACAAGAGCTCTTAGTGTATAGATACCACTGTCCTTGGACTCAACCTTTATTTCGGCTGTAGCTAAGATAACCATTTCATCATTTGTTTCAGCCTTCAAGTTTACACTGAGGTTGCAAGAAGTACTAGGAGTAGATGTATTTTCCTTTGGTGTAGCGGTATCCTTTTGAGCTTTATCAGAAGTGTTATTCTTGGGAGAGGTTGTGAAATGTAGTAACGTATGATGTCGACGTCCACATTTTTTGCAGTTTGTACTCTGTCTACAATTGAACACGGAGTGACCTTTGACCAGGCAATTGAAACATATATTGTTTTTCTTTATAAAATCTTGGCGTTCAGAAACCGTTAATGCAGAAAACTCTTTACAGTGGCAAATGTAATGATTCTGTGAGCAGTAAGTACAAGTGCTTTCAACTTCGGTAGTAAAGCTTTTAACTGTAGTTGTTTTTGGAATATGTTGAATAGATTTCGGTGCGTCTTTTTTAAATGTTTCTCGAGGTTGTGAAAGATTGACCATTTCCATTGTTCGGAATCGTTTTTTTAGGAAGCTGTTTAGGTCGCCATATGTGGGAATATTTGTTGAGCTTTCTAACGACTGTTCCCAAAGCTTGTGAGATTCAATGTCTAGCTTTGAGACTAGAATATGAACGACTATTTCAATCTTCAAATTTTTTAGAGATGTGAGACATTGGCTAGTAGTGTCTAGTAAATCTTTGATACCTTTTGCTGATTCAGTTGTTAGTTTTTTCTGAGTTAAAAATCGATTTAGAATATTATTTACAATCACTCGCTTATTCTCATATCTTTCATTTAGTTTTTTCCATGCATCATCATAGTTCGCTTCAGATAAAGAATAATTTTTGAGTAACTGTTCGGCTTCTCCGGTTAAACTAGATTTTAAATAATGATGTTTTTCGATTTTAGACAAGCGGTCATCACAATGTATCAAGAAAAGAAATAGATCTCTGAAGCTCATCCACTGATTATAATCACCAGAAAATTGTGGTATAGCTATCGGTTTTTGGTCTAAGTTTAGGAAGTTCTGAAGTTGTGTCAGATTTTGAAGATTCACTCATTGGTGTAATATCATAATACCTATCCTTTAGCCAAGTTTTTAAGTCCAAATAATGTTCATCTGTTTGTTCAAAATTATCATCAATATCGAAATCATGTCAAATCAAGTGTTTTTATTACGCGAAATCGGCTAAGTCTTTTTATTTTTACACTTTGAAATAACACAAGTCTTAGACGCACTGTTATTGCACTATGTTCGACACTTGCACTTTACTTACAGTTTATTCGGCAGCAGAAGGACCATTTGTTTAATGAAACACTCACACTTTATCACTATGTTTTACTCACACACCACTACACTGTATTATAGGAACACACAAAGAGGTTAAGAATGTTTAACTATACATCATAATGAAAACCCAAATGATACCACGTTTTTATCTGCGATAGTGCCATCTAGGGAGAACAGGAAGAACTATATTTACTTACAAAGTTTGTTAGCTAAACAGTCACTAACCTCAAGCTCGTAACACCTGGTGTCAGAAGTGGGATAAAATCATGCCGATTTTACCTAAGGACGAAATGGAGGGTGTCCGTATCCGAAGTCAACGCCAGTAGGAGACGAACTAGAGACGATTTGGTGGTGCAACTTCACAGACGTCGGAGAGACAGCTGCCAGTCACGGAGGCCAGCCCGTCAGTAACTCCTACATCTGCAGCACCTGACTTAGGTGCTCTGATGGTGATGCTGCAGGAGCAGGCTCGCCGGCAGGAGGAACAGGTCCAGCGACAGGAGGAACAGGCCCGCTGACAGGAGAAACAGACCCGTCGTTTGGAACAGCAGCTCATACGCGATAAGGAAGAGCAGATGCTCCTCCTGAAAGACATTCACGCTACCTTCGGGAAAGAGATAAGGGAGGTGTTGAGTAACCCTATCCTTCAGGGTTACTCAACACCGCCTGTCGGAAGCTGAAACCCGAATTACCAAGTGAACAATCGGGTTGACAACGTGATGGCTGACATAAATAAATCACTGGACAAACTCAAACTTGGGGATGGAACTACAGGTCCCGTAGTAGCTACTACACCTTCGCTACGTAGATTCAAATAGCCGCCGTTCGACATGACTTCTTCCTGGTCGGCCTACAAAACCCAGTTTGAGGCTGTCATGGAGGCGAACGGCTGGAATAAAAGTCAGGCCATGACTGCACTCACCCTAGGCCTGCGCAACCAAGTCTTAACTGTTCGGGAAGCTCTCGGTAAGAAAGAAGACTTACGAGCAGCTTCTTGAGGCATTTGAAGCGAGATATGACGACGCCCACCTGGAACACGTCTTTCGTGCGTAGCTTAAAGATCGCGTGCAACGCAGCAACGAAAACCTGCAGCAGTGGGCCCTGGAGGTGGAGAACCTTTTTCGAAAAGCCTATCCAACCGCCCTAAGCGAACTGTAGAAAGGGAAGGTGAGCGATTTCGAGTGGGTAGTGGGGTTAACAGCACTGCCAAGCAGCAGCATCAATACGACTTTGTGATTGAACACCGTAGCGGGAAATCTTATGGCAACACAGACGCATTGTAAAAAAAGACCTTGTCCTTAAGAATGCAATCATTGTACTGGGCAAAAGGATAAGAAAAATCTGTGAGGATGCTCAGGACAGATTACCTCAGCAACGAGTGGAAAGATAGCCTACAACATGCACAGCAAGAAGATTCGGACATCAAGCCGATTCTGGACTAGATGAAGGCCAGTGCTCCCAAGCCCAAGTGGAGCGACCTCTCAGCGATGAGTTCGACCACGAAAAGCTATTGGGCCCAATGGGACAGCCTGCTGCTTCAGGATGAAGTTCTGTGCCGTAAATGGGAAAATGGTCGGGGAGACAGCTGACATTTGCAAATAGTTGTCCCAAAAGCTAAAGTACAGGATATTCTACAGCTTTGCCCTAATGGTTGTTCAGGAATCAATCTGGGAGTTAAACGAACTCTAAAGATCCGAAAACGGTTTTACTGGGTCCATTATCGTGACGATGTCGAGGATTGTTGTCGCAAATGTACAAGTTGCGCGGCATGATGTACGGCTGTGAAGGGACCTCAGACTCGTAGTAGAGGTGCATTGAAATTGTACAATGATGGTGCACCATGGGAGAGGGTAGCCCTTGACGTTGCCGAGCCATTTCAAAAAGGTGCAAGAGGTACTTCGATGACCATCCATGTGGATCCACTGGCGCATTATTATGGGGCCGATAATGCTCAGGACGAGCATGTCTTAGGAGAGGGCAATGTTGCGCGCCATAGTTGATGCCGGTAAATGCCACTAGCGCCATCTAGTATCAAGTAGCAGGCATTAAGAGAGCCTTCTAGAAAATGCCATGGTAGAACTTTCCAACTAGCGCCATCTAGTATCGTGTGACAGAACTAGGAAAGAACTTTCTATACTTAGTCGGTTAGGACCGATATGTGCTAGAACATTCGGGATGTTTTAGTGGAAAAGGTCCTATACAAAGGCTTTAGGTCCGCGACCGAGACAGTATTGAATTAGCGACATAAGCGAAGACTTCGTAGCGAAATAAAGTGAACTAAAGGGTCTAATTATTAGTGTGTTTTAAGTTATAATTGGTGTTCGATAATTAAATTGTCACTTTCGGTAATTCAATCCGCAGTTTTTATTGGCACGAACTTCAAGCTCGTAACAATATGCATAGCTTGCAGCTGCAACAGTTTCAACGTCCATTTTGTTGCAAACGCGGGTGACCTAGTACAGACAGGGGTAGGGGGGTAGACCGGGCAACATTGCGGGAGTGCCAGGAGCAGACCTATGAGCAGCGTGAGGAGCATAGTGTGGCCGAGCCATAGCAGTGGCGGATTTACCTGCAGGCTGAGTAGGCTGCCTAGGGTGGCAGATTTTCGGAGCGGCAAAATAAAAAAAATTCTGTCTTACAATAAATTAAAGAGATTTTAATTTTAAAAAGAAAGCTGGAGAAATATTTTCTGCCATTATCTCGGAACTCAAAATACTTTTTCCGTTCCTTGCTCTGCCCACTCTTTAAATGTAGTGGTAAATGCGACTGCTGAATGTTGCTCAGAGGCGTGTCTCTTCATATTGCTTCGAGAAATCTATGTTTTTTTTTGTAAGTTCGAAACAATACTGGCAAAAAATAATGACAGGTTACGCGGAAATGATTTGTGTATTTTAATTTTGTTCGAGGGTATATTTGCCAAGTGTTTGTCCTTCCTTCAACCTCATGTCCCTTCCGTACACACTGAAAGGGGAAAAGGGGGAGTCTAGAAGGTGACGCGATTCTTTTGACCAATGAAACGCGCGCCCGACCGAGGGCATTGGTGGGAAAGCCCGAGCTCGAGCGGCCTCTTGCCTTCGCACCGCTAGCCTGGATCGCATCTCTGGGGCACCCCAGAAGAAACCACCTCACGTCGCATCACCGCAACGGAAGCGTCGTCCGCAGCAGAAGAATCACACCCCCGTAAGTGTGTTTCCAACTATAATGCTACTTGAGCTTTTGTTCATTAAATAACCCGTTCCATTTTATTTCTCCTAATGTGCTCAAGTAGAATTCCATCCTAAACTTGGCAAGCAATAGATTTGGAAGAGCGAGTGCATTGTCCAAAGTTGTCGCGTGCCACGTCCGCTATCTTGTTGAGGCATAAGTAGCCAACCGCGTATACAGTCCACCTAGTATAACATCTCGCATAATAGGGTCAAGGCTCGACCTGGGAATCGAACTCGGGAACCCTAGGACCGACGCCCAACCAATGACTGAAATGAAGAAAGAGAAATCGCTGAAGAAAGTAAATCTGACACGTTGGTCAGAGACGATGCATGTGGAAGTTTTAGAGATTCTTGGTACAAGTCATTAAAGAGCCATGCTGCAGTTATATTAGTAGTATAATTGTGGCACGAATGGGTCGACTCGACCGGGGAAGGAACACGCTCTCACAGAATACCAGCGTAAAATATTAGCGTAATGCTGCTGTGTTTCATATGGTGAGTGTAGAGAACCAGAGACTCTTTTTACTGGAAAAGAGGTATTCCATCTTAGTCCCCACGGGTGGCAACGCATCTGCATTATAATTCGTAATCGAGGACAGATGTAGATGTCTATGCGCCACAGCAACCACTTACTATCAGGTGGACTGTGTGCTCGTTTGTCATCCTGTACTAAAGTTGTTCAAAACGACTATAAATCAATAGCACGCTACAGACTATAAACTATAAATTTCTAGCGCGCTATTAAATACGCTATATTATAGCGCGCTATTTATAAGAAGGCGTGTAGGAGGCCGGCAAGTGCGTTAAGTTTTGCAGCACGCTATATCTCGTAGCACGTCACATTACATGTTGACAGACCGCGTGCTGTAATATAAGAACATTATTTCGTCGTAAGTCGCATTGTAGACTAAAATAAAATAAAGCGGTAAAGTAAAACCGATGAACGCTTTTTCATACATTTTAGCCTTACGATTTTCTATAATCCTAAAAATATTATTAAGGCATGTACTTTTTAAAACCAAATAAAATAAATTATTTTTTATTATAATTGATGTAAACGTTATTTTAACCTTAATATAAATTATAAATCAAATAAAGGTGTATTTAAAAGTTTATTGATTGTATTTATAAAAATCAACTATTTACATACACTACTTTATACACTTTCGTATCTTTATTTTATTTTCATTTAAAAACATTAGTTAAGGCTTCTTTTATAGCAGACAACTGCGTCCGTTGATCACTTATAAATATACAGTATAAACTAACTAAACAACGTCTAACACTAAATTAGGTCGCACGCGATGAATAGCGTGCTACTAGATCAAATTTTCGTCACACGTCCTCTCCCAACAGCGCTGCTGCTAGAACTAGTTGCCGCTAGATATTAATACTTCATAGCGCCAAAGCGCCATAGTGCAATAGTGCCATGGCGACTACTAACATAGCACGCGCTATGTGTTATGGAGAGATAGCGCGCTACAATATGGCGCTATGCGCTATATTAAACACCATTACCATGTACTATGAAAAAATCAAGGATGATTGTACCGAAAAGCCTGTGACGAGGAACAAAGCGACCGGAATACTTTTGAATTTAGAAAAACTAAAAATATCGGTAATGGTTGTTTTGTGGACGTTTTTTAGGAAAGAATAAACACAAAGTGCATTTTCAAGTTCATGTTTGTACTAGAGATTTTACCACTGTTGACGACCTTTACGAACCTCTTGGCAAGTTTTTCATAGTTAATTGAGAAAATAGTAAGTATTTTGAAGAAAAAAAATGCGATGGAATTAAATATGTAGAAAAGACCACTAAAAAGGAAAAATATTTCAAGCACTCTATAAAGAAATGAGAATAACTACCAGTGATATTTTCAGGGTTAACATATTCGTATTTCTCTTCCTCATTGATAGACTCGTATCCGAATTAGAAAAACGGCAGAAGGCCTACAACAGATTCAATAAAGTTTTCATTTTTGAGCAAAATAAATGAATTGTCATCATCAATTTTCACAAAAAAGCCCTTTTCTTGAAAAAAATGTATTCTAATGATTTCGGAACCTGATTTAGTTCAAGATCTTTGAAAACTACATCTTCATTCCTGTGAAAACAGAATTTGAAAAACGTTTATCCAAACATTGGTACAGCAGTTCGCATGTCTTTATGTACACCAGTGACAAATTGTTCGAGGGAATGAAGCTTTTCTTGTCTCGGGTGAAACGTTGTGAAATGGGTGAAAAATTATCTACGATCTGCCATAAGCCAAAAAAGCTACACACCTTACACCTTAGCACTTTGGTGCACAGAGGCAGCTAATGAACAAGATTTCATACAACAGTGTAATTGATGATTTTGCGAATAAAAAAATCGCGCAAAACAATATTGACAGTGTTGTTAAGAGGTACACCCAATTTTGGTGTTCAGAATATATTGGTATTGTTATGAGTTTGAGGTTCGTGACAATAAAAATTGCCGATAGAATTACCTAAATTAACACTTTAATTCACTTTACACTAATTAAAGTTAAAGACACTAATAATTAATCAGACTGATTCACTTTATTCCGCTCCGAAGCTTCGGTTGTCTCGCTAACTTCAATACTTCACCGATCGCATCTTGCAGCGCCTATAAATATAAATTAGCACCGAAATATCCAGAATATTCAAGTAAACACGCGCAAGGTACCGAGAGTTCGAGTTTCAACTTCTAGAAGTTTAGTTCTTCGGTTCGAGACTAGATGGCGCTGTCGGTTGAAAGATTAGTGATGTCATTTTCTGGAAAGCTACCCTCGCTCTCGTCTCTGATACTAGATGGCGCTAGTTCCGTCGACTTAGGCGCGTAACACTGCCCCCTCCTAAGACATGCTCGTCCCGAGCATTATCGGCCCCATAATAACGCGCCAGGCGATCCACATGGACGATCTTAGGAGTCCCTCTTGCACCTTTCTGTATACGGTAGGTTACATCGTTGATCCTGGTCACAATCCGGTACGGGCCGTCCCATTTAGCTTGAAGCTTAGGAGATTTCCCTTTGCTGCGGATTGGATTGTGCAACCACACTAGTGAACCTTCGTCGAACCCTTTATTGGTCATTTTGCGGTCGTACCGGGTTTTCATTTTCTCAGACATTTGCTGGCCCGATTGTCTGACGTGCTCATAAATGTCATTCATTTTGTTCCGCTAGTCATTTGCATAATCGGTTATACTGCGTGGGGTATCAGGTGGTATCCCGGTGATCAGGTCTGCAGGCAGCCGTAATTCTCTTCCAAAGTTTGCGAAAGCTGGTGTCACTGCTGTACTTTCGTAAACAGAACTTCGATATGACAATAAAAACGGTTGTATGTACTTGTCCCAATCTCGTTGCCGATTGTCTACAACTCTTGCTAGGTACCTCTCCAATGTCTGATTAAATCGTTCTACCATTCCATCAGATTGCGGGTGATAAGAAGTTGTTCTTGTTTTATGAGTACCCATAACTCGGCAAGTTTCCTGGAATATTTGGAACTCAACGGGAAACGGTCCCGCCACGTCAATGGCTATTCTCTCCCATGGTGCACCAACATTGTACAAGTTCAATGCACCTCTACTACGAGTCTGAGGTCCCTTTACAGCCGCACAACTTGTACATTTGCGACACCAGTCCTCGACATCGTTTCGACAGTGGACCCAATAAAACCGTTCTCGGATCTTCAGTAGAGTTCGTTTAACTCCCAGATGGCCTCTGGAACAATCATTATGGTACAGCTGTAAAATATCCGGTACTTTAGCTTTAGGGACAACCATTTGCAAGTGACAGCTGTCTCCCCGAACATTTTCCCATTTACGGCACAGAACTCCATCCTGAAGCAGCAAGCTGTCCCATTGGGCCCAATATCTTTTAGTGGTCGAACTCATCGCTGAGATGTTCCTCCACTTAGGCTTGGTAGCACGGGCATTCATCCATTCCAGAATCGGCTTGATGTCCGGATCTTCCTGCTGTGTATGTCGTAGGCTGTCCTTCCACTCGGTGCTGAGGTGGTCTGTCCTGAGCATGCATCTGCGTTGCCATGAGATTTCCCGCTGCGATGTCTAATAGTAAAGTCGTATCCCGGCTGCGGCTGGGCGGTGATGTTAGCCGCACTTCCCTTCTGAGATCGTTCACCTTCCCTTTCTAGGGTTCGCTTAGGGCAGCTGGATCGAAGATGGCCCCTTTCCCCACAGCCATAGCACCTAGGGCTGTATCCTTTGTTGCGATCGCGAACTGTAGCTGCTGCAACCTCCCTGACGCGATGGGAACGATGATCCTGCCGCACGGCTTCAACCTCCAGTGCATATGCCAAGGCGTCCTTAAGCGTCTCGTGGTGCCCGAGCCTCACAGCAGCTTTGACTTCCAGGTCGCGGATGCCGTCGATGAATGTCTGCACCAGGTTCCCTTCAATGAGCGCAGGTACAGACCGGTATGCTTTTCGCACCAGCTTCTCCACCTCTAGAGCCCACTGCTGCATGTTTTCGTTGATGCGCTGCACGCGATCTTCAAGCTGCGCACGAAAGACGTGTTCCAGATGAGCGTCGCCATATCTCGCCTCCAATGCCTCAAGGAGTTGCTCATAAGTCACTTCCTCACCGAGAGCTTCCAGAACTGTTAAGGCCTGGTCGCGCAGGCCTAGTGTGAGAGCAGTCATGGCCTGACTTTTATTCCAGCCGTTCGCCTTCATAACAGTCTCGAACTGGATTTTGTAGGCTGACCAGGAAGAGGTACCGTCGAACGGTGGCACCTTGAACCCACGTAGCGAAGGTGTTGTAGCTACTAGGGGAGCTGTAGCTCCATCTCCAAGTTTGAGTTCGTCCAGTGATTTCTTCATGTCAGCCATTACGTTGTCAACCCGATGGTTTACTTGGTCGATTCGGGTTTCAGCTTTCTCGATTCGATTTTCAGCTTTCGCGATTTGGGTTGCAGCTTCCGACAGGCGGTTGTCATGCTGAGCAACCCTATTCTTCACCTCCTTTATCTCCTTCCCGAAGGTAGCGTGAAGGTCCTTCATGAGGAGCATCTGCTCTTCCAACCGACGGGCCTGTTCCTCTTGTCCGCCCCGCAGCTGCTCCTCCAAACGACGAACCTGGTCTTCCTGTCGGCGGGCCTGTTCCTCCTGTCCGCCCCGCAGCTGCTCTTCCAATCGGCGTGCCTGTTCCGCCTGCTGGCGAGCCTGTTCCTCCTGTCGGCGAGCCTGTTCCTCCTGTCGGCGAGTCTGCTCCTCCTGTCGGTGAGCCGGCTCCTGCAGCATCACCATCAGAGCGCCTAAGTCAGGTGCTGCAGATGTAGGGGCTACTGACGAGCCTGCAGCCGGTGGCTGGCCCTCCGACGTCTGCGGCGTTGCACCAATAAATCTTATTTGGTCCGTCTCCTGCTGGCGTTGACTTCGGGTACGGACACCCTCCGTTTCCTCCTTAGGTAAAATCGGCATGATTTTATCCCACTTCTGATACCAATTGTTACGAGCTTGAGGTTCGTGACAATAAAAATTGCCGATAGAATTACCTAAATTAACACTTTAATTCACTTTACACTAATTAAAGTTAAAGACACTAATAATTAATCAAACTGATTCACTTTATTCCGCTCCGAAGCTTCGCTTGTCTCGCCAACTTCAATACTTCACCGATCGCATCTTGCAGCGCCTATAAATATAAATTAGCACCGAAATATCCAGAATATTCAAGTAAACACGCGCAAGGTACCGAGAGTTCGAGTTTCAACTTCTAGAAGTTTAGTTCTTCGGTTCGAGACTAGATGGCGCTGTCGGTTGAAATATTAGTGATGTCATTTTCTGGAAAGCTCCCCTCGCTCTCGACTCTGACACTAGATGGCGCTAGTGCCGTCGACTTAGGCGCGTAACAGTATTATCATCATCACACACAAATTCATTGCTGAACATAGTCCTCCCCCAAGGAATGCCACATAGCAAGATCTATTATTTATTCTTTATTGCATTCCTTAAAACAAAAGAATACAAAGGAGGGCAGATCCTGAGCCACCTGCAACCATCGACTTCCTGCATATTTATAAGGTCGTCATTCCATCTAAAATGGAGGGCTGTCTTACAGTTCGTCTACCGGTATGACGTTGCCACTCGAGAACTTTTCTTCCCCATCGGTTGTCGGTTCTTCGAGCTATTCTACGACTCCGAGCTACGGCCCATTGCCATTTCACCTTACTAATTCGTTGAGCAACGTCGGTTACTCTGGTTCTACTGCGGATGTAATAATATCTAAGTCTATCACGCAGAAAACCCCGAGCATAGCCCGCTCCGCTACCTTGAGCTTCCTCATACTAGTCGTGAAGGATCACTTCTCAGATCCATATGTCATCACTTGCAACACACACTGTATGGAGTGTAGAGGTAAGGAGTACAAACTCTGTTTAAAAAAGTGTCCGTATGAAAGCGCTTAATAAGGGTGGCACCACTGTAACTACAGTCTAAATTTTAAAGAACTTTTTATAATTTTTTTATTACACAGATTTTCACCACAATTCTTTTTACAATAATTATTTTATTGCTTTCAAAATTTTTGATTTCAAAACCACTCTCAACGTATTTTACGGCGATGTATCATACCCTGTAGCTACTCGAGCGCTGTTGTGGAGAGTTTTTGAACTGTTATTTACTGCTTACAGATGGACACATTTTCAACTATTCTCCTACGGAAGATTGTCCTCCTTACCCCTATACTCCATGACACACTGGTTGTATACCATGGAGGTTAGAGAACACCGTGAAACACGCCAACTTTGCCCGGTTTTTCTATAAATTTTAATTTATTTCAAATATATCTCTATAACTTTATGATCGAGTGGACGTATTTATTTTGTTAAATTTATTGTAAGTTAAAATTTAAACCAACATTTGATTGATTTTGTAGATGGGCAAAATTATCTGAATTTTTTGCCAACATTGCCATATCGTTATTTTTAGGTTCAGGAAGTTGGCACCCGGAAATAATTATTAAAAATGCGACTGGTATAAATCGATTGCGCATAAAAAATGATGTTTATCGGTACTAATTAATTGTTTGTGCGTCCAATTTTTGTTTAGATATTAAAAAAATAAGGCGGGTGCTGTCAAATAATAAATTATTATTTTGTACTTAAAAATAGCTGTAAAATAATAATTAAGAAATGTAAATTTGTAGATTTTCACATGCGCAATCAGCACCCGATATCAGTTTATCCATAAGTTATTTATTTACATCGTAAATAAATAATTAAATAATCCCATAACCTCAGCCGCAGCGTCTGCTTGAGAGTGCAACTTCTCGATTTTATAAAACATAGAATTATTATAAAAAAAATATAGATTGTATAGAAGATTTTATAAAAAGAAAAACTCAAAAGTACTCAGAATTAGACTTTCTTAAAGATCAGTATGGTAGAAAATAATGAAAACTACTATATAAAACATTATTTACTGTCGTAACCATTGGACCAAAGAAGTCATCTTGTCTTGTTGACTTCTACTTGAGTAATCTGTGTTGCCAAAGAAAGTCTACGTTCACAACTGCCACAACTTTTACTGAAATAGTAATGGTCTGGTACACATGTATGGGTTAATTAGTACTTACCGTATGATAAAAATATCAGGAAAAATCATTGAAACTGCTAGAATATTATCATCACTTTTAATAAATATACAATAACATAACCATCTGTATTGATGATCGGCTTGTTCTCCTTCTCAATACGACCGTTTGAGAAGGAGAACAATGCTGCCAACAAAAAACAAAGCTCTAGCCTAAGGAAGTTGCACTCTCCAGCAGACGCTGCGGCTGAGGTTATGGGATTATTTAATTATTTATTTACGATGTTAATAAATAACTTATGGATATTCTGATATCGGGTGCTGATTGCGCATGTGAAAATCTACACATTGTTTAAATATTCTTTTACCGTCATTTTAGGTAAAATATAAAAATTTATTATTTCACAGCACGCGCCTTATTTTTTTTAAATATCTAAACAAATATTTGACGCGCAAACAATTAGTACCGATAAACATAATTTTTTTACGCGCAATCGATTTATACTATGATAGTTTATACTTCGATAGATTATATTATAGTCGCATTTTTAATAATTATTTCCGGGTGCCAACTTCCTGAACCTTTATTTTTTTATGCTAATACAGTTGGTAATAGATTTGCAATAAGCATCACTACCTAGATGTGAGAAATCTTATGCCCCATTTACATTCAGCCCTGTTGGGCAGGGAAGTGAGCAGGGCAGTGAGCAGGGCAGTATGTAAACAGGCTACTCGCGCTGACACTGCCGCTGCCGCTGCCACTGCCCGAAATGTCGGTTTTTCGTGCGGAGGTCAAAGGACGGGCAGCGCGAGCGGCAGTGAGTGTTCAATAGCGATGGGTAACTAGCCAAAATTGCAATAACCTAGCTAGCCAGTTATTTGTGGTGGAATAGCCAGCTAGATAACCAGCTATTCAGCTATTTGGCTATTTGGATAAATGACTCACTAACCAACCGATAGTTGATACCGTTAGCGTGCCACTGTAGAGTAGCTAGGCTAGGAATTCAATGCTCAACTGCCCTGCGAATTACGTTCGAATCTCGCCTCGGAACTTATATTTAGATAAATAAAAAATAATGACTTTCGTTTTTATTTTCTTATTAATTTTATATTTTCTTGAAAAGAAATGAATTTCGCTCATAACTATGCCGTACATATTATTAAATTAAATTATTAAAAACCGTCAAAATATCATATCCATCGATATTTTAAAGTGCCATCTATATCTATAAATGAAGAAACTGCTGTAGTATCAGATTTAATTATGTTATACAACATTCAACAGTACAAGTAAATTAAAAGATATGCCATAGATGTCGCGCTACTCCATTTTTTATTTCTAATGATGCTATCGTTGTAATTGTAAACCTTATTTTATACTCGATAATGTTTTAAATCGTGTAGTTGATAATTCACTTATGTTGATTCAAAGCTTTAAATGAAATTTAAAACAATATTAACATTTTGCTCTTGCATTTCACTCAGTGGACCTAATTTGAATTTAACATCAGACGAATATACTTTTGCTTTGGTTGTGTTTATTTATTCAAAAGTGTGTTCGCTTTAATTGTTCTGCTTATCGAATTTATGCCCTGACACTATGGAACTTGAGTGCTGTGTACGTACTATGTAAATATTATTAGAAATAATTAGTGTAAATAATAAAAACTTTCCAGAATTTCGATATAATTTAATTTAGTAAAAATGCCAGGTAGTATTTGGACTTATTTTCAAAAAAAATAATATTACTCAAAAAGGACAATGTAATATATGTAAAAGTTTTTTTAGTTATAAAAGTTCAACAGGCAATCTAACCGCCCATTTAAAATTCAATGAAAGACATATTACAACTAAAGCACTACGGATGCTACACCCATTCTTTAAACCTAATTGTGCAATTTAGTTTGAAAACGATGGAATCTTCCATTGATAAAGTAAAAGTAATAGTACGTTATTTTAAGCAGAGCACCGCTGCTGATAAATTAACCAAATATTTAGTGTACCACGGACTTCCACCAAAACGGTTGAAACAAGACTGTCCGACCAGATGGAACTCAACATTTTATATGTTGGAAAGGTTTATTGAACTAGAAGAACCACTGCGTGCTACCATGGCAGTAATAAATAAAGATCTACCGGTCATATCTTTAGAAGAATGGAAAGCATTTAAAGTGCTGTGCCAGGTACTGCGACCCTTCGAAGAAATAACACGATCTGTGAGTGGTGAAAAATACATCACAGCGGGTTCAGTAGTCATTTATACAAGATGTCTAGCTGAAAGCCTAAATTTATTGATGCATGACAATGTCCTATGTGATGTTGTGTACTTGGTTGCATTAAATTTAAAGAAAGGGTTAGAAGAAAGATTTAAAAATACAGAAAAAAGTGGAACTTTTTCTCTCTGCCTTCTCTTAGATCCCAGATTTAAATTAAAGGCTTTTGAAGACCAGGCAACGGGTTTATTAACAAAAAACAAGTTGATTGAAATGGTACAATGCCAAATATCAAAACAATTTAATTTCCAACCAGTTCCAAAGGAAACATCAATAGAAAAAGAAAAAAATAACAAATACTCTCCTTTTAATATTTTAGACAGTATAATTGTAAGCAATTATACCATAGGAACTCCGTTATCGAAGGCTGTCAAAGAAGTCGACATGTATTTAAATGATGATCCACTTCCCCTTAAAATGTCATCGGGAGAATTGAACGATCCACTTAAATGGTGGAAAATTCATCGTCAAATATACCCAAATTTAGCATCAATTGTTAAAACACACTGCAACATAGTCACCACGAAAGGTTGTTTTCGAAATCGGCGGCGAACGAGGCTTACAACTCAAAAAGTGCAAAAACTAATGTTTTTAAATGTCAATATGGACAAAGAACGTTTTAATTGGACGTAAACCATTATCATATAAACTTTTTATAAAAAAAGTTAAATAAACAAAAATACAAATAGGTACTTACTAATAGTGACTAAATAAGTGTATAATATTATAGCATCTAAGACTGTATATAAACAAAATAAGTGTAAATAGACAAAGTTATAATAGATAGAAATAGATAAAGTTCAAATTTGTACATAAAATCAAATGAACTTTGAAATACGCCGATGTAACATTTTATACTGTATGATATTTCATTATAATTTAATTTTGTACTCTAATGTTTCATCGTCAGTCCTAAGCCTGAAGAAAGTATGAAGGGAAGTTCATTTTAATTAAGACAACGGATAAAAATACAATTAATATGTACATATTACAAATAATAAACCTAACCTTTTTGTTATATCGTGAATGTATAAAAGATAAGGGCGATGTGAAATGCGAATGTCCTACGCGGGCCCCGTCTTTGCCCACGCAAACCCTAATATTTTAAATGAACTCCAAATAGTTCAGAACCTCTTCTGTCGTCGAGCTGCGAACGCACCGTGGTACGTCCGCAATGCCGACCTTCATCGGGACTTAGAGCTCCCAACAATTCAACAATTTCTTAAAAAACTCTCTGAGAACTTCTTCAAAGCCTCAGAGTCGCCCCCAAACCATTTAATTCGTGAGGCAGCTTCTTATGCAGCCCCACCCCCCTCTCGCTATCGTGTCCGCAGGCCGAGAAACTCTCTCTCGGACCCGCCTAATAAACTTTCAAACGACCTGAACTGTCTCCTGGCGGCTCAGGCCAACTCTAATTAAATAAAATTATTGTAATATCTAACATTAATTTGCCTTCGTAGGCACTCCCTCAGCGGCACTTAGCCGCCTGCGCCCTCTTTTCCCAAAAGAGGGTCGCTCATGATAAGGCACAATAGAGCTTAATCAGCCGGTTGCCTGTCCCCAAAGGCGGTTTTTAGAGGGTATCACTTAGGGTCCCCGGTAGGACGGTGAGCCCCTCATACCCACGATAGACCGGCTATCTTGGTATGCGTAATGCATTTTCCGCCTCCCTACGTATAGGGTAGCCCTTTAATTGCTTCGGGCGCAAAAAAAAAAAAAAAAGAAATGCGAATGAAGATTGCATCGATCGCGCGTGTATTTTCCCGTTGCCCGTTGGCTAATGGCTATTGGTTGGCCTTGGCTATTCAGCTAGTCAGCTAGCTAGTAGCTGGTAGCTGTCGGCAGCCGCGTGTAGCTGAGAGCTACGCGCGGCTGCCGGCTGTATAACGTAGCGTCCTCAGTAGCCACTTGGAAAACCGTAAGTTAAAACAACCATATACTATGTAAAACAAAATGTTTAGAATCAGCAATAAAGGCTTTAAAAAATGTCATAATTCAATTAATAATTTATGAACAATTTACTGTATAAGAATTCAAATGGAGTGGATCTGTATAAGTATTTAATTGTACATAATATTTGAATTCAAAAAAAATGTTTGTACCTAACTTTTAAGCAATGCAATAATTTTAAAATGTAACATTGGGTTTGTGTAATTAGCTGTATTTCATATCATTTTTGCATGCCAATTATGGCAAAACATGTCAGTTCCACGTCATTGATCATCTTATGTACCATGTTTTTAAGCAAATAAATTTTCTATCTATCTATCTTCTTTTGAACTTGATATCTTTTTAAATTATTAACATAATTTTTTATTGCAGGAAGACACAGCGCGGACGCTGTAATTATTTCGACGTCTGCCATAGTCGAAAGCCGAAAGCGATTGGATGTGAGTGGTGGTAGGTGATAGCGCAGAGTGTGAATACACACTTCCCGCGATCCTGCTACGGCAGTATTTAGCGAAGTATTGCCGGCAGCGCGAGGAGCAGTGGCAGGGGCTGTATGTAAATGAGGCTTTAGCGTTGGTTTCAAAACTTTATTAGTAGTGTTAAAACTTTTACAGAAAAATGAGTGGGCAATGTTGACTACCATTTTCGCACTTTTCCATACAAGCCGCATCGAGAGATTTAACTGTTAGGGTTGTCACATTCGAGTAAATGTCAATCACCATACTAAATTTCCATAGAGGGCGTTAAATATGAAAAAAATCGTACTCAAAATTTAACGTTTATTTAAATTTTGTTTTCTCTTATTTCTAAATTACAATATTGAGATCAATAAAGATTCACTTAGTAAATAAAATCAAAAGTTAAATTATTCAAAAAGTAAATGAGGCAACTCATAGGCAGCTGATGGCCTACTGTAATAAAAATTAAAATACAGACAGTGATTGCTGGTTAAGTTCAAAACTAGTCGGCCAATCATGATAAAATGCTTTTACTTTTATAAGTACTTCTAAACTAGAACATCACTCTCGAAAGTTATTAATAAGTATAGCAAAATTTATGTCAGTACATCTGATATGGAAGTAATCAAAAAATTGACAGTGACTTCAATTCTTGATAAGTTAAAAAATACGTAAAAAGAACTAATAATTTATAAACGAAAAATATTCAATCTAAAAAAATAAAACAATTGACAACCCTCAGTATTTTTGGTAGACAAAATTGTCACTTTTACGGTAATCTTGTTTTCAAATTTTGAGGTATACGCGACAGACTATTTGTCCCAGGTAAACTTACTCGTCAACAACTTCGAGCTTAGTGTTCCCAACAACTACCGGTATAGGTGTGACACATGGACATTAAACATGAACTTTGTTTTGTCCATGTATATTTTAAGACCAATCCGTTGGGAAACACTATTGAGATTATTGAGCAGTTTTAGGTTCCACAGCAATTCTGTCATAAGGAATATATCATCGGCAAATCCAATGTGAGTCATGTTAATATCTATCCTTTCCAGTCCAGTATCTTGAAAACGTCTACCAATGCCCATTGCATTAAGTTTCGGGGATACAACGCCACCCCTTTTTACACCTCTCTGCAGTTGGATGGATTTCATACTCTGGTTCTGTATTCGGATAGCCATCGTAGCCCTACTGTACAAACACTTCAGCACTTTGATATACCGACAGTCAGCTTGGCACCGCTTTAGAGACTGTAGCACCGCCCAAGTTTTGAATCAAAGGCTTTCTCATAGTCCACATACGCCAGGCAGTGTTTGTACAATAGGGTACCCTATTGTACAAACACTTCAACACTTCGATTTACAGACTTTCGATTTATAGACTTTCGATTTATAGACTTTCGATTTACAAACTTGGCACTGCTGATTGGAATGTAGCACTATCCAAATTTCGACGGTATCAAAGGTTTTCACATAGTCCACATACACAAGCCAAAGTGGTAAACTGTACTATTTGGTCTCTAGTACAATTTTCCGAAGGGTATATGTGGTCTATGGTATTAAAGCCTTTTCGTTTTCGGAAACTGGCTTGTTCAGGAGGCTTGAAGTCTGCGTGCAAGACAAATTGTAATGACTCTCGAGAATCATATGCAAATGCGGCTCAGCAGGGGAATCACTCTGTAGTTCTTCCAGAGCGTTTGTCTTATCTTGTTCTTCAACATGTTATGTCAGCGATGAGTAATGAATTTGAAGAAAGTAAAGGAGATCCCAAAAATGGGTTAGCAGATCCAGATGCAGTGCTTGCATATGGAGAAAACAAAAGCTGAGACAGTTCATTATTTTTACTAATGTAATATTGTTCATTATTTAATGAGTAATTTGCTTGATGCATACTAAAAAAGAATATTTATCTTATCTTACATATATTGCTAAGTGATGACGAGCTTGATTTGATTTTCTTTCAGATTGAAAAAGGTGCAAGAACACACCTTCTGCAGAATAGCCATATCAGCGCAGGACATTAGAATCTAACACAATGACATCTGATCTTGCTACATGTTCTATTTCCCACCACATGACGTTATATAAGGGACATGAATGTGCTGCATGTTTATTGCAATAATAGTGTTAGTTTACTATAAATGTGCAGTAATAATTATAGACTTACATACATAACATGATCATTTTGTAATCAAAATGTTGTATGAATAATTGTTTGATTGTAATAATTTTTTAGAATGGAAGACAATAATGGTTTTAACAATTACCCAACTGTCCTTCAACAAATACACCATATAACTTATATTGATGAGTTTCAGTAAGCAATGTCTCCAAGAGAGATATTTAATAATAAATTGATATGGTAAACATCAAATAATATGTTTAATTCTTATATTAATTTGCAAGACTGGGATAAAATAAAACTCTTACATTTTTGTATTATGTAGTCATTCAAAGTTAAGATGGAAATACATATTCCTAAACATATTTTTGTGATTAATAGATACATAAATCTTAAAATTTACTTATTTATAAGACAAAGTACAATGTATTATGGAATGAAATCTAAATGCATGTACTATTTACTATTATTTCATATAAAGTCGTCTATTAAACATCAATATTGAGGGATATTTCACAACGACAACTTTATGAAAAAGATTGATGAATGATCATTTCAGTACGCATATTTTTTTCTAGTCAATTATAAGAAAAAAGGTAGATACCAGAACAAGCCCCTAAAATTTAACTTAAACATCATCAATTGTAGGGAGCCAAAATGCCATATTAGTACATGCAGATGCTAGCATCATAAATTTAGGATTAAACTGAACACATTGAATTGGTGCTGGATGATCTCCATTTAAAACACAGACTTTGTATCCAGTATCTGCATTCCACACATGTACTCTACCATCTGTAGATCCACTAAAAATGTACTGTGAATCGGGACTAAATGATGCTTCAATAGGTATGCCTTTGTTGTTCAGATGTCCAGTGAATGTCTGAAGAGGAGTACCATGGTATGCATCCACTAACCGTATAATTGATCCATTTGTACTTATCAACATAGTTTTTCCATCACGTGAAAATTTTAATCCTGTCCAGTCACATTCCTTTTCTTGATTCAATTTAAATGTAACAAAAGGACCTTTGTCAAATGACCTCAAGTCATATAGTTTTATACTTTCAGAATTAACTCCAGCTGCAAATATAAGTCCTTCAGGGTCATAAGCTGCAACAGGTCGTCCCGATAAGTGCATTAAACCTTGACAATTTGGTGAACGTAAATCCCAAAGACGCAATGTTTTGTCTAAGGATCCAGATAAAAATGTATCTTCCACTGGTGACAAACAAAGTGTAACAACTTTTTTTGTGTGACCTGGAAAATACCTAATGTATTTGTTGTCATGAAGAGACAAATATCTTATTGTGTCATCAACTTTTGTAGAACTGTGAATGGCTGTATTTTTGGCGTGTGTGAAATGTATTAAGTCAACACCATATTTCTTGCTATTAACTGTAATCATTTGAGTGCCTTTTTCACAGTCATATATAACAATTTGATCATCTTCACTACATGATATTAATGTCTCGCCATTAGGTGAAAAGTCTATACTGTTTATTTTGTCCGTGTTTTCTCGAAACACTTTTGCTACCTTAAAACTTCTAACAACTTGATCGACTAGTTTCATCATTTAAGCCGTATTTTTTGTTTTAAATTATTCAAATCTTTAATATATGTACCAATATTAATTAATATACAAGACAATTTTTGATTTTATAGCAATGATTTTTACCACAGAACACTATATTTTTACTCTCTTTGAATAAGTAGGTAGTAGGTACCTATTTTCAAAAGGTAGTCACAAAATAAATGACATTGACTTAAAAGATTCTGGTAGCGTCAGTGTTGTATGGTGTTGTGTTGTGCTTGTGTTGCAGATTACAGATGGGATCCGCAAAAGGTACCGATACCTGAGCAGTATCGATACTTTTAGTTCGATTCCTAGTATTTATGTACTCGATACTTTTATTTTCTCTAACTATCTAAAATCTCAAACAACTTTCTAAACTGTCGGATAAAAGTCAGTACATAGTACTTCCTTTTTCGTTGTATAGCGTTGTCCCTTTCGATGGAGTGAGGATTTCGGGGAAGAACGCTATTACAGTTAGAATAATGCATGTGCGAATATGTAAATATATTTTATACATTTACTAGCAATATCTCGTAATTTTGATGAATGAATATTATATATAATGGAATGATAACGCAAAATATTTGGATTTAAAGATTTATATATTTATTTGGTTTACCAACGACTTTTACATTACAGAAACTTAAAGTAACTTACATTGAAATAAACTATTATGAGCTAAATGCACAATCAGTTACAGGTAAACACAACGTGCTATTTTAACATGTGACATAAGTACCTTTTACATTGATATAAGGTTAATTTTAAACTAGTTATAACAGGTAAAAGATAGGTGTAATTAATCTGGGACTTTTTTTAACAAATGTGCACGAAACTGGTTAAGTTTAAGAGAGAAAACATCCTTGGGATCATTAATAAACCACGTATTTAATGCCTTACAGCCTTACACAGACGAGGATCTGGTGAATGTTTTCATAAAACAGTCCTGCGGAATGGCGGATAAAATAGAGAAACGGGTTTCCTTGGAACCCTGAAGGGTATCCTGAAATTAAAAAGGTTTAGAACATTGATTTATATAACACACCCTCACATGCCCTCAGCTTCCAAGCCATTGTGTTGTATAACTCAATGGTTTAGAAGGTGAGGGCAGTCAATTCGACTCAGCTTGACTTTTATTAAAATTTTTATAAATGAATATTAGATCCAAAAGGGTCCTTCTTTTATTCAACGAGGACATTTTAAAGTGTTTGAGGTTTTCATGATAGGATAGCTTTTTCTTTGAAACTTTGGAGAACTGAGATAAATGCCATAAAAAGCGTTTTTGGACCCGTTCTATTCTTAATATGTGCGTGGCATAGTGTGGCCTCCATACAACAGGACAGTATTCAAGAAGACTACGTACTAGTGCTTTGTACAAAGTGATACGTGTCTGTAAGTTTTTGAACACTTTACTGTTTCTAATAATAAAGCCCAGCATATTAGATGAGCGCCTAACAATGCTTTCAATATGTGGTACGAAAGTTAATTTGTTATCTAGAATTATTCCCAGGTCCTTAATTCTATCAACTTCTTTTAATGGTTTGCCATCAATATAATATTTGGATTTAGTTTTACTATGTTTGCGTGTAAATTTAATAAAAAAGCATTTATCTATATTTAATTCCATTCCATTTGTACAGCACCAATTATATAACCTATTTAAATCATATTGTAACATAAGAACATCAGCTTGGGACTTAATAGTTCTGTCAATGTGGTTGGCCGGTGGAAGCTAAAAGCAGATGGCGATAGCATAGTTTGTTTCCATGTCATTGTTTTTGTCAGTTTTTTTTTGTGCTGATTGCATTGAAGCGTGTAAATTATTTACTTTGCGACTTTGCAGCTATAAGACAATTTAAATACATAAGTGGAGCACATATTTATACATCATGTCATCATGTATTCTAACTGGCAAGTCAAGGAACTGAAAGACGAATTAGATTGGGTTTACGATTCGGTCGCCTGAATTTGAAGATTCTGTCACTGTGGGGGGTCAAGGGGGTTTATCTGAACCACCCCCACTCGATTATTGCTGCCGGAGCAGTGTCGAAGTATTTTTAATTATTTTTTAAAAAATATTGGTAAATGACTAATTACGTTTTTGACGTTTCATCCGTCAATGTCATATCGATATATAGTACTGAATCGATCTAGTGAATCGATATTTCACCCTAGAGAATCGAGATCGAAACTTTTCTGTTTTATTAAGATTTGTAAAATTGTTTACAATTAGTTGAATATACCCTAACTCGTAAAGATTCAATCATTCAATGTTATCTGTACTTTATTGTATCATTTGATAACGCAAATGAAAAAAAGATCGATTTTTGTGAAATCGATCTTAACGATTTCGATTTTTTGTGAATCGATTCATCCAATTTCGATTTGAATCGATTTAAAAATGTAAAATTAATCGCTAGGCCGGCCATTTTGTTGACAGTTTTTCGTCATGCCGTTGCTTCAGAGTTTCATAATTTTGG
The DNA here is from genome assembly GCA_907164705.1 of Parnassius apollo. Taxonomy (NCBI): domain Eukaryota; kingdom Metazoa; phylum Arthropoda; class Insecta; order Lepidoptera; family Papilionidae; genus Parnassius; species Parnassius apollo. The sequence goes on along the minus strand of CAJQZP010001146.1, from coordinate 3,058,880 downwards.
TGAATGCCCAGGCTAATACCCTCCTATAACTAGATTTTTACTCTATATTGTGTGGTCCTCAATTCATATAATATTTATAGTCCGTTCATCGTAACTTGACGCGTGATCCGATTGGTAGCTCTGTAATTTACAGTGTTGCTTGTTTCAATGCGAACGGCGTTCCCAAAATGTAGGGACAGGTATTATAGAACGGGATATAAGGGCATGTATGCATGAATCTCAAGCACGAGGTTACGGGTTCAAACTTGGCATGTACAGTCGAACACAATTAGCGCTAACAGTTAATATAACATATAATAAATAAGATATAGATGTTATTCTATATTCTATCTCAGCTACAAAATCCCGAAGGTATAATAAACTCAGAACGAGAACCGTACACTATCTCTTGTGTTAAGCAAAATGATAAAATATACTATTTCTTATATATGAAAATTCACCATTTCGAAGAGTTAACATACCGAAATATATACAATTTACTAATGCAACTACGCGATAATATATTAACAGAAAATAGTCAAATCACTGATTTAGCCATTTCCGATTTTGCTGACCCGTTCTCTAAACTATCCTATACGAAAATATACAACATAATTGCTTACATATTTCATAATACTAACATTAAAATTCATATATACCGAAATCAAATTATTTACCCTACTCCTGCCGAAATTCCACAAATTCTCATAGAAAATCACGACTCAACAATTGCTGGTCACCCCGGAATTAAAAGAATGTTAAATCGTTTAAAGGATCTATATTTTTGGAAAAAGATGCGTTCTGATATAGAAAGTTACGTGAAAAATTGTAAATTGTATCAAGTAAATAAACCACTGAGATCATGTAATAAGGCTCCAATGGTGATAACCTCCACAAGTACAAAACCATTTGAAAGATTAGCTTTAGATATAGTCGGTCCGCTACCCGAAGCTGGCTTGCAAAACTTTAAATTTATATTAACTCTACAAGATGACCTAACCAAGTTTTTATGTGTATACCCAATGATAACTTCCAGCAGCGATGAAGTAGCTGGTACACTAGTTCATTTTATCTCATTATTTGGAATTCCTAAAACGATATTAACAGATCTCGGCACATGTTTCACATCGGAATTATTTAAACAAGTAACTCAAATATTTAAAATAAAACCCTTATATGCTACCCCCTATCATCCCCAAACAAATGGTGCCTTAGAACGTAGTCATGCTACACTCAAGAAATACCTGAAATCTTTCGTTAATGAAAATCAGAATGATTGGCATTATTACTTAGCAACCGCAGTATTCTCTTACAACACTACCCCTCATACCACTACTACATATACACCCTATGAATTGCTATATGGGCATAAACCCACAATACCAAATTCTTTATATAATACGAGCAGCAATGACACTACTTATCATGAATATATCCGCGCATTACAATACCGCATGAACTTTAGTCGACAAAAAGCATTAGAACACATAATAAAAAATAAAGAAACATCGAAAAATTATTATGACAAAAATAGTAAAGATATATCCTACAAAACAGGCGATATGGTTTACTTAAAATGCCACCACAGACTTCGCAAAGCCTTATCTCCTATCTGGAAAGGTCCTTATAAAATTATTAAATTAAATGGCAAACATAACGTAACCCTTCTCATAGGTCATAAGCACATGAAATACCATGTTAATGAAATTAAACCAGCTCATCCTTAATTTCACTTTAATTCAGGGCCATAAGCCACCAATTTAACGCTGAAACTCAAATTCTACCTATTTATAATAGTCCAGGTATTTATTTCGATCAAATAACTACAATTAACTTTTATAATGATTTTTGGAATGTTGTAACTCATATAGACGTAGTATCAGTTAAGCCACATCTAGAGAATATATATTCGCTTATAATTAAAACTGCAACGCTCTGCGAAAACTTCCAACTCCATGGTTTCGCTGAATGTAATGATATCATAAGTCCTATTGAAGTATTATTAAATTCTAATTTTGCTAAATTCGAATCTCTTTCGCATATAGTCCCTACCGAGGAACAAACAAGGCATAAACGAGCTTTAGAATTCGGTGGAGAAATTTTGAAATTCTTTTTTGGAACTTTAGATGCTGATGATGCACGAAAATACGATGCAGCCATTAGCGCTTGTCAAAATAGCGAATCCGAACTTTTAAAATTAATGAAGGATAATATTCACATAATTAAATCTTCTATTAATGTATTTAACTCAACAATATATAAATTAAATATGAATGAAAATAAATTAAATTCTCAAATAAATTCTTTAAATATTGTATTATCCCAAATTGTCAGAAATAATAATCAATTATCACATATTTCTAAAATATATGCTTTACTTAATATAATAGAAAGCTCTTTAGCCACTATTTCTAATTTCTTGGATAATGTACTAAACTCTATCTTATTTTCTAAAGCAAACATTCTACATCCTAGTGTAATAGCTCCTACGAACTTATTTCGCCAGCTTTTAAAACAGAGTAATTATATAAACAAGCGATTAGATTTTCCAGTACCATTAACGATTGAAAATATACATACTTTGATAGATATTTCAAAACTCACATCTTTTTATTATAATAGAAGAATAATTTTCATATTACGCATACCACTGATTTCTTCTTTAAAGTTCACCTTATACAAATGCATACCTTTACCAACCCCTCATAATCCTAATGATCCTAACTCTTTTGCTCTAATCCAACCTACCAAGCCTTATCTTGGAATAACAGAAGATAGACTTAGTTATAGTTTGCTAGATAATTTAAACGACTGTAATATTATTAATAATGATTATTATATATGTCCTTTAATTTCTATATTTTCTACAATAAAGAATCCATGTTGTGAAACAAAATTGTTAACCGAAGTAACGTTATCTTTACCACATCAATGTAACTCTAAACTTTTATATGGACAAATCGATGTATGGTATAAAATAAATAATAATAAGTTTATCTATGTACAGTCTGAGAAATGTAAATTAACTATAAAATGTAATAATATAATACAAGATTTCACTATTTTAGGGACAGGTATCCTAAGTTTAAACGAAAGCTGTATTGGTTTCTCTAAGACAATTCAATTAATGCCATCTACAACTAAATCTATTAAAATCAAAAATAAAATGAATTTAAACTTTAATATTACAGAAGACGATTGTTGTAATAAAGAAATTTTAAACAAATCAATTCCATACTTATCTCCTATATCTTTAACTAGCCTAGACATGGAAACTCTGAAATATTCTTACCATTCCTTAAATAACTTAGAAAATGAGATCAATAGAGTTCAAGAACAATCTCACATAATAAAATATGGTAAATACTATTCATCATTTACATACTTCTTGATTATTTGCATAATTTTATATATTTCCTATAAAATATTTTGTTGCTCTATTAAGAGAAATAATGATTCTTGCCGCTGCATACAAATATTTAATCAGTGCAATACACGACGGATTGTTAAACACGAATCGAAAGTTAGTAATTCTATTGAGTTAACTGAAGTTTCATCATCAGACGATGATAGAAAAGATTCTATATCCTTACCCAATATGCCAGTGCAAAACCAAATGAAAAGAACATTCGGTAAATTTCACTTATCAAATCGAAACTTATGTAATAATTAAAAACTATATTACTTTACTATACTTATTTCATAAAGCTTTATGTTACATTAGAATATAAGTTTATATTTTGTTTTATACACTGTGTCTTAGATATTAATATTACTAAATGTTTGTATTTGAAATAAAAAAATAAATCTTAGCATTAATACACTGAATCTTCTACTATTTCATTATTCACTGAATCTTATAAAAAATACTATATTACTAGTTCATAATCTCAATAAATAATTTCTTATAATTTTGTGTAGATATTGTTTAAGAATAGTTTAATTTTACTATGCTTTTGTATCAATTCAATTTGATTTTATAATGATAACAAATAATTGAAACAATTCTATTTTACAATTATTTTTGTATTCAAATTATTTTTTAATTTCCACTGTATCGTTTGTGAGACTCTGCTCATCCCTTATTTAAAAGAAGGATGAGCTCCGTCAAAAAGGGGGGAGATGTTATGTCCAACCCTAGTTAGATAAAAGCGCTGACTCGATTATTATATTTATTATAAAAGCCTAGAGTTTGAGGTAATCGATGCAGTGCAGTTCCAACCCATATTAAGTGCATATCGCACACGCCGTTCGCGGCTTTTGTACATTTCTTGTATTAATTTAATATTGGGGAAATAAACCAAAAGGAACTTCCGGGATTGGGTGTAAAAGTTTTTTTTAAAAACACCTTCAGAGCGGCCCTCCTAACAGATCCAGCTGCCCTAAGCGAACCCTAGAAAGGGAAGGTGAACGATCTCAGGAGGGTAGTGCGGCCAACAGCACCGCCCAGCAGCAGCAGGGAAACGAGTAAAAGCCAGAACTGCGGGGCGGGTGCTGGCTGATGTTAAAAGAGCCCCAAGGATCTCGATCTCACAAACCCATGATGGGAACAGTCTAATCATCAAGGGCGAGGTCAACGGAATGCCGTGTAAACTGACCATAGACACTGGAGCCTCTCGTACGGTTGTTAGTTCCCAACTTATAAGTCAGTTCCTTGGGGGCTCCGCATACAACCGAGAACGCATTAATTTGGTAACAGCCACCGGTCAGCGTATACCCGTCCGTGGAGAGAAGGAGATGGAGTTGAAGCTAGGCAACGTGATCTACCTGCATAATGTCATTGTGGCTGATATAATGGACGACTGCATCCTAGGCCTAGACTTTATGAGGAATAATTGTTGTGAGATCGACGTTAAGCAAGGTGTTTTGAAATGTGGACAGGAGGAACTTTTTATGGAAGGTGCGTTACCAGGGAACGTGTACAGCATTAAAAAGATTGTTCTTCCGCCGAGATCGGAAACGATTGTTCCGGTTAGTCTTCCTCGAAACGCTGAGCAAGCCCACCGTTGTGTACTTGTGGAAAGGGTAAACAATGACCTTCCATGGAAAGTAGCTCGAACCTTGGTCAGGACCACTGACATCTCAGGAGTACGTGTGCTGAACCTTTGCGACCGGGACCAGATTATAGAAAAAGGCACACTGATTGGTACTTGTGAGGAAGTGGATTGGTTACGTCGGTGCCAATATATATCGAGTACCCCAGCAAAGATGCAGAAACGAGAGTGACCACACTTTTGGAAGACTGTCGGAGTGTTCTCTCCCCGAACGAATTGGTCAAGGCGAAGAAGTTGTTACTCAAGTACGCCGATGTATTCTCATCAAACGATGCTGACATAGGAAAGACTGGCTTAGTTCAACACAAAATAAACACAGGAGAAGAATTGCCTATCCGTCAGCGGCCAAGAAGATTGCCGGTAGCACGTGAAAAAGAAGTGGAAACCATGATTGAAGGAATGGTGAAGGATGGTGTTATTGAACCTTCCTCTAGTCCGTGGTGTTCACCAGTGGTGCTGGTGAAGAAGAAGGATGGCAGCATGCGGTTTTGTGTTGACTACCGCCGTCTGAACGACGTTACGAAGAAGGACAGCTATCCCTTGCCAAGAATTGATGATACGCTGGACATGCTTACAGGAGTAAAGTGGTTTAGCACGCTGGATCTAAAAAGTGGCTACTGGCAAGTTGAAATTGACCCTAAGGACAAGGAGAAAACTGCGTTCTCGACGGGAAAGGGTCTGTGGCAATTTAAAGTAATGCCGTTTGGGTTGTGCAATGCTCCAGCAACGTTTGAAAGGCTGATGGAACTTGTACTTACCGGTCTAATTGGCGATGCCTGTCTGGTCTACTTGGATGACATCATCATCGTAGGCCGTACGTTTGAGGAACACCTTCAAAACCTGGAACGCGTGCTCATGAAGATTCAGAGTGCCAACCTCAAGTTGAGCCCGAAGAAATGTTCACTATTCCAACGGCAAGTTAACTTTTTGGGGTTTGTAGTATCGGAACAAGGTATCCGCACAGATCCAGAGAAAATCGCCGCTGTCAAGGATTGGCCGGTTCCAAAAGACACGACGCAGGTTAGAGCATTTTTGGGTTTGTGCTCCTATACCGGCGATTTGTGAAGAACTTTGCAGATATAGCCAAACCTCTGCATAAGCTAACCGAGGAGAAGCGACATTTCTGCTGGGATGAAAGTTGCAATATCGCATTCCAGGAGCTCAAGGACCGTCTGTGCAAAACACCTATTTTGGGATACCCTGATGCAAGCAAAGAATTTATAGTTGACACAGACGCAAGTGATATAGGACTTGGCGGTGTGTTGTCCCAACGGAATGGTGACCAAGAGGTCGTGATAGCGTACTTCAGCAAGTCATTGTCAAAACCGGAAAGGAACTACTGTGTCACAAGACGCGAATTGCTAGCTGTGGTAAAGTCGTTGCAGCATTTTAGCAAATATCTTCTGGGGCAAAAATTTCACTTACGAACTGACCATGCTGCACTAAAATGGCTATTGCAGTTTAAAAATCCAGAAGGACAAGTTGCGAGGTGGATTGAACTACTGCAGGAATACGACTTTGAGATCGAACATCGCAACGGGAAATCTCATGGCAACGCAGATGCATTGTCAAGAAGACCTTGTCCTGAAGATTGCAAACATTGTACTAGGCAAGAGAGTAAGGAAGTGGTATCCGTGAGGATGCTCAGGGCAGACCACCTCAGCAACGAGTGGAAGGACAGCTTACAACGTGCACAGCAGGAAGATCCGGACATCAAGCCGATCCTGGAATGGATGAAGGCCAGTGCTCCCAAGCCCAAGTGGAGCGACGTCTCAGCGATGAGTTCAACCACTAAAAGCTATTGGGACCAGTGGGACAGCTTGCTGCTTCAGGATGGAGTTCTGTGCCGTAAATGGGAAAATGTTCGGGGAGACAGCTGTCATTTACAAATGGTTGTCCCTAAAGCTAAAGTACCGGATGTTCTACAGCTGTACCATAATTCAGGAGGCCATCTGGGAGTTAAACGAACTCTACTGAAGATCCGAGAACGGTTTTACTGGGTCCACTGTCGAAACGATGTCGAGGACTGGTGTCGCAAATGTACAAGTTGTGCGGCTGTAAAGGGACCTCAGACTCGTAGTAGAGGTGCATTGAAGTTGTACAATGTTGGTGCACCATGGGAGAGAATAGCCATTGACGTGGCGGGGCCGTTTCCGGAGAGTGAAAGCGGTAACAAGTATTTCATGGTTGTGATGGATTACTTCACTAAGTGGCCAGAAGTCTTCGCCATTCCAAATCAAGAAGCTTCAACAGTTGCAGATAAACTAGTTCATGAAGTCTTCTGTCGTTTTGGAGTACCTTTAGAGATTCACAGCGATCAAGGAAGGAATTTTGAGTCTCAAATATTCCAGGAAACTTGCCGAGTTATGGGTACTCATAAAACAAGAACGACTTCTTATCACCCGCAATCTGATGGAATGGTGGAACGATTTAATCAGACATTGGAGAGGTACCTAGCAAAAGTTGTAGACAATCGGCAACGAGATTGGGACAAGCACATACAACCGTTTTTGTTGTCATATCGAAGTTCTGTTCACGAAAGTACAACAGTGACACCAGCATTCGCAAACTTTGGAAGAGAATTACGGCTGCCTGCAGACCTGATCACCGGGATACCACCTTATGCTCCTCGCAGTATAACCGATTATGCAAATGACTTGCGGAAAAAAATGAATGACGTTTATGAGCACGTCAGACAATCGGGCCAGCAAATGTCTGAAAAGATGAAAACCCGGTATGACCGCAAAATGAACAACAAAGGGTTCGACGAAGGTTCACTTGTGTGGTTGCACAATCCAGTCCGCAGCAAAGGGAAATCTCCTAAGCTTCAAGCTAAATGGGACGGCCCGTACCGGATTGTACCCCGACCAGGATCAACGATGTGACCTACCGGATACAGAAAGGCGCAAGAGGGACTCCTAAGATCGTCCATGTGGATCGCTTGGCGCGTTGTTATGGGACCGATAATGCTCGGGACCAGCATGTCTTAGGAGGGGGCAGTGTTGCATGAATAAGTCAACTAGCGCCATCTAGTGTCAGGAACGAGAGCGGGGGGAGCATTGAGAAAATGACATCACAAATCACTCAACCGACAGCGCCTAGTCGAAACTCGAACGCTCGGTACCTTGCGCGTGTTTACTTGAACATTCTGGATATTTCTTTGCTAATTTAAATATATAGGCGCTGCAAGATGCGATGGGAGTAGTGTTGATTTGGCGAAACAAGCGAAGCTTCGGAGCGGAATAAAGTGAATAAGTGTGTTTAATTATTAGTGTTTTTAACTTTAATTTGTGTAAAGTAAATTAAAGTGTTAATTTAAGTAACTTTATCGGCAATTTTTATTGTCACGAACCTCAAGCTCGTAACAATATTTTCTTCGATGTTACTTGGATGCTCATTGTCACTATCACTTTCGTCAGTGTCACTGCTAACCCACAGTAAAAAGCGATCACTTCCTTTAACTATTATTTTATCTTTCACTATGTACTCATCTTCAATTTTTGTAACATGGGAGCACTCTTTATTCCAAAGCTGATTGCTTATTGAGCTAAACAATTCTTGTATAAGTGATTACCTTTGATCATCATTACCTCAATTGGATCTAAATGCGCATGATATGGGGACAGTTACAAAACATTATGACCATGTGATTTAATTACTATTAACATAATATAAATATTTATAAATTAATATATTTTCCCTTTCTTTTTTTCTTTTTTTTTTTTTTTTTGTTGTTTTCCCCCAAAAAAACCCCGGGGGGGTGGGGGTTGGGTGTTTTTTTTTTTTTTTTTTTTTTTTTTGTGTGTTTTTTTTTTTTTTTTTTTTCTTCTTCCTATATCTCCTTTTTTTAAAAAACCCCACTTTTTTTTTTTTTTTTTTATATATATATATATATATATATATATATATATATTTCTACACTTGCAATTATTTTAATTTCATTTAGCATTTTACAAACTGTTGTTAGTTTAAATCTTTGTATCTGGTCACCCTAAAAATATACCGGTCATGGCGGCAATTCGGGCACGAACATGTTGCAATGGCTAAATCAGCTTGTTTTCAGCCTTTTCTTTTTACATAAAATGCATAAATTTGAAGAATAGTTTGCCGTTTAGTAATTTTAACCACTTTCGGCATTTTTAAAACTAAGATTACATAGTTAAGAAGCAAAAGAGCACATAGATAGCAACCGATCAAGTTCAAAGAAAGATGACGGATAAGGAAACAGTGCTACCAATCACTCACGCGTCAAGTTAAGATGAACGGACAATAGTTGCTTTGTTTTTATCCACATTCTCACCTAATAACCACTAACTCCTTTTCCACCGGAAAGCCTCAAGACAAGGTGTGACAGACCGAAGACCGGAGATTGGCAGAATTATTGTGACATTATCACAATACCAAGGACCATATAGTTGTTTAAAAAAAAATTTGGTGAATAGTGGAATATTTGTGGCGGCGGAATACTGCTAAATATCGCAAAGATCCTTTCTTACAAATGGTGGCAGCCATAAATTATTTTTATAAATTAAAGTAGTTATAAAAGTTAATGTTTTTGTGTTATATTGGGTGCAATAACGAGCGAAGCGAGCCTAGGACGTGGGGCATCCCGACTCGGACAGGTTAGGTTAGAAGGGGATGACGGGGTCGAGTGAGCGAGCGAAGCGAGCGAATAGAATTTAACTAACTAACCTTTTTTTAAACATATTTCAATTTACAATTTCATACAATTTTTCAATGGACAATGGTGACAATCATCTCATTCCCATTTATGTATTATTTAAGGGTTATTTTCATTTATGTATTCTTCTATATTATAATAGCTCTTTTTGTACAATTTTTCCTTAATAAAACATTTAAACTTGTTTAATGACAAATTTGGACATTTTCTGGGATTTTGTGGTAAAAGTGTATACATTGCCTTTTAACTGAATTACTAATTCTGTGGAGTCTAGTAACTGGTATGTTTGTTGCTAGTATTTAAGGTATGAACATCTTTATTCTTATAAAAGCTATTTATGTTTTATGTATGTACATTACATTTTCATAAATATATTGCAATGTCAAAGTTAATATGTTTATTTATGTAAATTTTTTCTAAGAAACTACAATTTAAGTTATAAATCGCCCCTACGGCTCTCTTTTGTAAAACAAATATGACTTCAATGTCAGTCGCATTACCCCATAGCAAGATTCCATAAGACAGTACCCTAAACCCCCCCAACAAGCTTTGGCTGATCTGAACTGCCTCCTGGCGGCTCATGTCGAGCCTACTTAACACATCTCGTAATCTGCCTTAGTTAGGCACACTTCTAAGCGGCTACTCGCCACTTGCGCCTTCCTTTCTCCCAAGGAGGGTCGCGTCCGTTTACGGCTTAAAGATCGCTCGTCAGATCGGTAAGCCAAACCCAAAAGGTGGTGTTTAGTGGGTAAAAGTCTCCACATAACCACGCAGCCGGCTGCGTGGTATGCTATGAGCATTCACCACCTCCCTCCCCCGTTACCGGAGGGTTGCCCTTATTTGCTTCGGGTGCAAAAAAAAAGTACTCTAAGTAAACCTAAGTACATAAATGATACATGCATAATGTATGATATTAAATTATTTTGTTTTATTTACTATACCTTCTCTAAAATTACACAACATAATACATATAAAAAAAATTTTGATGCTAAGGGAACATAGAAATGATTAAGTTCATGCTTTAATATATTATATTAATCCTATAAGTCTTTCTCTAGCCAACTGTTGGTCTAATTTTAATTGTACACCAGGAATTTGAGACTTTCCTTGTCTGCAGTACCTACACTGCAGTCTTGAGGCACACCAATATCTCCTTCAAGTGGCAATATATCATCTTCACAATGTTGTGTACTTGAAGGTATGTCAAAAAGCTGTCTTTTCAAGAGGTTGCGATGTACCAATGTTTCTCTTCTAGCCTTCGCGTTCTCAGAAATTGGTTGCGTATTCCAAGGAAAAACAGATGTTATAGCTTCTTTCTTCAAAAATTTATGTAGGTGTTTAACTCCTAGAACAAGACGTGATTTTTAACATTGCAAATTACATAGGCAGATATATGGCCAGGTACGAAATATTATGGAGTGTAGGGATGATTGAAAAGATAATAGTCAAAACTTCACATTATGATCAGCTTACCTGTGTATTTAGTTGTTATTTCACAATCACTTTCTACAAAGTGATTACGACATAACCTCGTACTTTTCGTAGGAATCAATTTTTCACGACGAGTGGCTTTTAACCAAAGCCTTCGTATTTTTTTATCCTTCGGTATTTGGTGGGTTCCGACTTCAGAGCATTTAGAGACAATACTAGAATTATTTTCTGAATTCAACCATAGAAAAATGCAATGTTTTGGGAACAACCTACGCTAGCGCTACTTTGACAGTTGCCAACCCCATTTTCAAATCATCTGCGAATCGATAGGGCGTTGATGAAAGGAAACTATTGGGCATATCGTTGATATATACGTTAAAAAGAATTGGCCCCAAATGAGATCCTTGAGGAATTCCTGAAGTAATCTTGTGGGCTTCAGACTTATAACCTTCAGCAACAACGAAGAAACGTCTATTCGTTAGATATGAATTAATCCAGTTGGCAAAATTTCCTGTAAAGCCATAGGCAGCAAGTTTGTCTATAAGAGGTAAGTGGGGTACTTTGTCGAAGGCCTTGCTGAAGTCTGTGTACACAACGTCTACTACCTCCTGTTTATCTAGAGCTTTAGCAATTCCTTCGACAAATGTGACTAAGTGTGTGCAAGTGGATTTCGATTTTAAAAAACCATGCTGATGTACGCTGACATATTGCTGAAAATGGCTTTGTATTGAGGGGCAAACAACAGATTCAAAAACTTTTGCCGTTATCGACAAAATTGAGATTGGTCGATAATTCGATTCTAAGTTCTTGTCGCCAGATTTATGTATTGGAACTACTTTGGCTACCTTCGAGACGTTTGGAAAGGCACCTGTCAATAAGGAGTAATTAAAATGTATTTTAAAGGTACAGCCAGTGTTATAGCACAGTTTTTGATAAAAATAGGTGGGATTTCATCTGGGCCTGCGCCTTTATTTGTATCAAGTGATTGTAGTTTTTTTTAGTATTAACTCCCGAGATATCGAAAGAGTTCCAAGGATGAAGCTATTTTGTGCTATATAGTGGAGATAGGTAGAAGTTGGACTGGCTATATTCTGAGTTCTTCAGTCTGTTATAGCGAATGATTTCGAAAATGATTTAAGAAATAAGTTACATATAGCTGTTCCGTTGGATCATAAATAATCCCATCTGTCGTAATATTCGGATAAGAATTACTTCCCTCTTTTCGCGATTTTATAAACGACCAAAAGTGTTTGGAATTTTTGTTGAGCGTCTTTTCAGTCATTTCAATATAATTATTATATAGGTTTTATTCCAGTTTTTCGCATCGTTTGCTAAGTAACTTAAATTCTACCTCATCTAAAGGATTGTTATATATTTTATACCTACGATGTAAATTGTTCTTTTCTCGGAGCAGTCGTATGAGTGATTTATTAACCCACGGAGGATATTTGTTCTGCTTAAACTCAGTACACGGCACATGAGTCTTAATAATATTATTTATTTAGTACGGTGTAGAACTTATCCATAATTTCATCTATAGTGAGGCATTTGGAAAACAATTCCTCTCAGTTTATTTCCGCAAGACAGTTATTTATAGCATCATAATTAGCTTTATAGTAATTATTTTTCTTATTATTAATATTGTTACTAAGTATGCGGTTCGTACTAAGCACAAATTCAATTTCTATTGGAGGATGTTGTGGATCAACAACGGAGAGATTACTTAAAGCTAATGTGACATTACATACTGGTAAATCAGTTAATACAAGATCGAGAATTCTTTGGTTACTGTTATGTATTAAGTTATATTGATTAAAATTTGAAGTATAACAAAAGTCTACTAAAGTTGTATTTATTTTTGAAGTTTGATTATGTACTGTACCCGTTTTTATTGCATTCCAATCAATAGTACCTAAATTAAAATCACCAATCAAACAAATTTTACCTTCAAATTTATCAATAATAGAGTTACAGTTTTCTATGTACTGTTCTAGCATAAATTGTTGTACTGGAGGAGGGACATAAACAGCACAAATTGCTATTTGTTTTGAAGAATCTAAGTATGGTACCTTTACCAAAACCCAAAGATCTTCACATTGACTTTCCCAATCAATCATTCGAGTTACTGAAAATTTCTTAGAAACAGCAATGAGCACTTCCCCTCCGTCCTTTGGAAAATGGAACCCAGATGATTGCCTATCCCTTCTAAAGACTTCGTAGCGGTTATCACATAGTTCGGAGCTTAATACACTTTCATTTAGCCATGTTTCGCTTAAGACAATGATATCATAATTTGTTAATAATAATTTACTATAAAACATATAAGTTTTGGTCCTTAGACCTCTGGTATTTTGATAATAGACAGATAAACTATCCATTAAGTGTGCAAGTCCACTGAAACATGCTTATGAAGCTTTATTTTAAGTTAGAAAGAACACTATCATCTTTAATGTATATGTACCTTGAAACGTCACTTTTACGCATGAATATACGTCCGCCTCGCACCCACACGTATTTATAATCCTTTTCTTTAGCAATCTACCTGGCTGCAGCATGCAGTGATTTGTTAGCAGGAGATAAGTGTTCCATGACGAAAATTGCTGAAGTGGGGCCCGAATAGCCAAGGTGAGTAGAGGAATAGGTAGGAATAGAAGAGGAGTAGGTAGTAGAACTTCTTTCATAATTTCGCAGATTCCTTCACGCGTTACAAGGGAGTCTTGTTTACACGGTGGAGACGACATAGCTGGCCTTTTTGAAGGGCGCACGGTGACATTCTGCAGCTGACGAATTGATGTGTTGTCATTTTTGGACCCCTTGGGCGTTGATTCTCTGCATTTAGGGCACAACCAAACCTTAGGGATGATAGTGGGCGTAAGCTTTTACTGTCCCGCAGAGAGACATAGATAGTGATAAGCTGCTTTGCATTTTGAGCATTTTACATAATTGTCATCTCCATTGCCTGTAGTACAACACCCCCATTCCAGGTTTAACGAAGTCACTTTATTTTATTTTAATGCTCAAAAATATAACTTGAAAAGTGCACGGCGACAAATGACCCGTAACCGCCACAAGGAATGAGTTACAGTTAGTATTCACAATTTAATTCGCACAGCAATAAAATCCCCGAACGCTGCTTTGTTTTGCGCGTTTAGTTTAGTTCGCGAGAAGAAGGTCTTAAGTGATGCGTGTTTAGACCATTGATTTATATGTTACACTAGATAAGTAATTTCCGCGCCAAAGCGTTGTCACTTCACATAAGGCCACAGCCTTATACTCAGCGAACGTCGGTTCAGTGTTCAAGGTGACGCCGTCCGAGTTAAGCCGAACGATTCACAACAAAAAATGGGTAAATGCGTAGTGAAAGAATGCGTTTCAAGGTCACAAAAACATAATAAATCAAGCGGAATCACTTTCCATACGTAAGTTTTAATTTATATATTCATATTAACGTTTAAAACACTAAAAAATTAAATAAAATATCGAATATTGCAATTTAGGTTCAATGTTGCCACTTTTCCGCCTTTGTGATTTTTCCACATTAATGGGAGACTGTATAATTTATGGAATAAGTTAATTTTGTTTTAAAATAAACAAGTAAAATTGATTGCTTAAAAATAAAAACTATGTTTCAACCTTTATACAAAATAATTATTCTTATTTTAGTTTATTCATGAATGGTCTATTAATTATATTTTATTATTTTATATTATATTAATAAATTTGCAGTGTACCTAAAGATGCAGCACTTGGTGATGATTTCACAACTTATGCATATTCAACACAGATCTCGCTTAAGAAACCTAAAATTGTTTTTTTTATTTGCTTTATTTTTTGTTTGATTTATTAGTACAATAAAAATAATATATAAAAACATATTTTATTTCATTACTTATGCTTACTTCTGTTCATCTAATAAGAAAATATACAAATTTAAAATAAAAACAATTTACTGCAACTTAAAAAAAAAACTCCTTTATATTGCTCATTTTGGGTAAAATTTCATAAAGTATGCAACACCAACCCGCCACTGCATGTTTGTGTGTCTATCTTTATCTAATCTTAGGGACGATATTGTTTTCCGCGACTTGTGTAAGTGAGACAGATATATGTTTACTTAAAAATTTTAATGATTTCAAAGCTACGTCGTCGCATTTGGATAGTGGTTACACTTTGTTCGACGCGCGGCAATGTGGTTTGCTCCTCTAGTCTTGTATAACTCAATGGTTTAGACACGCTTGCGCGTTCGGATCGGATGATTGCACTTTGTAAAAATTAACCTACTGTGGGTAAATTCATATAACGCTGCACTTTATAACTTGATTTTTGGGTCATAATTAATGTTTACAGATTAGTATATTGCAAATTTAGTTCACTTGTTAAAGTCCACTTTTTACAGCAAAACATTAATTTTAACCTTGCGAATTTACAACATAGATGTTATTTGTAGGACGGTACCCGACTAAACGGAAATGCAACGGATATTCGGTAACTATCCGGTATTCGGTCTATCTGCCCTCTAAATTACCATCCGGCCGGATACCGGACAACAAACGGCTATCCGGCCGGATACCGGATTTAAAAAAATACAAAATATCAAATTTATAATTTTTTTCATAGTTAAGCACTTTATCTATGTCACTTAATAAATATAATCAGTAATCGCAAAATTTTCATTTTAAAACTTACAAAATTAGTACTCGTACTGCACTAAGGGCAAATTAGAGTGAATAAATACTAATTGCTCTGCATTGAAAGGTAAGAAGCGGTTTTGTCTCTCTTCATAAACAAGGCCAGCTTCAGAAAAAAGTGTTGCACTGTACACACTGGTGCAGGGTAATGAAAGATATATTTTGGCAAACTTTGATATTATTTTGTTATTTTGGTCAATATCATCGCTTAAGTTTTTTGTGTTATCGCCTTTAAATTATATTAGTAATTGAGTACAAAAAGTTAAATTGTGTGCAATAAATATGTAAAGTAACCACTACAAGCAATAGCCCATAACTAAGTATTTGTAATTCGTTTAAAGACGTTACATAGTGTACTTTTAACTTAAATTCTTTAACTAACAGTATAAAATAATCACCTGAAGTGGTACTGTTAATTTTAAAGCTATAGTTAATGGATCGTATATACAATATAACAATTGAGAGTGTGTGTTTAATATTAATGAGTGAGTGATTAAGTTGTGTTGTGTTTGAATGTATTATGTAAATGAGTGGAATAAGTATGAGGTTAGTATAGTATATATATATATATATATATATATATATATATATATATATAGCATATATGAGGATAGTATATATGAGCAGTTAAAAGTGATTTACATTTTATAAACGGCAAGTATAGGTAAATATTATTTGAAAATATTAAATTAGTTTTGATTAAAAATATAACAATTAAGAGTGTATGTTTAATATTAGTGAATGAGTGGTTTAGTTGTGTTGTGTTCGAGTGTATTGTGTAAATAAGTGACATGTGTATGAGGTGAGTATGATGAACACTTAAAAGTGATTTACATTTTATTCGCGGCAAAAGTAGATAAATATTATTTAAAAATATTAAATTAGTTTTGATTAAAAATATAACAATTAAGAGTGTATGTTTAATGTAAATGAATGAGTGGTTTAGTTGTGTTGTGTTCGAGTGTATTATGTAAATAAGTGACATGTGTATGAGGTGAGTATGATGAACACTTAAAAGTGATTTACATGTTATTCTCGGCAAAAGTAGATAAATATTATTTAAAAATATTAAATTAGTTTTGAATAAAAATATAACAATTAAGAGTGAGTGTTTACTATTAATGAGTATGTAATTGAGTTGTGTTGTGTTTGAATGTATTATGTAAATAAGTGAAATAAGTATTAGGTGAGTATACTGAACAGTTAAAAGCAAGTTACATTTTATACACGGCAAGAATAGGTAAACATTATTTAAAAATATTAAATTAGTTTTGAATAACAATAGAACTAAAACTAATAGAGACATTATCACACTTATTACTAGTCACTTTTGTAAGTTTAATAATTTCTTTAATTCCTCATCATTATCTATTTTTAGTGCTTGTTTTCCCTCATTCTGACGCATATAGATTTTTCCATAGGATATCCAGCAATATTTATATCCATTTTCTTTGGCAAATTTTCTAGATAGGTAAAAAAAGATTTCTTGCATATGGAGTAAGATACTCAGAGATGTATATAGGCTTTGCGGGACCAGTGAGACCAATGAGTGACGTATTGAAAGAAGTTCCGTTATTGGTTTTGCTGAATCTACGGGCGTTTTTTATTAATTTTTCTTTTGCAAGGGTTGAAGTTGAAAAAAATTAAAGGTTCGAGCTCGGCATCATCAAATGTTTTCGAGCGCATGATGTACTGAACTCGGTCTGCCAGGTTATGTTCTGTGACAACTATGTTGTGTGAAAGCAATGCATCCAAGCCCGATACGCTATTCCTGCTTTTTCTTCCCCTTTCGTCCTCTACGCCGTCGCCATCTGGTTGGACTTTGATTTATTTCTGTATTATTTATTAATTTATTTATGTTAGTACAATAAATATATATTTATCATTTCATTTTATATATTTATTCAGCCCAACCAGATGAGAATATACTATTAATACCCCAAAATAATAATAAAAATTACATTTAGAGCATATAAGTAGTACATAACAACTTTGCCCGTGGATCGCTGGTGCCTATGATGGGTAAGATACCCGTATTACAGGTCACCAGGTCTCCACCTCTACGACGAATGCTCTTTGTGTCTAAACATTAACACATAAAAATTAACTCTATTTCCACATTTGTCGTACCCAATGAAATAACTGTTTATGGTTAAGAAAACTTAGAAAAGTGTGTGTTTGTGTGTATGTGTGTGTACGTGTGTGTATGTGTTTGTTACACGACAACCTCCAAAAGACTTTCTGTTTTTGCATAGGTTTGCTTAAGGAGCCAGTTAAAATAATTTTTTGCACCCATATTGATTTCTAGAAAATAGGGATAAGGTTTTATGCAATTTATTATATAAATAGGGGCAAGGAATAAGAAGAATCCGTGATTAAATGTAGTTTTAACTTGAGTAGATGTTGCAACTAGTTGGTTGCGTCGTGTCCATTCGGAGACATATTTGGTTGAGGCATGTTGTTTGTAATGTAAATCACTTTTAACTGCTCATATATACTATCCTCATATATGCTATATATATATATATATATATATATATATATATATATATATATATATATATATATATATATATAACTGCTCATACTAACCTCATACTTATTCCACTCATTTACATAATACATTCAAACACAACACAACTTAATCACTCACTCATTAATATTAAACACACACTCTCAATTGTTATATTGTATATACGATCCATTAACTATAGCTTTAAAATTAACAGTACCACTTCAGGTGATTATTTTATACCGTTAGTTAAAGAATTTAAGTTAAAAGTACACTATGTAACGTCTTTAAACGAATTACAAATACTTAGTTATGGGTTATTGCTTGTAGTGGTTACTTTACATATTTATTGCACACAATTTAACTTTTTGTACTCAATTACTAATATAATTTAAAGGCGATAACACAAAAAACTTAAGCGATGATATTGACCAATTTACTATATCAAACTCATCACTACTTTACGACCTGGATAATTTGTCTAGGTTAATATGTGATCAAAAACATAAGTTAAAAATAATGCATCAAAACATTA